>JAEAOA010002340.1:2457500-2780000 GCA_016746295.1 Potamilus streckersoni | reverse complement strand
TTGTATGTATGTATGTATGTATGTATGTATGTATGTATGTATGTATGTATGTATGTATGTATGTATGTATGTATGTATGTATGTATGTATGTATGTATGTATGTATGTAATTGGCTTTACAGTACCGAGAAATTCGTTGTGTAAACAAAAGCATACAAGGCAAAGTTAAATTCAAACGTAGATAAAGTCCTTCAATTATAAAGTCAGATTTTAAGGTAATCCGCACCGTTGAAGCACGTCCAATACCTTTTCAGTTGGACAGTTATCACGAGTCGAATCCTTGAGTACACCATCAATCGCTAATGCGACGAAACAGTAGGGTGTACAGGGCATATGCTTCCTCCATTAATTCATGGGGGACACTTGCAAGGTAAATAAACTACATACAATATTTTTAAAGTTAGATTTTAAGCAAACAAATCTGTACTGAAGCATCGCTTGAAATTACAATGTTTGAGAAGAGCGGACGTTACGAAAACGCATTGCATTAAACAAGACAGAACCTGCAACTCCGATAGCTATTTTGACCTATCAAGTAGAAATTTATGACTAGTTAGGATCGAATTTTAATTTGGTATTATGGCATCAAAGTCAATAAGCCATACACAATTGTGCAAATAACTTTCCTCTAACTATCCAATAAGATTTCATCGATGAGAATGAATTTAATGAACACTAGATTCAGCGCTTATATCAAGGCATTATGTGCCCTAAGTGCATGGCCTGTCTAAATCTTATAATCTTATAATCTTACAATAGGATCTCTACCTCGGAATAATACATATTCAAGATGCTTGGATGTTTTTGAAACTAGATCATTTACTAGCAAAATTATTTCATGGAGATAGAATCATCAGAGTCAAACAAGTTACGAATTTTCAAAAGGAAATAATAAGAAAATTGTCTTAGCCCAGACTGCCTAACCAACTGCTATTATATGATAACATAAATCGTATAGTAAATAAACCAATCAAAATGCAAGGCAAAGCTTAATAAATAGATTAGATTTTCACATCTCTAGTTCAAGACATTTTCATACATGGTCATTTTCCCAGTGTTTATATTGTATAGGTGTTTTTTGGTTTTTTGTGCGGTTTTCTTCTTCTTCGATAGAAAGTAATATCTTAATGACTACAGATAAAATTACTTTAGTTAGTAGTAGGTCTTATTAGGTATAATTGTGGTCGGTATTCCCATAACAACACAAACATGCTATATGTACGATTAAAATATTGAAGAGTATGTCATATACCTGATGCGACATTTATTTGCATATATGAGATAGTTGTCTATGTATCGAGCAATGATGTATATATGCCTTTTTAGTAGACTGTAACAAAATGTTGAAGAACATGGTCGCTCTTGTTCTATAATCAATAATAAATTTAAGCTGATTTGAGATACGAGGCTTGAGAAAGTTGTACAAAGTGTTTGAAGGACTTGTTAGGTATTTGTATTTGACCCGTATGCGGTATAGTCTGAAGCTCTATGAGTTTGGTTTGATTATGCTAAACTAAGATTGTTTTGATCGTGGAATGATGTCCGATGAAGTGAGATATTCACAAGATTTGGTTTTGATTGGCAATACTTGCATGTGTAAAGATTAATTTCGAGTCAGATGTACACATTTAAAAATGAGCATTAAAAATAACCGCAGCATCGATTTAAATATTTCGTGAATTTATTAAAGTATTATATATTTTAAAAATAGTAATGGTATATTGTGCTAACTGAAGCCATTCTTTAAGGTTAAATTCTAATTTTTCCGTAACTGGAAGCGTAGACCATTTTTTACTGAAAAACATAAGAATTGTTCAGAAGAGAATTTCTAAATAATTAAATATACTATTGTCAAGCCTTACCACTGGTAGAGTGTAACAAATAAATAAATAAATAAATAAAGATATTCACTTGTCACAGAAGGAGAAAAAAAGCTTACCTAATGTTTAGAAAGGCAGCCTTGCTTCGTACTGGAAGACGTAACGAAGTTATCTGGTGCCCGGTGGGGACAAGGTGCACAGGCAGAGCAATTGACTCGACTTATATACTTTTCTACAAAGCGGCAAATTGAGCGGAAAGTTTTCCGTAACCCGAAGATCAAGACCTTGCTTTGGTGCGAGCAACAACTTGTACCTGTGCATGTTGGACTTCCATTACATAATAGGGAGGACAAGCGTGACTTTCGAACAACGTGAATCTACTTTGGTCATCTTACTCAAACATAAGAATAAAGAACTTCAAACATTTTAATTGTAGTATATTTTTAAAAACTTTTTGGTACCTTAAAACCATGAGTAGTAAACTTCTAATTTTATGTATGTGTCTTCAAACACTTTGTTCAAATTGGAGATTTCGTGTTTCAAATTGCAACAGAATTTCTCTTTTTAGACTTGTGGCGACAACATAATTTTATTTTGAGAGGCGACTAAAAAAAAGGGGACCACTCACTTACATTTATTTGATTCAATATATCCATTCATCTGCCTATCTTTATTTATTATTTTTTGTTCCCTCCTTTCTCTGCTTGCTATTCTAAATTTAAATATATATTCCATATTTGATTTATTCTCTTGATTGTAACCATGCAAACTGAACAGAAAACGAGAAAGACGCATGTCAATTTTTGTTGATCTAATTGAACATCGCTAATGGGTTTGTCTTTACTTATTAAAAATCTAACCTCCTTCATAATATTACGGGTGGGGGAAGCCATCTGAAGGTTACTTGAGGGAAAGACACAGACGAGGGAGTGATGACCTTTTTTGTTTTGTTTTGTTTTGTTTTGTTTTGTTTTGTTTTTGCTTAATCAATCCATCAAGCAAACAAGAAAGCAACCACGAATCATTATCTTTAATATTGTGTTTCAAAAAAGAGATACAATATACTATTATTTCAACATGTAATCTTATATTATACTAATGTTGAGAGAATAATTTAAAAACATTTGTCCGTACCAAAGACTTATAAAAATGCTACTAACAGCTACGTCACTTGGCGCTCAGCATTAGGAGGTTAGTGTTAGGACTGGTCTGCCTGGTGTCAGTATAATGTAACTGGGTGGAACATGATACTAAATGTCTGCACCATGATGCTCCAGTGCTAAACATCACTATAAACTGCACTGCAAATGTTTAATGCTACGTTAAAAAACCAAAATCACACACACACACACACACACACACACACACATATTATTACCCGATTTTGAATAAATTTGGTCTTCCATATTGTATCAATGAGAACTCGCCTACACTGGACTAGGAAATACATCTACGATTTATCAACGAAGTAAATTGTTACATGACTGGTTGAGCTTTTTTGCACTTTAATAGGTCTATTTTTTAAACATAGCTTTATCTACATATTTTATGAATAATTTGGACGAATTTGCGAAATCAAAGCATAATAACGAGGTTTATGTAACATCTGATTGTCTGAAATTGCTAACATTACAGAGGGTTTATTTAATGAACAGACTTTGATCAAAATTGCAGTGCAAGCACATAGTAATCAAGATCCCGTACGATCTGGCATTCGATTGGCTGAAATTATTTTAACACTCTTAGTTGTATTTATGATCATATTCAGATAAAACTTGATATACCAGGTTACACGAACGAGACATCACCTAAAAATGGTTATAATCCGTATCGACCAGATAAATCACGTGATGTGGCGTCCAATTGACCGAGCATGTTATCTATGGCGAAGCATCGCCATGCAAAATAGATGTAATTAGTGTCATTTGTTGCTACAATTAGACATACAGCAATTACCCAGTGGGACCGATTAGGACAATAGACGATCCCGTTGATGTAAAAAGGCAACTTCCCCATGTCTCGTCTATTACACTATTACAGATTCTATCAAGCATCGCCATGCAAAATAGATGCAAGCAAAACGCACTTTGGAACAATGTAATTAGTCTCATTTGTTGCTACAATTAGACATACAGCAATTACCCAGTGGGACCGATTAGGACAATAGACGATCCCGTTGATGAAAAAAGGCAACTTCTCCAAGACTTGTCTATTACATTATTACAGAATTTATGCATAGAAGACATGCACGGCAAAATTCGTTAGATCCATTGCTTTGTCAGTCTCAAATTTTCTTTATTGGAAAACTGGCTTACACTTTCTTTACAACGTGATCTTATTTGTGTATTTGTTTATTATAACAGGTTGTTCAGGGATTGTGGACTGATTCTAAGACCTTCATCAAATTGGTATAACCATGTGGTGTAAAATACACACGTACAAATACACGTAAAACATAATTTGATATATATTCCTGTTAGTATCTGGAGACTAAATGATGCTTTCCGTCTGCCTATATGTCCGTAACTGTATCCAGAGCCGGTCTTTGGCCTATCGGACTGATTTGCCCCAATCGGGTCCCACATTTACAGGGGCCGATCGTGTTAGAATTTATATATATATATATATATATATATATATATATATATATATATTTATATATAGAGAGAGAGAGAGAGAGAGAGAGAGAGAGAGAGAGAGAGAGAGAGAGAGAGAGAGTGAGAGAGAGAGAGAATAATTTTAAAGCGATGGAAGAAAATTTTAAGTCCTTCATCATATAAAACTTGCTTACAAGTTTTTTTTTTCCCAAATGTCATGTTCACAGTGAGCCCCACGCGTAGATCCAGGGGCATCGCCAAAATAATCCAAATCGGACCCAGAGTTTGCTAACATTGTTCCTGAATGTATCTATTAGGATATAATTTTTTTAATAAAAGTATTAAGATTGAAATTTTCTCTAAATCTTCACTAAATCGTATTAAAAGTAAATTTTCATTAAATTATATTGAAAACAATTTTGCACTAAGGTATATTGAGATTAAAATTTGATTTTTTCTGTACTGCTGCTGTGTGCTGTTTTGGTAAAAACCACTCTAGTTTGAGCAAGCACATTCCCTTGTATTTAAAGGTTAACGTTAACAAATTTTAGACTTGATGAAAAGCTGATGATATGCAATCATACAATTAGTTTCTACCCAAAAATCAGTAAATTGATGATTCACGCGTTTCATGAGGGAAAGGCATGAGATTTTGTTCTGATTTGAGAGGACCGACGGTATATAAAATGACGACAACCTTGTGTAAAAATCAATCTGTTCGTTTGAGAATCAAAAAGACTCTTCTCTTTCCTTACACGTAAGGATTGTCTGTGTTCATATACTCTTTAAACCAAAGAAACTTTTCAATGTTAGAATTTTCACGGTAAAGTTCAATCTAAAGTTGATATTTTTGTAACATTTTGTGATTTCTTACTACTATAATGTAGTGGAATATTTTATTGCTAAATGAACTTATATTCATTTGTATTCATGATATGTATTATTTGAAATTACTAATTCGCTACCATCTTCATGTTGAGATTTAATCTGGAAATAAAATATTCTTTAAGTAATAAAGAATAATGTTTTAGAAACCTATTCTAAATTAGTAATCTATTGTATATTTAGTAAAATATATTTCTTTAAAACGATTGTTGCATTATATCGCAACTATTGATTTTTATACCTTTTGGTTATTAATTATCTGTATTATATTCTAAAAGGCAGAAATTATGCAAATGTAGGTAGCGGGTAAGCTCGAAGCAAAATTATAACTTTAGATGTATTTGATGTATTTTAAATATAAAGGCTTTATAACATGTATCGCTAGAATCTAGAATGTAGCATTATATATCTAACTAAAGTTCTCTCATCTTCGGCAAATACATCTCTTAAAGTGACTAGTATTTCTTTCTCATGGCTGGGAATGAGAAGAAGGTTTTGATAACAACCTTTTTTTCATAAAATATCTACTAACTCACAAGATGATAATTCACTGACTCTATTTCATATGTTGGTGGTACGGATAAAATCCGTTAGCTTTCTCCACTGGTCTTCTGGCAGGGTGTGAAAAGTCAATTGTACACAAAAAAGGGAGCGATATTTCAGCACTGATTTTTGTGTCAGGACCTAAGTGTTAATGTCGTGGGGTTGGGAGGAAGACCATGTCATCTAAAATGTTGAAACTATAGAGGAAGGTAATATTTAATAAAACACTCATAGACTTGCAATAGTTAGCTAACGAAGTTTATCTTTCTACGTAGGAACACAATCAGATTCCTTGGAATTAGTAGTAGTCTTATAAAAACATTTATGATGGCGAATCCCCTCCATACCTACCACTTTAAAGGCCATATTTACAATTTATTTTTCTATGTTGAGTCCTTACCTATATGTGCGTACCTTATTACCACCTTAAAAAGCTAAATTGTGTAATTTTGTATTTTTACTTATCAAAACTTGATAATATTTATTTACATACTTGTTACGTTAGTTCATCTCACTGATCGCTCAGATAAGCTTAAATACAAGTGACGTTAATCGTGAATGAGTGACGTTGAGCATGACTGAAAAGTTTGGCAAGAACAAGTGACGTTAAGCTTGAATATTAGTGACGTTAGCCAACATGTATGAAAAAAAATCTAGTGTCTTGTCATCCAGATTAATGCTTTATTACTCTGGGGACAATTTCAAAACCTAATTTGATTATACCTGATATATAGGTTTGTAATGCTATGAATCATTAAAAATAGTAAGGTATCTTAGCGCATAACTTCCTGAATATATATATATATATATATATATATATATATATATATATATATATATATATATATATATATATGTATGTGTGTGTGTGTGTGTGTGTGTGTGTGTGTGTGTGTGTGTGGCATTAAGTGATTAAGTGACTTGGTATCCAGTTAGCACACCTGTAGTGTTTTGAATACTTATAAATAAATTTTAAAAAAATATTGGTCAAAATGCATGAAAAGTATACTATTTAATGGCCTTTGATCATTGATGAACTAGTTAATCACCATCTTTATTCCACTATCCCTGAATTCATTTTTCGCTTTGCTTACTGGGCTAAGATTGTTCAAAAAAAATTGCTTCGAAAGATAAGAAAAAAATACCCATTTACACGACGACTGCAGTGCAAAGCTATGAAAATTATTATTTAGGCTCCAACCAATTCATTTTCGGGGATGGAAGAAGGTTATAAACACACACACACACACACACACACACACACACACACACACACACACACACACACACATATATATATATATATATATATATATATATATATATATATATATATATATATATATATATATATAGGTCGTCATGCGAGTGTGTCTGATACGCACGAGCTCATATAAAACCGACTCAGTGCCATACTTTTCTTGGTGATTCGTGCTTATTCGTGACGGTATATGGGCTGGTTTATGCAGGCAAAGCGATGGGTGCCATTTACTCGCGGACCTGGGTTCGAAACACCGTAGAGTGCGAATTTAATTTCTCTAACATGTATGATAGTATTGCTTGTATTAAACTATTAATTCTGCCCACTATTATCAAGATTCTACTACAGAATCCAAGGATAGCACTATATGTTCTGTCTGGTATATATTTATATTTTTTTATATAGAAACAGACAGACAGACAGTGGCCTTCAATTAGTTTGTAAAAAAAATCCTGTAAAATAAAAGCTTATTACACCTACAATATTAGTTGAAAAATAAATTATCTTGAGATAAAAGAGAAAAAACATACTTTTAGGGCTTGAAAGAAACTCACAGCCCCCCCCCCTTTCTAATATCTTTTATATAAAGCATCGTCAAGAAATGTCTTGTCCATACTGTGACTGATAGATTTAAATGTTCTTACAGACGATACACGAGTTAACATTTTTCTGCAAGTACAAGCTTCCAGCATCTCGGCTGAATCATAGTTCAAAGCTAATTCCTACGGAAATCCAGAACATTCTTAAACTGACAAGCCAAACGATGAATAAATATTCTTCATCAAAGTACACAATATGTCCACAAGCCATAACTATTTGCTGACAACCATTTAACATGCATCGTAACACTAATAAGCCACACATCAAAACTCTCACTGACACGAGTTTTCAGGTTTTACCTTGATCATAAAATGAATTACAAGGTCAACGTACGCTACGCCGTTACAAATAGGTCACAGGAAATGACGGAAAATATCGAACATGTCACCATTTGGTTTGTGTGAGTATAAAATTCACCAATGTGTCATATAATCAGAGACAGAAAAAAGATGCCTCATAATAATAGTAACCCACTATCGATGGATTTAGCTTTCAGTTAAAAGAAGATAAATATATTCACTTTAATGCGTTATACGTTAGTGCTGGCCATCGGTTGAAAATTAAAGATTGATAATTGGATCGTCACAGCATCGGTTTAATCAACATAATATAGACCATCATGTACAATGTAATTTTCTCATACACAATAAAATGACCCCAACTGATTGTACTACAGAGAAAAATAAACTATCGGTTTCGGAGCACATTAATCCTCTACAACGTCTTACGGGCTTGCAAGAACAAAGGAATGCTGTTTTGCTTGTATGTCGTTATTACATATTTCACATGTATTGGACATTTTCGTCCGGAAAGGTTGATTCGGTTGAAAATAAAATAGAAAGATTTAAATCTTTTATATTCAGTTTTATGACACTTCATAAGCAAATTCTTTTTTGTTTAACTTTTCCCTACAATCTCCGATTATTGTGAGTTATCTTCACACTATAACTAGAGAAAATAATAAAAGTTACTTATCGGAACGGTACTTCACGATTTCGATTGCTAGGCATATTTAGTTATGGAACTGAAACAAACTGATTTATTTCTTACTTGACAGTTGTTTAACGGCATATCAGCACCATAAAGAACTGGTACCGGGCCAATGGGAATAAAGTGCCTTGCCCGGAAACGAATTACTAAAGTCGACCCGAGTTTGTCCATGACATGTTTCGAACTCGTAACTGATTAACAAATTAGTCGCAATGATTACCCGAAAATAACTAATTCTTACTAATATAGGTGACTTTAGAATACATGAAATTATCTTAGTATTTTGGAGAACTGTGGTTATCTTTTCTAAAAGAATAACTTTCTTTAGTGTCACTGCGACTGGGTCCGATTATCATGAATATACGAATTCCATAGGACAGTTAATGAAATATAAAGATACATCAAACTTGAATCCACGAGTAAATCTCAGATTTACATAATTGCCCATATTTTACGACTAATTTTTAAAGCATGAGTATTCAAATTCATCTTTTTAAAATGCATTTAGCTTTTTTTTTTCTTGTGTAAAATATAAAAATTTATATCATACGCTGAGAAGATGAAATTGACATTTACTAGCATGATGTTATCAGTGCGAATATGTGACTCATATTGGTTTCCCTGTGATTTTTGGGGTGGACTTTGACAGGAAAGTGCTGGTGAGTGCCAATTTTTTACCGAACCAATCAAACATAGTTTCGATCCACGATAAGTACGATATTAAAGATAGAAGAGGACGTTGGTCTGTTGCGGCGCTTATCATACATTATAGGCTATAATTGGCCAAGAATATTGGAGTTCAGCCGCTTTTTTCCAGAGACACAATGAAGCTGCCATCCCGGGCCGGCCTGCTTGGGAATAGATGAGGCATAAAATTGAGGGAAAGTAAATAACAGAAAAAAAAGGGAACAGAAAAAAAGAATAATTTGAAACTGATTGGAAGGTCACATATATATATATATATATATATATATATATATATATATATATATATATATATATATATATATATATATATATATATATATATATATATATATGTATATATATATATATATATATATATATATATATATATATATATATATATATATATATATATATATATATATATATATATATATATATATATATATATATATATATATATATATATATATATATACACACACACACACACATATAAAACACACTTGGAAGGATTATCATACAATGTCTGCGAAAAAAATTAAATAATTTCAAGTTTTCAGAAAGAAAGAAAAAATAATGACAAAGAATGAAAAATCTATCAAAAAGATTTAGTTTATCTCCTGAATTTTAATTAGTATGTATGTCGTATGTATATTTGTGTGTGTATGTGTGTGTGTGTGTGTGTGTGTTTAATTTCATGGATAGATGGTTAGGAAAAAATATAAACATCAATGTAGGCTAAATTCATTTTATTAAGTATTACATAGATTAGGTACACACATCATGTGATAGGTAAACTAGAATCTGTGTTTGTAAACACCCACAGCTCCACTACTATAATGTTGTCAGCTTAGTGCTCTGTACACCAAAAAGATATTTAAAAAATGTGTAACAAAAAAGAAAATTGATACAACACCTACATATAAATACAAATATGCCTACCAAATTCATTTTGTCCACTTCAGGTAGTATTTGCTTTCTACTGACCACAAAGCTATTTTTGCCCAAAAAAGTTCTTTAAAAAAAGTGTAAAGCAAACATGGAAACAGTTGCCATAATGGCATAAGCATCAAGATGGAAACAGTTGCCATAATGGCATAAGCATCAAGACATCTACTTATGAGCACAAAAGTTTCCAAAATGTCATAGCTCAAACAAAATAGTTTTTTGCTTTATCACGCTAACACAGATTTGGAACATACAAAAAATGGACAGACACCCTATTAATTAAAAAATCCCTTGTGCTATCAATGTGGAGGCATACAAAATCAACCGTAGTGTATACTGCTACCATGGTGATGGTCATACGTGTGTACATTCATATGGCTACATAGATCGATAGTCCGGAATTTTGATCACATTTTGACAACTCAGAGATCAATTTGAAAAATCAATTTGAAAAAAAAAATTGCTTAAATTGAACACAGCTTAAACAATTGTTAACAAGTGTATACATTGTTCACTAACACAGTTTTATCTTCTATTGCACATCGAATAACAGCAACAAACAAATAATAATCCAAACTTATGACCACGTTTAATTGATCAAGTTTTAATTGCACTGTAATAGTATACATGGTTAAACCATTACATCAAAGTCCACATTAATTCTTTCTTGAACATTGTCATTTAAAATAATGTTTCGTTTCATCAATATATACTTCGTCACAAAAAAACAGCATATTACATGTTGATCTATCTCATCTGACAAATTGTTTTCCTTTTTTCTTGACATCTATTAATGTAAGAACACTTCTATACAATGTAATTTTGTATAACAAAGTATTGTCTATTAAATCCTATTTTGAAATATAACCGCCACATTTTGTCAACAAAGAAGCAAAGTACAGAAAATACTGCCAAACTTGAACTGATTTGGTTGGTTGGTTTCCAGCTTTATTATGGCACAGCAACACAAGAAGGCCATTTCGTGCCAAGGCAACTGGAGTTAAGTGCCTTGCTCAGATGCGGGTCCAATAGTAGGCGTTAAACCTGTACCCGTTCGGTCGCCAATCCGGAACGCTTATCACTGAGCCACAGCAGTTCGATTGACGGTCTGAAATGATCCTAATGTGCTCATATCTGATGGAAGAACAGAGCCAAAGTTTTTGATATTCATGACATTTTACTGAGATAAACATAAATATAAACATACTGATCTAAATAATCATTGCAATATTATTAAAATTTTGTATATGTGTCACAAGAGAATAAATCATTTTTTGAAGAATCATTATAGTTATTTCGTTTATTTTTTCATGTACTATTGTTAGTGGAGCAATATCCATCGGAGATACCTACTTTTAGGTGTGATCATTTACCTAAATTTGAGTTGCCTCCCTAAAAGACCAATGGCTCTATAAAAGGTTACTAATTTTAGTAATCCACATAGTTTTCTTACAAGTTATATTTGGATTAAAAGATTGGACACATAAACATTGGCAAGAAGGCCCTGTAAGCCCCTCCAAATCTAAATGACTTTCATTGCAATTGATTCAAATTAGTCTTTTAAGTCAGTTTCCTCTGAAAAAACATATACAGAAAACAAAATCATTCATTTAAAAACAAAGGAACAATACAAAATTTGACATTCCACTAATGAATTATAAGATCTTGAAGTATGTTAAATCTAGTCAGGCTCATTCTTATATTTCAAAATTATTTCGAAAAACAATCCTATAGGTAGTTGACATTGGCCAAGTTCTACAAACTCAAATTAAGCATTAAATAGTAATATGACAGTTATTTGATTAAGTTTTCACACAAGTACATTATTATACAGTTATAAGTAAAATACCATATAGAATCAAAGACATATGAAGCTCTAGGTAAACCAATTTAGGTGTAAATTCAATACACAATATATCTTTATCAGATAATTAAAGCAGTGTAAGAAATATCAGTTGATGTGATTATATAACACATATACTATTTCAAGATGAAAGTAATCGTTCTTGGCTTTAAAAGTAAAAGCATTTGATGCTGATGATGGATATATAAATATATATATATATATATATATATATATATATATATATATATATATATATATATATATATATATATATATATATATATATATATATATAGATATATAAGATTATTTTTTCTTAACACCAGATATATAACTGTATACTACTACATCCTTGTTTGATAACTGTGTTGTAAGATGCCACATAAAAATGAACTATTTAACCTTTCATCATTACATTAAAGCAATGTAAGAATATTATATAAAGTGATCGTTTGTCATGTGGTCACACATTGACAAAAGCTTTGTATACTAATATATAATTACTAAGTATTTAGGACATTTAAACAATATCAACAAACCCTCAATTTTCTATTTTTTTAAAAACAAAACTGAATTTAAGAAAGTAATCACAAGTCCTGGTGATATAATTTATAAACAAGTTGGTTGGGAGAAAAATCACATCTTTGGTTTCAAACTTGAGACATTGATGAGAAATATATCACAAATTTGTTCTCATTCAACAATACATAATATTCTTGACAACAAAGTATTTTTATTTTATTTGTATTCTCTTTCTGTCTAAAATAAGTTTTCTATATTTCAATAACTGTCTCACAATTGGTCAGGTTATTAATAACAAACACCTCCAGGAACAAATGGGATTATAATGAAGAAAAACAAATTACACATATTGGACTCAAAGATGTACATTACATTCTTCTATTTTTAAATTTTTATTTTCTTTTTTAAACAAAGCATGAAAGAGTACCTAACATTTTCTTTAAAAGCAGTTTGAAAAAATACCTGATTTCTGTATGGTGCAAAAGAGTCTTGAAATTCACTGTATCTCAACCTGAAGATAAAAAAAGAAATGACATTATTGCAACTACCAAAGCATATTTTTTTGTACAGAACAATATTTATTCATTTGTATATTTACCTATTAGCATGAAGCTGTGTGAAGAAGAATGCAGACAAACTGATGGAAAGGGCAAAAGATATGCATGTACTGAAGAAGGTACAGATATGTAGTTAGTTTAAACAGTATCCACCTCTCTGATTTAATGTATTGGATGCAATTGAATGAAACTGAACCAGCTAGATTATCTATTACATATACCTAGCCTAAATAGTATCTACCTCCCTGATTGGACGCAAATGAATAAAATTGATCCAATTAAATTATCTATTACATTCACCTAGCCTAAACAGTGTCTACCACCCTGAATGGATGAACTGGATGCAGCTGAATGAAACTGATCCAGTTAGATTATCTATTGCACTTTCCTAGAAAGTTAGCAGGAAATAATTCATTTGCAACCTCAAGGTCAACAATATAGATCATACCTATAATATCAAGGTCAACAATATAGATCATGCCAATAATATCAGCTGACAGCTCCCTTTCTGACATCTTCGGCTACATGCAAAATAGGAAAGACCAAGAAGTTGCAAATGAATCAAACTATTTTCCATTCTCATTTACTCAGTCAATTATGTTGTCAATACAATCATAGAAATTGCTTAGATAGTCCAAATATATTGCAGTTTCAGTTGTGAGAAAGAATGTTTGGCAAACAAAATTCATCATTTTTCAATAAATTAATGTGCTAAAGTATATCTTAGGTGTATTTTCTCTCACTGAAATGGCTGGGGTTGTTTTATTTGGGGAATAATTATGTATCATCACACAATTAAAAGATTGCTCCAATTTCTGAAATATTTTGACACACAATCAAATTTTTGTTTTAAGTCAGGCATAATAATATAATCAATTCATCTAATTAAACAGCTAACAGACATAACAACATCTTAATAATTTATTGCACTAATTCTTCCATATACAAAATAACATATATTTAAAACATTATTTCAGCTAGCTACATGTTTCAAAGGTCAATGAGGAATGACATGGATTGACAATCAATGAAGCAAAAATCCTATAATACATGCTCCCCACTGAGGGCCATGAACAGCAAAAATCCTAAAATACATGATCCCCACCCTGAGACAAATGAACAGCAAAAAACCTAAAATACATGCTCTCCACCCTGAGATCCACGAATAGCAAAAATCCTGTAATATATGCTCCTACCCCAAGATCCATAGGTAGCAAAGATACTACAAAACAGGCTCTCACCCTGAAATACATGGAGAGATAATATATTGTAATGCATGTTCACCACCCTGAGATCCATGGAGAGATAATATATTGTAATACATGTTCACCACCCTGAGATACATGGAGAGATAATATATTGTAATACATGTTCACCACCTGAGATCTATGGAGTGCACTTATAATGTAATGCATGTTCCCCAGCTTTAGACCCATGGGTCACTGACAATTGGCAGATTTCCATGAAAACCTGCTTTTTACTTCAAAATTGTAATATGAGACAGAGATAAATAGCTATGTTAAGAAACCTAAAACAATAGTCAATGTTGGATAAATAGACCAACAGGAATTATAGCTAATGTTGGATAAATAGACTGACAGGAACAATACCTAATGTTGGATAAATAGACTGACATGAACTGTAAGCAGTCAATGTTGGGGAAATAGACTGACAGGACCAATAGTCAATGTTGGATAAACAAACTGACTTAAACAATAGTCAATGTTGGATAGATACACAAACTGGAATAACAGTCAATGTTGGGTAAATATAATGACAGGGACAATAGTCAATATTGTATAAATTGACTGACAGCAACAATAGTCAGTGTTGGATAAATAGATCAAAAGGAACAATAGTCAATGTTGGATAAATAGACTGACAGGAACATTAGGTAATGTTGGATAAATAGACTGACAGGAACATTAGGTAATGTTGGATAAATAGACTGACAGGAACATTAGGTAATGTTGGATATGGAGAGTGGCTGGCACACCTTGACAAATCCAAACATTTGTTGAAGATGAAATAAAAATGAGTTTTCTGTGAAATGAAAAAAGCTGACTATATGTGTGTATAATACAATAATTATTAGTGTTATTTTCCACTACATTCTATATTTACCTCACCTAGACATAAGAAAATAAGCAGTCTTATGATAAGGCCTTGCTGTCAGTATCCACTGTGCATCCATTACTAATGACTCATTACCAATCTCAAGGCCATATTTCTCATCTGATTTTGACCAAACTTGCACAAATGTGAATTGTATGATCAAGCTCTTTAGCAAATTTCAACACATACCAGATCCATGAACACTAAATAAAGTAATCTTGTATCTAACTGGCTGGACTTGTAAGAACTATTAGAATGATATTTCTGATCAGATTTGTGTGTGTGTCTGTATATATATATATATATATATATATATATATATATATATATATATATATATATATAAATCTGCAACAAGACAATATAGGCTGGTTGAGACATAATACATGTAGAGATTTAATTCATGTAGAAAAAGCAATGTTGAGTTTTGCAAACACATTTTCTTTGTTTTATTTGTTTGTTCTGTCTATGTTTTGTATATACCTTTCAAAAAGATTCATTAGAAGTCAAAAGCACTCAGGCTACTAGTTTTGTATTGTTCATCATCAGTTTATTGCATCTATATATATATATATATATATATATATATATATATATATATATATATATATATATATATATATATATATATATATGAACTACTATAGCAGCTTTTTCAATTTCTTCAATACCCTTTATGTCTAATAAATATTGCTTTTTTTCAATCCTAATCTAACATTCTGAACCATAACTTAACAATAAGAAAAGTTAAAATGTATGTCACCAGGTGAGTTCGAGACTAAGATTCGGTGATTGTGGATATGTGAGAAAGCTTGCCGGTAGCTTCTTGTGGGTCAGTGGTTCTTTCTGCGGATTTCCCGGTTTCTTCCTCCACCAATAATACTGGCCACCATGTATATAGCCTATCATATGCTGAAAAAAAATGATGCTAAGCCTCACAACAACAACCAGGTTAAAATCTGTAGCCCAAGCAGATCACACATAACATAACAATGATCGCTGACAGGCAGGTCACACACAAGGATAAATGCTGATGCTATAGTGAGTCTGGCATAGCTGAACAAAGGCCAATGCAAGGGCAATTCAGACAAAAGGTAGCAGAGCATGTTCTGTTGTCAGGAAATCCCATACAATGGTAGCTGACGAAAGGCTAATACCTGGGTTGGTCACTCAGATTGTAGCAGAACACAGGCAAACACCAAGGTAGACCAGACTGGCAGTAGAAGCATGCAGTACTGATGATAGGGCTGGTCAGGCAGATTGTAACAGAAGACAGGCTGATGCCAGGGCAGGGCAGGGCAGGGCAGGAAATGGTAGAAGAACAAAATTCTTATGTGACCATTTATTGCAGGATAAATTGTATTGATGGTAGCAGAATACAGACTGATACCATATTAATTCATAGACAATTCATAGACAATTCATCAAAATAATAGCCAAGCTAGGGCAAGTCAGACAGATGATATCAAAATAAAGGCTGATGGCAGCAAAGGGCAGATGAAAACTGAACACTGGTTGTTACTAGGGGAGGTAAAATAACAAGATGTATAATCATAGATGTTGCCATGGTTTATCACACAAATTGTGTCTAAAAAGTCACTGCAAAACTTGGATAGACACACAGAAGGAATGCAAGGGTTGCTGCTGGGGTGAGACTGAAACTTTACCACATTTCCTATTGTATGACTTCATCTGGAGTCTACAGAATATCTTTGGCTGTAGCCTCTTCAGCTACTTCTTCCAGCATGTTGTCATCAGGTAAAGTCTCAAGTTTAGTACCTGAATCAGACTCTGTCTCAGGTATAGCACCTGACTGTCTTGGTTTTGTTTCAGGATCAGATTTTGCCTCAGCAACAACTTTTGGTTCTGACTGAGGTATATTTCCTTCATGTGGTAAAGGTTTGGCTTTCATATCTGATTCCACTTCTGACTTAGGATGAACTGCTTGTTCTAAAGATGATTCAGCCTCCAATTTAAGGTTAGTATCTAGACCAAGTTTTGTTTCGGGTTCAACTTTTGCCCCTGAATTTGTCTCTGGTTTAGCTTCTGATTTTGGTTTTGTCTCAGGCTTAGCTTCTGATTCTGGTTTTGTCTCAGGTTTAGCTTTGGATTCTGGCTTTATCTCAGGTTTAGCTTTGGATTCTGGTTTTGTCTCAGGTTTAGCTTTGGATTCTGGTTTTGTCTCAGGTTTAGCTTTGGATTCTGGTTTTGTCTCAGGTTTAGCTTTGGATTCTGGTTTTGTCTCAGGCTTAGCCTTGGATTCTGACTTTGTCTCAGGTTTAGCTTCCGATTCTGGTTTTGTCTCAGGTTTAGCATTGTATTCTGGTTTTGTCTCAGGTTTTGCATCTGATTCTGGTTTTGTCTCAGGTTTAGTTTTGGCTTCTGGTTTTGTCTCAGGTTTAGCTTCCGATTCTGATTTTGTCTCAGGTTTAGCTTTGGATTCTGGTTTTGTCTCAGGTTTAGCTTCTGATTCTGGTTTTGTCTCAGGCTTAGCTTCTGAGTTTTGTTTTGTCTCAGGTTTAGCTTCTGATTCTGATTTTGTCTCAGGTTTAGCCTCTGATTCTGGTTTGGTCTCAGGTTTAGCTTTGGACTCTGGTTTTGTCTCAGGTTTAGCTTCTGATTCTGGTTTTGTCTCAGGCTTAGCTTCTGAGTTTTGTTTTGTCTCAGGTTTAGCTTCTGATTCTGGTTTTGTCTCAGGTTTAGCCTCTGATTCTGGTTTTGTCTCAGGTTTAGCTTTGGATTCTGGTTTTGTCTCAGGTTTAACTTCTGATTCTTGTTTTGTCTCAGATTTAGCTTTGGCTTCTGGTTTTGTCTCAAGTTTAGCTACTGATTCTGGCTTTGTCTCAGGTTTAGCTTTGGATTCTGGTTTTGTCTGAGGTTTAGCTTCCGATTCTGGTTTTGTTTCAGGTTTAGCTTCTGATTTTGGTTTTGTCTCAGGTTTAGCTTCTGATTCTGGTTTTGTCTCAGGTTTAGCTTCTGATTCTGGTTTTGTCTCAGGTTTAGCTTCTGATTCGGGTTTTGTCTCAGGTTTAGCTTTGGATTCTGCTTTTGTCTCAGGTTTAGTTTCTAATTCTGGTTTTGTTTCAGGTCTAGCTTCAGATTCTGGTTTTGTCTCAGTTTTAGCTTCAGATTTTTGTTTTGTCTCAGGTTCGGCTTCTGGTTTTGGTTTTGTCTCAGATTTAGCTTCTGACACTTGTTTTGTCTCAGATTTAGCTTTGGATTCTGGTTTTGTCTCAGGTTTAGCTTTGGATTCTGGTTTTGTCTCAGGTTTAGCTTCCGATTCTGGTTTTGTTTCAGGTTTAGCTTCTGATTTTGGTTTTGTCTCAGGTTTAGCTTCTGATTCTGGTTTTGTCTCAGGTTTAGCTTCTGATTCTGGTTTTGTCTCAGGTTTAGCTTCTGATTCTGGTTTTGTCTCAGGTTTAGCTTTGGATTCTGCTTTTGTCTCAGGTTTAGTTTCTAATTCTGGTTTTGTTTCAGGTCTAGCTTCAGATTCTGGTTTTGTCTCAGTTTTAGCTTCAGATTTTTGTTTTGTCTCAGGTTCGGCTTCTGGTTTTGGTTTTGTCTCAGATTTAGCTTCTGACACTTGTTTTGTCTCAGATTTAGCTTTGGATTCTGGTTTTGTCTCAGGTTTAGCTTTGTATTCTGGTTTTGTCTCAGGTTTAGCTTCTGATTCTGGTTTTGTTTCAGGTCTAGCTTCAGATTCTGGTTTTGTCTCAGTTTTAGCTTCAGATTTTTGTTTTGTCTCAGGTTCGGCTTCTGGTTTTGGTTTTGTCTCAGATTTAGCTTCTGACACTTGTTTTGTCTCAGATTTAGCTTTGGATTCTGGTTTTGTCTCAGGTTTAGCTTTGGATTCTGGTTTTGTCTCAGGTTTAGCTTCTGATTCTGGTTTTGTCTCAGGTTTAGCCTCTGATTCTGGTTTTGTCTCAGGTTTAGCTTTGGATTCTGGTTTTGTCTCAGGTTTAGCTTCTGATTCTGGTTTTGTCTCAGGTTTAGCTTTGGATTCTGGTTTTGTCTCAGGTTTAGCTTCTGATTCTGGTTTTGTCTCAGGCTTAGCTTCTGAGTTTTGTTTTGTCTCAGGTTTAGCTTCTGATTCTGGTTTTGTCTCAGGTTTAGCCTTTGATTCTGGTTTTGTCTCAGGTTTAGCTTTGGATTCTGGTTTTGTCTCAGGTTTAACTTCTGATTCTTGTTTTGTCTCAGATTTAGCTTTGGCTTCTGGTTTTGTCTCAAGTTTAGCTACTGATTCTGGTTTTGTCTCAGGTTTAGCTTTGGATTCTGGTTTTGTCTCAGGTTTAGCTTCCGATTCTGGTTTTGTTTCAGGTTTAGCTTTTGATTTTGGTTTTGTCTCAGGTTTAGCTTCTGATTCTGGTTTTGTCTCAGGTTTAGCTTCTGATTCTGGTTTTGTCTCAGGTTTAGCTTTGGATTCTGCTTTTGTCTCAGGTTTAGTTTCTAATTCTGGTTTTGTTTCAGGTCTAGCTTCAGATTCTGGTTTTGTCTCAGGTTTAGCTTCAGATTTTTGTTTTGTCTCAGGTTCGGCTTCTGGTTTTGGTTTTGTCTCAGATTTAGCTTCTGACACTTGTTTTGTCTCAGATTTAGCTTTGGATTCTGGTTTTGTCTCAGGTTTAGCTTTGGATTCTGGTTTTGTCTCAGGTTTAGCTTCTGATTCTAGTTTTGTCTCAGGTTTGGCTTCAGATTCTGGTTTTGTCTCAGGCATAGCTTCTGATTCTGGTTTTTTCTTAGGTTTAGCTTCCGATTCTGGTTTTGTTTCAGGTTTAGCTTCGGATTCTGGTTTTGACTCAGGTTTAGCTTTGGATTCTGGTTTTGTCACAGATTTAGCTTCTGATTCTGGTTTTGTCTCAGAGTTTGCTTCTAATTCTGGCTTTGTTTCAGGTTTAGCTTCTGATTTTTGTTTTGTCTCAGGTTTAGCTTCTGAATTTGGTTTTGTCTCAGGTTTAGCTTCTGATTCTGGTTTTTTCTCAGGTTTAGCTTCTGATTCCGGTTTTGTCTCAGGTTTTGCATCTGATTCGGGTTTTGTCTCAGGTTTAGCTTTGGATTCTGGTTTTGTCTCAGGTTTAGCTTCTGATTCTTGTTTTGTTTCAGGTTTAGCTTCTGATTCTGGCTTTGTCTCAGGTTTAGCTTCTGATTCTGGTTTTGTCTCAGGTTTAGCTTCTGATTCTGGCTTTGTCTCAGGTTTAGATTCTGATTCTGGTTTTGTTTCAGGTCTAGCTTCAGATTCTGGTTTTGTCTCAGTTTTAGCTTCTGATTTTTGTTTTGTCTCAGGTTTAGCTTCTGATTTTGGTTTTGTCTCAGGTTTAGCTTCTGACACTGGTTTTGTCTCAGGTTTAGCTTTGGATTCTTGTTTTGTCTCAGGTTTAGCTTTGGATTCTGGTTTTGTCTCAGGTTTAGCTTCTGATTCTGGTTTTGTCTTAGGTTTAGCTTCTGACACTGGTTTTGTCTCAGGTTTAGCCTCTAATTCTGGTTTTGTCTCAGGTTTAGCGTTGAATTCTGGTTTTGTCTCATGTTTTGCATCTGATTCTGGTTTTGTCTCAGGTTTAGCTTTGGATTCTGGTTTTGTCTCAGGTTTAGCTTCTGATTCTTGTTTTGTTTCAGGTTTAGCTTCTGATTCTGGCTTTGTCTCAGGTTTAGCTTCTGATTCTGGCTTTGTCTCAGGTTTAGATTCTGATTCTGGTTTTGTGTCAGGTCTAGCTTCAGATTCTGGTTTTGTCTCAGTTTTAGCTTCTGATTTTTGTTTTGTCTCAGGTTTAGCTTCTGATTTTGGTTTTGTCTCAGGTTTAGCTTCTGACACTGGTTTTGTCTCAGGTTTAGCTTTGGATTCTGGTTTTGTCTCAGGTTTAGCTTCTGATTCTCGTTTTGTCTCAGGCTTAGCTTCTGATTCTGGTTTTGTCTTAGGTTTAGCTTCTGATTTTGGTTTTGTCTCAGGTTTAGCCTCTAATTCTGGTTTTGTCTCAGGTTTAGCTTTGGATTCTGGTTTTGTCTCAGGTTTAGCTTCTGATTCTGGTTTTGTTTCAGGTTTAGCTTCTGACACTGGTTTTGTCTCAGGTTTAGCTTTGGATTCTGGTTTTGTCTCAGGTTTAGCTTTGGATTCTGGTTTTGTCTCAGGTTTAGCTTCTGATTCTGGTTTTGTCTTAGGTTTAGCTTCTGGTTTTGGTTTTGTCTCAGGTTTAGCCTCTAATTCTGGTTTTGTCTCAGGTTTAGCGTTGGATTCTGGTTTTGTCTCAAGTTTTGCATCTGATTCTGGTTTTGTCTCAGGTTTAGCTTTGGATTCTGGTTTTGTCTCATGTTTAGCTTCTGATTCTTGTTTTGTTTCAGGTTTAGCTTCTGATTCTGGCTTTGTCTCAGGTTTAGCTTCTGATTCTGGCTTTGTCTCAGGTTTAGATTCTGATTCTGGTTTTGTGTCAGGTCTAGCTTCAGATTCTGGTTTTGTCTCAGTTTTAGCTTCTGATTTTTGTTTTGTCTCAGGTTTAGCTTCTGATTTTGGTTTTGTCTCAGGTTTAGCTTCTGACACTGGTTTTGTCTCAGGTTTAGCTTTGGATTCTGGTTTTGTCTCAGGTTTAGCTTCTGATTCTCGTTTTGTCTCAGGCTTAGCTTCTGATTCTGGTTTTGTCTTAGGTTTAGCTTCTGATTTTGGTTTTGTCTCAGGTTTAGCCTCTAATTCTGGTTTTGTCTCAGGTTTAGCTTTGGATTCTGGTTTTGTCTCAGGTTTAGCTTCTGATTCTGGTTTTGTTTCAGGTTTAGCTTCTGACACTGGTTTTGTCTCAGGTTTAGCTTTGGATTCTGGTTTTGTCTCAGGTTTAGCTTTGGATTCTGGTTTTGTCTCAGGTTTAGCTTCTGATTCTGGTTTTGTCTCAGGTTTAGCTTCTGATTTTGGTTTTGTCTCAGGTTTAGATTCTGATTCTGGTTTTGTCTCAGGTTTAGCTTCTGATTTTGGTTTTATCTTGGGTTTAGCTTCTGGTACTGACAAGGGTTGAACTTCTTGTTCTAATTGTGTCTCTTCTTCTGGATTAGTTTTACATAAAGCCTCTGGATTATGTTTAGGTTCTGGTTCATCTTTTATTTCTAATTCTGGCTTAGACTCTTGTTTAACATCACCATGTTGTATTATAGGTTCTTTTTCTTTAATTTCAGGCTTATCTTCTGAACCTGATTCAGTTCCTGGTTCTGGATTTGCTTCAGATGAAGATTCTGGTTCTAATTTTGTGTCAGTTTTGATATTTGACTCTGCCTTTGCTTCAACCTTTAGCTCTGGTTCTGGCATGGCATCTACTTCTGATTTTGATGCTACTTTTGCTTCAACCTTAAGTTCTGGTTCTGACTCAGCATCTACTTCTGATTTTGGCTCCTCTTTAATTTCCAATCTTTGTTCAGTCTTGGATTTCACCACTTGATTAGCCTCATGTCCAGCATCTAAGTTAAGTTTCATTATGCTTTGGGCTTCCTTTACTTCTGGTTTTATCTTGGGTTCAGTTTCTGTTTTCATATCAGATTTAGATTCAATTTCTTTTGTTTCAGGTCTCAATTCTAGTTCACGTTTATTATCTAATTCTGAATTTAACTCACCTTTAATTTTGGGCTCTGTTTCAGACTCATGTTTATCTTTTGGCATGGTCTCAGGTTTTGATTTTGGTTCAGACTTTGTCTCAGGTTTGGAATCTGTTTTGGCTTTTTCTCCCTTTGCCTCTGGTAAGGCTTTCTGTACTGGTTTTGTCTCAGGATCAGATTCTGACTTTGTTTCAGGCTGTTTGGGAGCTGTCTCAATGTTCTGCTTTGAAGTGTCTTGAACAGGCTTTAATGAAATAAGCAAAATGTGAATGACAACAAACTTTGGATTGTCACCAATACTGATTACATTTATCATTGTTGGTTATGTACTCAATTATGACATAGAATGAATCAAAGCATAATGATCAAGTTCTTCTACATGTATACATGGCTCTGGATCATACTGACTTTTTCAAATTTCAAGAATGATTGAATAGTTTGATAAATAAAAACTGAAGAACATCAAAAGTGCATAGCTTACCACTCTCTTTCTCCAAAATTTGGATATCAACACTGGTCTACATTAATGGCTTTCTTTATGCAATCAAGGTTTCACATAATACAATCTTTAACTTTCTGCACAAAATTGCTGGTTGCCAAAATGAATTAAGACCCCTGTGACAGTGTCAATAAGATGTTGAAATTTCAATTTAAGCATTTTTCTGCATTTCCTAATCTGAATGTTATTCATGAGGGAAAATCAATAAATTTTCTTTCTCAGATTCCTATCACAAGATGAAATAAAGCTCCTGCGAGTTGTTGGCTCAAGAGTGATCAATTCCATGTTCCTGACTTCCCCAATCAACATTGGATAAGTAGTAAACAGTATAATATCATTTTCTTTACTGATCCTCATGTTCTTGTTTTCCTGCTCTTCCAAGAAATTTTGCATTTCTGTCTCTGTCAGTTTTCTAAACCTGGTGTTTTGCTTCACAGTTGCATTTTCAGTGGCTTCAACTACATTCAAGTCAAAACTTGAGGGAATTTCATCTATTTCTATATCCATTTCTAAAAATTTTTTATATTTCTATATCCATTTCTAAAATCATCTGCTTGTGCCACATTTCTTGCAAGCAGAAGACAAATCAAGGAGACATAAAAACATAGTCCAAGAGCTGAATTGCATCATAGGAAAATTTCTTATTTTCACATGTGAAAAAAGAAAGATATATTTTTTACATCTGAAAATACAGAAATGAAAAAAAATGAAAAATATATTGATAGAAATTTTCTATATTTAACACTTAATTATAAAATAAAATATTTATCTTAGTCCTAAAATAATATTTTTTGACATAGCAACTGTATGAATGAAGATGCCTGTCACAGTGTCCATATGTTGTTAAAAGCTTCATCACAACACAGAAAATGAAAATGAAATGTTAGCAAAATGTTTTGTGTATTTGGTACTGGCTGGCAAGTCAGTATCATGATTTGTTAAAAGAGGTGGAAGACTTGATTTAAACAGTACATTTTGAGTCTTACCTTGGTTTGTTTCATTCATTTTGGTTTGTTAATCATTTTTGTGAAAGACTTTTATTTAAATCAACAGCTTAACAATGATGAAAAAAAAAACAACATAATCTCTCTCTGTATGTGTATATATATATATATATATATATATATATATATATATATATATATATATATATATATATATATATATATATATATATACCAGACATAAGCATAATCACATGGTCATAGCTCAAAATCAAAATGAGCATTTTGCTAACAGTAAGGGAGATAAACAGTATGACTTAATATTAAGTCCCTGTTGTGTTTAGTTAGCTCCCTTGATTGCCATTCCATATTAAGGTTAGAAATTATAAATTCTGGAAGAAAGTACATGACAGTGGTATATATTTAAATGATACCCACTGCAAAAGTACATCTACTGACTTCTTGCAAGAGACTCTCATGTGAAAAATGTGCATGCAACATTGATATTTATAGAAAAGCAGGGTAAACACTACATCATGATAACTGGTAACTTACCAGGGCAGCCATGATATCTGATAGTCAGCCAGAATAGCCATGATAACTGGTAACTCCACAGTATGACCATGATAACTGGTAGCTTGCCAGGACAGCCATAATATATGATAGACACTAAGTACAGCAATAAAAACTGGTATCTCTCCATAATGACCATGATATCTAGTAACTAACCATTGCAACCATGATAAATGGTACATCTTAATAACTGTTAAGAAGTCATTGCAGCCAAAATGTATTGACAAATGTTATCACAGTTATCAAGCACATACATTTCAAAAGCAGCTCATGTTTGTCATATTGGTAGTGAGCAATATAATGTAATAACACCATGCAAGTTGTAAGTGTTCCCCCTTATGAATATATTCCAAAGTTTAAAATGCATCACTTGATATGAGCAGTATTTATAAGAAAATCATCACATTACTTTGTGTGATAAATATAATCTTAAATTTGTTTTCATGTCCTAAGATGTGTTTTTTTAAATAGTATCACTTTATGTTTTGTCCACCAAAGCTTGGAGAGCTGTACAAATTACATTTGTTTTGTAAATTTCACATAACACAATCGATAATACGAGCAATACTACATGACATGGGTACTTATTTTAGATTGTCTACAAGTATTGTAATTACCTTTTCTAAATTTCACATAACACAATCAATAATACAAGCAATACTACATAACATGGGTACTTATTTTAGATTGTCTACAGGTATTGTAATTACCTTTTGTAAATTTCACATAACACAATCGATAATATAAGCAATACTACATAACATGGGTACTTATTTTAGATTGTCTACAGGTATTGTAATTACCTTTTGTAAATTTCACATAACACAATCGATAATATGAGCAATACTACATAACATGGGTACTTATTTTAAATTGTCTACAGATATTGTAATTACCTTTTGTAAATTTCACATAACACAATCGATAATACTAGCAATACTACATAACATGGGTACTTATTATAGATTGTCTACAGGTATTGTAATTACCTGTTTGGAGGATGAAGCCTCTGATTTAGGTAGGCTGTCTGGCAGGTCAGAGGTTAAATCCTTATTGATGTCAATCTTCAGTCGATGATCCTCATACTCTCGACAAAAGGTTCGTAGCTTATTTGTACTAAAGAGTGCCTTCTGTCGTATTCTCACCATTTTCTCACTTGGCTGGAACCAGCGAGACTCAAAACACTCATCAACAGTCAAGCGATTCCTAAGAGTAAGAAAACATTTTCAGATTAAAAACTTTATTAACTAAAAATCTTAATCCAACTATTAAGGAGTATTTATTACCATACACAACATTCTAGACAAATTGATGTGAAATGAATTTTCCTAACATTAGTGTACATTTAAATCTGCATACATTTTACCCTTCACTGACATATTTGACAATGTTTTTAACTTTTCAATCACATATGCAAACAATATAGAGAAAACTGATCTGAAGCTTTCGTCCTCACTCTAAGGACTGATTTAATCTCTACTGACTGTTAACATTGATTGATGGAATGGAAATGGTGATCAAATAGCCCTAATGTAAGTTCACAGATGGATAGATGGATGGATGAATGCACAGATGCAAATTCAGATAGAAGGACAGACAGACAGATGAACAAACAGACAGACAGATAGATAGATAGATCAATATACATTACCTTGGTATTCTTTTGAGGAGTTTGAAGATAAAACTGACTGCAGCTTGTGATGCATTGTCATACAGATCACTGCTGTAGCATCGGTTGTAAACAATGTTGGTCAAGGTTGCCTTGGTTGTCTCACCAGCAAATGGGGACTCTCCACTTAGTCTGAATAATAGTTAAAGGACTTTAAGTAAGGACTTTTGTAAGTACAATGCACTTGTCATAGATTATTTTTCTGCTGGCTCATAGTTTCAAAAGAAAAATTCATGGTCATTTGAAATTGAAATATTGCATTGTTTATAATATTGCACACTTTTTAATTTACCATGCACCATCAATCTGTAACAATTATTTTCTTTTGTCTGTTTTTATACATACATATTTTTTGTTCTGTATTTTTATTTTAAAAATCAAGTTTCCCGTACCTAAGAAAACGATATTTACTTTTACATAAAATTCTTTCTATATCTGAAAAATAATTAAAGGTAAAAGAAAATCAAAGTATTTATAGGTAGGGTTTAATGGCACACCAACACAACCTTGGTATATATCTCTGAGCAAAAGCTAGTTAGCAAATTTTGAAGAGACTGACAATTTTGCCAAAATTCACAGAAAGTAAATACCAACCAAATTCTGAGACAAAAGATAGAGTAAAAGATGCTGCAAAACTACAAAACAGTATAAAAGCCCAGAAAAAAGGGTAAAATCCTGTAATATAAATGCAGTGATGTAAATTAAATTTTTCCTATTAGAATCATGGCATGATTAAGCTCTTGTAATTATCTCCCTTGAAATTACCATTTGCTCTTTATTGGTAATCCAAACCCAACAAAATTCCGGTACAAGAGAAATTAATTTCATGAAAAATTGAACTTAATTTTAAAAATCTGTGTATGTAGAAAATTTAATATCATAAATAGTGATTAATTTTGAAAGTGTAGTTTTAAAAAAGAACAAAAAAAAGCAAACACACAAACAACACACTCACAGTAAGAAGGCCAAAACACCAGCACTCCATATGTCAGCAGCACCATTAACTTTGCCCTGAGTGATGACTTCAGGGGCTGGAAAATATATAACAAAGTTTAATGTGATATACATGTATGTCTGCAAAAAAAAGTTAAAAACTATTCAAAGAAAATAAGAGACCAAGTGGATCTGAAATAACACACCTACTAGACATCATGAACAGCTGGCAAAGAAATCTAGTTGAATAGGAAACGTTTGATATGCAATTCTACAGATGTTTGGAATTACATTATATTACAAAAACAAATGTTTCAATAATTCTCTAGATTATGTAGTTTCATTCATATCTGATTTTTTTTGTCAGCATCATTTATAATTTCATTCAGATCTGATTGGGGATCAGCATTATCTGTAATTTCATTCAGATCTGATTGTGGATCAGCATTATCTGTAATATCATTCCAATCTGATTGTGGATCAGCATCATCTGTAATTTCATTCAGATCTGATTGTGGATCAGCATCATCTGTAATTTCATTCAGATCTGATTGTGGATCAGCATCATTTGAATAATACTGAAAGGCCTTTAAACCACAATTTTTTGGTTAAATTTAATTAAATTTGGTACATATGTTTTTACAATACCATTGAAAGGTTTCTGTATTTTTAGTAACACCAGTGATATTTGATGGTGCAGCTGCATAATTTGTATAAATCTAAAATGCTTTTATACTAAGCTTTAAACTGATTGAGACTGTATTGAAAGTCTTTGAGAAGATCAGTCAATGTCGGGTTTTTTGTTATTAAGGGCATCCATTTTTTTTGGTGCCTTTGTAATATCTGCATAATATGAAAGAAGCCTTTAAGCTAAGATGTTATATTCTGCTGAGTGATGTCATCTTAATATTTTAAAATTTGTATCAATGGCAGCCATATTGTTTGGCAAATTGGCATCACTTGTACTTTAAAAGTTTTTCAATTTAAAGTTTTTTTTATAATTTTGGCAATGTCAACCATATTTAATCGCAGATCAGTGCAAATTTTTATGACCTTATTGCTGTTGTGCTTTCTGTCATTTTTGGTAAAGTTCTGTTGAGAAGTTTATTTCAGCATAACTCAATGAAAAATGTGTCTAATTTTAGTAATGATAGCTGCACATAAGGTCTCATCAACATGATTTATACAAAGATTTTGCTGCCTTAATTGCTTTCCAGGTTTTTTCTTTTAAATTGGATTAAATTCTGTTGAGCATTTTTTAGAACGAAATCATTTAAAAGTTGGGGGGGGGTACCAATGGAGGTTGCATTTTGCTTGTGGATTAGCACTATTTGTACCAAACTAAAAACACTTTATGCCAGGGCACTTTCTGCCAAAATTTTATCCAATTTCTTTTATATTTTTGACATGTGTAAGTTTTTTTTCTATTCTTAGTAATTGTGACCAATCAAGAATATGTGTACAAGTATAACGGCTCTTTAAGTCAAGATACTTTCTGCTAAATTTGGTTACATGCTGTTTTATTTAGAAGAAATTCTTTCAAGGTTTTTTTGTTGTCTTATAACAGAAGATGTAATCGAGAACTCAGTGACATAAGCATGAATAGCCTCAATGACAGTGTGATTTTGTGTAAAATATGGCTGAATTTTTGCAGGATGGATTTCTAAAACATTTTTACAAGTTTTGGATGCCATAGTGATCTCATCTGTATTCACCTAAAAGGCCTCAATGACCGTATTTTCTGTCAAATTTGGTTGAAATTATTCTTCAAGATGTTTAAAATCACAAATACTGACCAATGATGGAAGATAGATGATGTGACAGATACCATAAACTTGCTAGGCCTTGCATATCAATGTGATAAAATTATGATGGAAACTATTGCACAAGAATGAAGTTGGAATAAATAAGATAGCAATGAGCAGCAAATTTACAGCCAGAATCAAATAAGTCTGTTCTTAGTTTTGATATATAAACTCCTTCATTCAATCAGTCTTGAACTAACTGAAGCTCAGACAAAGATTATTAAATACATTTTTTTGTGCAAACAACAACCATAGAGTTTGCAAAATTGAGTAAATGTTAAAGCATATTAGGAAATTTTTTAAGTGTTTTCAGTTTACCAACGCATCTATGTGCACAAATAAAGGTGTCAAATATAGAGTGCATCAAAAGGGATATACCCGATCATTAATTACTCTATATACTGTAAAAATATTATTTTATTTAAAATTTCAATAAAATTCTAACTTCAAGTCACTCATCTCTTTAGGATAAAAAAACACATTACTTTCCACACTCAATTAACAAGGTAGTCAGTTGCAGGTAAGTTGATTCTGTCTGAATAAAGTGTTTCATATCAAAACAAGCAGTTTTCAGTACATACAACATGTCCCGTATTTATCCTATGACATCATTGTTAATTCAATCCTTTCCAATTTTTTCTAACTCACCTGTCTGACAAATAACATTCAATAATACTAGCTCATCATCTGACAAATATCATTCAAAAATACTAGCTCATCATCTGACAAATAACATTCAATAGTACTAGCTCATCATGACAAATATCATTCAATAGTACTAGCTCATCATCTGACAAATAACATTCAATAGTACTAGCTCATCATCTGACAAATATCATTCAATAGTACTAGCTTGTGGCATGACAAAAATCATTCAATAGTACTAGCTTATCATCTGACAAATAACATTCAATAGTACTAGCTCATCATCTGACAAATATCATTCAATAGTACTAGCTTGTGGCATGACAAAAATCATTCAATAGTACTAGCTTATCATATGACAAATATCATTCAATAGTACTAGCTCATCATATCACAAATATCATTTAATAGTACTAGCTCATCATTTGACAAATATCATTAAATTCCACTAGCTTGTCATCTGACAAATATCACTAAATTCTACTAGCTTGTGGCATGACAAATATCATTAAATTTCAGAAGCTCGTCATATGACAAAATTCATTAAAATGTACTAGCTTGTTGTATGACAATTATCATTAAATTGTACTAGCGTGCTGAATGACAAATATCACTAAATTTTACTAGCTTGTCATATGACAAATGTCACTAACTTGAAATAGCTTGTCACATGACAAATATCATTAAATTAGACTAGCTTGCTCTGTGATAGATTTCATTAAATTGCATTAGCTTGTCAAGTTTTCCTCCATTCTAATTTGCTTTTGGACCAAACTGTACTAATATGCATGTTTTTATTTTAATATAATTGTTAACTTTAATTGAAAATAAAGGTATTATTATTATTATTATTATTATTATTATTATTATTATTATTATTATTATTATTATTATTATTATTATTATTATTATTATTGTTATTGTTGTTGTTTTTGTTGTTGTTGTAGTTGTTATTTTGAGTAAGCATGACATATAGTTTATGTTGTTTTATGTTGAAGCCACAGTAATTCAGTTATTAGCAGGTTTGATACCCATTCAGTCTGGTTTCAGTGTTTTTTGGGGAAATCACCTTGATCCCATTTCCTCAGTTACAAATCCAACCAACCAACCAAACTACTACATTTGTTTCAATATATTAAGAAAAGAAATTGTGTAATAATTGTAATATATGTCCTTACTATGGCTTGCCAAAAATAAACAATTATCATAATTTGTTGTTGTTGTTGTTGTTGTTGGGCTTAAAACCATTTTTCAGCACATGATAGGCTATTCATGGCAGCCAGTATTAATGGTGGAGGAAGAACCACCAACCCAAGCTTTCTCACATATCCACATTCGCCAAATCCTTGACTCGAACCCATGCAGACAGAGGTCAGATGTCATAAATTTTATATGAACATAATTCATATCAAATTAGAAATATGATATTTTGTCACAAATTTTATGTGAAATTATGCATACTGTAATAAAAATCTAACAATTATTGAGCACACATGTAAGCTCCATTATGTTTAAAAAATTGAGAAAACATAATTAATTTGCAAGCACACCTATAAAATCTGGGTATCCATGTATTGGTACCATCTCTCCCTCTAGAGCATCCAGTTTCCTTGCAAGAGTAAAATCTGTCAGTTTCACATGGTAACCATCCCCTGTTGCCATGACAACACTACTTGGCTGAAGGTTAAGATGAACCAGTTTCATGAACTGTAAATACTGCAGTGCATTAAGCACCTGCAACATAACTTTGGATATGACATCTTCAGTGTACCAGGATCGAAGAGACAGATACTCAATCACGTTAAGTCCTGTCAGTCTCTCAAAGATGATGTAGAACTTGTCAGTAGTCAAGTAACTCTCAAAAACTCTGATAATGTTATCTTGGGTCAAAGGTCGAAGAAGGTTAAACTCTTTCAAATCTGAGTCATGCTTGTCAGATGTGTATGGAATAATCTTCATTATAAATTTCGTCCTTGTGTTCTTCCTGGTAACAATTCTGTATTCACCATAACCACCTCTGCAAAGTATAAAGTACACATCTTTCTAACATTTACTTCATGCTTATTCATTTAATAACACTATAACATATATGTATAAAATACTGTGGAGTAAAATCTAGAAATGTCTCATAAGAATGCAAATAGGAAAGTAAAAGTATTTCCATTTATATGTCAAAAAGATCTCAAAAGCTCATTGGAGATGAAATCATGTTCATCTGAGACAAAATAATGTTCATTTGAGATATAAACATGTTCATTTGAGATAAATTTAATAAAAGAGAAATAGTATTATTTTATATATATATATATATATATATATATATATATATATATATATATATATATATATATATATATATATATATATATAGTGCTTAATTGTTGTCCATGATTGTAGATTGTAATGATCATGTAAACAACATATCACATAGCCAATAAATATTTCTCCATGACTGTAGATTAAATTTGGAAACATTAATGCTATAAATAAGTTGTTTACTGTTATTTTAGTTCTAAATCCAGTCTTGCTAATAAATAAGTTTACATTCTGTGGCAATGTTTCATTGGTGACTGATTATTGCAACATAATTCAGTTGGGGAAATATGTTGACTGATGTCATGTGGAGATGAATTGTGACTTAGAGTCATAATTGAGTTGTGGGTATGTATATAAGGAAAGAAGTTAAGAAATATTCCTATTCTTATTTCTATTCTTATCTTATTTCTAATCTATTGAAGTATTTAATGTTTTGTTTAGATTTTATTTGAGAGGAATCCTTTATTTCAATTATTTATTTGAATTACAATGTGCTTATATTACTGTATTTTAACTAAACACTATTTTGGGATTATTGTTAATTCATTCAAAGGCAGTCTGGACAATGCCATCATGAGAAATCAAGAATGTTCGCACTTCAGTATATTCAAGCCTACATCAGTATATTCAAGATCTAGAATAAATCTGCAATACTCTATTCTTTTGGACTTGTGATAGAACTTTTAGGAATATTTTGAATTTAATTCACAATACTGTACATTCCTCTGTAAATTCCCTCTGAAACGTTCATTTTATAACTTAGTGAATTAAATTATTTATTAAGATTAACAAAAACTTGTTGGTTTTGTTTCTTTCTATTTCTCAGTTTAAGATGAATTGGCCATAATGTAAATGATAACATAAAATAATAATGTTTTTAAAATATGATTTTTTTTACTTATATGTAAATATCACAATATTCATTTTCCTTGCACATTAGAACCCGTCTTGAAAGACCACCCTTTCTGACAAAAAAAAAAATGTTTTCACAAGAAATGTGGTCTCTTATAAACATTAATAATACTAGATAATCAATAAATCTGTGCATAGAATAAAATGATCGCTCAGATCAAGTGATCTCTCATAGCAGGTTTTACTTATGAGACCTAAGTTTCCCTTATTTAAAGCTCCCTTTTATTTACATTCTTGATTCATTCAGCAATATCAGGGATACACTAAATATAAAATCCTGCATTCATTTTCTATAAAACACTCCCTGCATTTGAATGGAATGTGTTAATTTTTATGAAGGGGATTTTTCAAAACTATTCATAAGCACATGTAGCCCTATTACCATTATAATCATATTAAGCACACCTGTTACCCTAATTAGTATTACCATTGTATTTTCTATAAGGCAAACATGTTACCCTATTCCTTTTGTAATCCTATAATACACACTTGTTATCCTATTACCTGTGTAATCATAGAAAGCACCTGTTTTCCAATTACAACAATTACTATTACCTTTGTAATCCTTTAAAGCACACCTGTTACCCTATTACCTTTTTATGCTGAATATTACTTGGAAAATAATGACTGAAATGACTCTTTTACTGATAGTTTTTAAATGATCTTTTAATCCTAAATTAATGTTTTGAATCACAAATAAAACCATTAAACAGCAATACTATACACTATTACAAGGAAAACTCTTAGCAGTCATTGTGAAACAATTCATGCAGAACGAATCATACATAGTTCCAACGTCTGAGGCCCCCACCCCCACTCTTAGATGTGTGTAGGACAAAAACCTGATTCTATTATGGTCCTAAATAATTTTTTAAACTGATCAAAATTTCCTTTGGAAGCAAAAGACCCATGTAGGCTCAAGACTGCTCACCTGACTGACATCTATCTAACAGACAAATGAAAGAAATCAGGGTCTGTTGGAAACTGTTTAAATTTCATCCAGTGCCACTTATCATATATGGAGAGAGAGAGAGAGAGAGAGAGATAGAGAGAGAGAGGTGCTTTAATAACCAAATGGAGTGATGTTGTTGGAGACAGCTCTTTTTGCTGTTGCGTATGTCAATGAAACCACATTTCAAGGAATTGTTCTTGACAGGTGTTTGGTTTGTGCTCATACTTGTCCTATTTTGTTCTTTTGTACTCTTTATTTGGAGTACTTATTGAAGTTAGTCCATGAAATGAAATAAGTATAAATATGCAAACTTTAATGCATGAAACTGATGAATTTAGATACCTATGAAAATATTATTTTAAACAAAATTACAAAAATTGATAACTATGAACATAAATGAAACCATGCCAGAATACTCTGCCAAATTTGGTTTCTGTCCCATGTATCAAAGAAGATTTTAAAATGGCAAATGATGTACAGGTCCTTACCATAAACACACTTAGCCTTAAGACTATGTCAGATAAAAGCTGGAGGTAAAGTTACAAGAAGATTTGTCTGGGCAACAGCAGCAGACTAAATTGGACATGTGATACCTCCATGCTTGTGGTGGTGCTCACCAGTTATTATGTACTTTTGAGAGAGTGATGTATGTAAGGTGAAGTTGTTTGCATTTTAAACATGCATAGTGGAGAGAATATTGGCATACCTATATGCTACTTTCATGTAATGTGGCTGAAATTCCTTTGGATATTTTACTTTTGGAAATTTTAAATGATTTTAGGACACTGCTAACTAAAATGACTGCTCCTTTCTGCTCCAAAAATCAACCTGAATTTGTCTAAAGTACACTATTCTTGGCAGCTATTAAAATATAGAAAATGAATTTTGCCAAACTAGACAATACCAGCTTTTAAAAAGGCAATGAATGAATTACCAAATACATAAAATGTAAAAAAAGTTATTGGCTCTATTGTTTACAATTTGCCTCTGAAGTTCGAGAAGTGAAAATGAGCAAGTTGAGCTAGCTTTTTTTATGAAAGGTGCACATCTGGAGTAAGGCCAAGCTGTATACTCTCTAACCAATATTACACCCATCAATCATATATCAAAATAAAGGGAATTAAAGATTCTTTGAACAATACCTAAGATATACAAAGTCTCTTTTAAATAGCCAGTATAACTAGTGAGGAAACCCGGGGAATCTCTTTTTCTTTAAAATTCTAACCCTATGCTAAATGCGAAACTGTAGAGTGCCACCTGTGTGATGAAGATGAGCCATCTAACACAATGACATTACCTGAAGAAGCTAGTTTCAATATCATATGCCTCATTTGGTGTTCCCTGGTGTAGTGGTGCATCCTGGGTAAAATCCAGCAAAGACTGTTCTCCACTAGAGGGCAGCAGCTGTATTGCAGGCCTCAGTGACATCAAGGGCAACATATCAACAGCCAGTGAGAGAGACTCTTCACCTGTAGGAGAGATGGGAAAAAGGTCAAATATCATCTGGTGATCATACCAAAATAAAAATTACTGTTATTGTCAGATTCATTTGTATATAAATATCTATATGTATAAAAGTGAGTCCTCAAAATAATTATGGGAGTCATACAAAGTATAAAATCATAAGTGAGATCACCTTATACAGGGATGTGTTACACAGTATTATCAGTACATAATGTAATGGGATTCATGACTATATCCACTTTAAAGAGGAAGCAATCAATACTGGAGCTCCTTATAGTGAGGGACATGTTATACATAAGGAACGTTATGAGGGATATATTATAATGAAGAACCCTTATTGTGAAAGGCATGTTATATTCAGGCATATTATTGTTAGAAACATGTTATACTGAATTCTCTTATGGTGAAGAACACATACTGAAATGCCATATACCATGGGACATGCATTTTATAGTAAAGTCAGTTATAATGAGGGAAGTATTGTGCTGAAATACCATATAATGAGGGACTTGTCTATTTAAGTGTCTTATAGTCAGGTATTATTATACTTAAGTGAATTATAGCAAGGGAATATTACACTGAAATATCATCTATTGAGAGACATACTGTTCTGAAGTATCTTAGAGTGAGAGACATCTTAAACTGAAGAGCTCTACTATGAGGAGCAAGTAAAGAGAAATCATTGGTTTTTTTTCACCAAACACAGTTAAGTGCCTGATTTGTATTTATATGGAAGAATGAATGAGTTTTTCAGATGAATACTGCACGACCTGTGGAGTGAAATATCTGCACAAGAAAATGAGTTCATATTTTCCCATACAAATTCAGTAACGTTTTTCTTATATACTCATTTTCTCATTTTACCTAAGGCTTAATTATATGTTAAAAATACACTACAAGAAACCAAGAAATTAAATTTGTTTTTCAAAACAAATACACAACTGCAGATTCATCAATACAAAACAACATTCACGTGCACATAACTCCATCGTGAACTTTGAACATAGTTGCACACTCAACATCACTTAAAAAAAAAACTGTCATTTTACTCTACTTAAAATTGAAATTTAGAGTCATATTGTGAATGAACATGCATTGTATTCTGGAATGAATGGATTTGGAGTTTTTTGTTGATTCTATTAAATCCACTGATTATAGACTGGTTCTCTGTCAACTCCACATTAAGTAAATGTGATTTGAGCAGGAAAGGATTTGTCATTACTACTCTGTGTGTGTGTTTCTATTCTTTCTCTGAATGTTTGGAATCATGGAAAAATATGAACTCTCTTGATTGTAATTATCAAAAAGACCCTATGGAATATCATGTTCATTTCATTCTAAGGAGAATATTATTGTACTTGGAATGAAGGTGAAATTACAGTATAATTTTGAAATATGTACTAAAAAAGTACATTTTGTGGAAATTCAAGATGCAACAGTTTAATTATATTATTTGCCATTCTTATTACCAGCTAAAGAAAACAGTTATGCCTGGACACTTGCATACTCTTTATAAGGACCCAGCTATTTTATGACATGTATGGCATTTAGTGCTAGCTTAAATCTGAAACACTGTATCAACAAACTTAATGGGGAAAATTGAAAAGCTGTTGGTGTGTGAGAATCCATTCAGCCTGCATAAATAAGAAGTTTTCATCGTCAAGTCTTTGTCATCTTGGGTTATTGTCTCTGAGGCCTTTAGTTTTCTACCAAAACCTTCAGTTGCATTTTCACTTTTAAAATGGTATGTCTCTAACAGATAAGCAATAGTTTTCCTATTTTTACATTTTCCTATTTTCCTATTTTTGCTATTTTTATATACCCCAGAGAGCACTGTTATTAGTGTGAACCATTCCATTAGCAAAGAGTTATGAACATTTCTCCTAAAAAACTGATTAAATGATTAAATGGTGTACTCAGTACTGTGTCTCTCATGTCTGTTGTGGACATTGTAAATATCATGTTCATTCATGTGCTTGCTGGAAAGTTTTTTTTGTGACTCAGTAAACTCATCCACTACTTTTTGGCACACATGTTGTGCACATGTGTGCAATATCAAGATGTTCAGTATCATAGAATACTTCAAAATTCTGGCAATTAACAGAAAAAAACAGGATTATATATAATCAATGGGACTAATAAAAATAAAACAGAATGGAAAGGTGTTGATATCACTCATTTTCTCAGCTTCTCATTGATTGGTTGAGTAATAAGTTCAAAAGCAGAGTAAATATGAATGTCCCATCAGACATGACACAAAGACTAGACGCAAAGCTGTGCTTACCTAGGTGGCAGGTTGGAATTAGCTGTTGGAAATCAACTTTGCATAATCTAACTTTCCTATTTTAAATTAAGATTTTAATAAATTTGCTAATATTAGTACAAAAAGAATGATAAACATTTCCCCTCTATTCTGATATTATTTAATGACAGAATTTTTATAAATATGAATAAATAGTTGGAAAATCTTAACTTGTATTGTATGGAGTTTACTCACAGACCTGGGTTTGAATCTCTATAGAGCACAAATTAAAATTCTCTTAACCTGCATTAATAATGCTATTTATTCATATTTTATATTTACAAATGTTTTGTTAGTATCCTCAAGTATTCTCATGTTGAATCCAGGAATAGTACTTTCTATTCTGTTTGATGTATAATTATTTATATATATATAACATAAAGTGTATGTATTAGGGATCTGGAATGACTGTGCAGATGAGAATTAATTACTAGGTTGATGTGTAAATGTCTGCAACTCAAGGATTTCTATATCACCAATTCTGTAACATCATTTTTGGTGAGATGGTATAGGGGTTGGTACTTACAAACAAGACAATGGGTACAGTTTGCAATTGGACCTGGGTTTGAATCTCCATAGAGTACAAATTAAAATTCTCTATGCAGTTATGAAAAATGTTATTTATCTTGATGGTTAAAGAAAATGATACAAATTTTGATGTTTGCATGAGCATCAAATGAAAAAGAGAGTGAAAGAAGGAATGGAAACTGGAAAGCAAGAATATATAAGAAAAGAAATTAAAGTTAATTCACCACTTACCACCATCTTTTGTAGTGACTTCTCTAGAAGCTATGCTGTTTGGGCTGCATCCAAATTTATTGAAACATGAAACTCTGAATATATACCGTGAATGCGGTACCAGCCCAGTGATGAGGGCATATTCTTCTATTGTGTCAGGTCCTTTGGTCCACATTCCTTCACCTGGTCAGAAAATATTTAATGTTTTCAAAATTGAAATTTTGTTTAACTTCAGAGAAAAAAAACAACCAATCCAACCCAACATAATCAGTTTGAGTTAGTTTGTTAACTCATTAAAAACCAGTGTTACTGTACTGCAGACAGCCTGGTAATTGCTTTTTCTGCAAAAATTGGTATGAAGTTACAAATTCTTTGCTGGTCATCTTTAGAGTGGATTTGGCACTACGGCCAAATTGTTTACAGTCATTACATATTAACTGTAAATGTTTTTAGTATGTTCAAAATGTCACTCTTATCTTTTATTACTTATTACAATTTCAAAATAAAAAGGCTTCGTTTTTGGCCATTTAATCTATGAATATAAATTACATAAAAAAATGTGTCCTTAATAAATTTAGGTAAACAGTGCCATCCACTTGAATAATTCCAAGCACAAAGAGAAAATTACATAATTGCAAATGTTTTTAACTGTATTCCTCTCAATGCTGGACAGATCTAAGTTATGGCATTGCACATGGTAAGGTTTAAAATAGTCTATGCAAAGACTTATTTCACATGATAAACATTTGACTTTTGTTTTTCTCTTCATTTGTGTGGATCATGAAATACATGTTTTGGCTGGAGACACTCAGTCTACAATAGCCGTACCTAAATTCTCATCCTCATCTGCAATATCAACTTTTAACTCATTGTGCACCGATTCCTTGGATGAAAGGTTATTAAGACTAATACCAATATTATTAACTAATGCAATTTCATAATCAGACAAAATATCCCATGATTCAAATCACAAAAAATCTATTTCACCATTTGAATTTTCATCTACTGTAATATACACACTGATCAATTCAAGTGGTTTATCTCATGTACAAAAAAAAAGAATAATTACCCAAGAAATGATAAACTGTGCATGTATACAAAACCTCTATGTATCTTTGAAACATGTAATCTGATTAGCTGAATGTCATTAAAGAACACAGATTTTTATTTCAGCCAATGACAGGTACTTTTCCTTTACTTCATTATCTTATGAAAGGATGCTATTTTGTGGTCCACTCAGACTGTCTTTTCTAGTCATATTTCATTCTAAAATTCTCAACTACCATTTTACTCATTATATTTTATAATGTAGATTACTCCTGCTATATTGAGAGACTTTTCTTTTAAAAGAAATTCTGTCATAGTAACAAATCTGTTACTGTTATAGACAATCTCATCAACTCTGATGAGTTATCTCCCTTATTAACTCTCTCCCTCTCTCCCTGTGTGAGTATATATATATATATATATGTGTGTGTGTGTGTGTGTGTGTGTGTGTGTGTGTGTGTGTGTGTATGTGAATTTCTTTTTCAATCTGGTGTATATTTTATATATTTAAAAGATCATTGTTCTTGAAATAAAATCTTACATACTATTCTCTGACATATTCATGGTTGTTTACAGTGAAATCCATATACGATGACTATTTCACTGTAAAGAACAACATAAAAAATGAAATATGAATGTTGGTTGCCAGGAAATTTCTGTGGGAGCCAGAAATTGAATATTGTTATAAAAAAATCACATTTCCAAACATGTAAATACCAATAATTTTTCTGTCCCAACCAAATATTCCAATATAATCAATATCATGATAAGGAAGGATGACCATACATTTTGATCATCTCAGTTGCTCCATTACTGGTCAGTTTGTAAGGTTAATTTTAATATATAGAAACCAATTAGCTGAGAATATTTTAGTGCTTAATGCCAATATTTGACTTCTTGATTTTGAAGTAAAGCATGAAAGGTAAGATTATGGCATTAAAATTCATACAAAATTCCCATAATGAAAGTTTTCCAGAGTGAGACATTAATATGCCTTTAAATGTTTTTTCAATCATTTCTTAGAAATTCTGCCAGTTAATAAGACAAAATGGCTGAGTTTATTTACTGAGAGACTTCCAAATCTGTCTCAAAGATAACAAAATATGGGAGATAAAGTAAATAAAGCTAACCATGCCAGTTATTTAGCTGCTCAAGTTAAAATAATCAGGAGATCTTTGAACCATGAATATGCTGAAAAATGGTTGAAGAACACTGCTGTACAATTTCTTGGTAATGCAAGTTATTTAACAACATTATATTTTTTTGAAACTCCAGGTCAGAGCAATCTGGAAATAGTGAAAGTTTTTATAATGTTATGGACCTTAATGATAACACCAAATGTCAAAATCAATTATCAGTGACTGACATTAAGAACTAATGCATCCTCTGCAAATTGCTCACTGTTGATCCAAACTGACCACTGGAAGCACATCAGTAACAGAGTAGCTGGCGGTGATCATCACATTTTATGTACAGTGAACTCTCCTTCTGATGACATTCACTACAATGGTTCCATCAGCAAATTTATAAGTAAAAAAATTTAAATCTAATTTAATATTTAAATTTATTTTTATAAATGAATATTCAGCTTCTGATTCCCATAGCAATTTCATGGTAATAAACATGCAGATAGGAAGCTATAATGATTAATGGCTTTTAATAGGTATACATAAATTATATCAAACAGTCTGGTCCATAAAATGTCTTGGGTTGTAAGTTCTTACCTATTTTCTTATAGTCAACCCTGTATCCCTGTATGAAGGAATCACCATTCCACACTGGTCCCTCCCACATGAGAAACACTTGTTTGCAAGAAATATGGGTCACAATGGGGCGACCTGGGGCAATGGGCACATCTGAAAATTAAAAGATGAAATTAATATAACTTTTTTAAAAATATTCAATCCATATCTCTTTTACCATCAGTTTAGTTTTACATCTATTAAAAAGTCACACAACATATTTATTCCATAAACAGGTTTGAAAATATCAATAAAAAAATGCAGACTTACAGAAAACATCAAATTGTAAATAGGAAATTCAATGCCATCACATTTCTTAGTATTTAATTATATTTGCCAAAAGAAAATGACACATATACTGAAGGTAGATTAATGAAATTGGCTTTTTACAGGGTACTTTGTTTATATTATTTCAAATTTATCATCCAATGACTGAAGAGCAATTGGCAACTTTTTTGATCTGCAGAAAAAAATCTAATTCTGTCTTTTTTAAAAAAAATTAAAGAATGCAAGCCTTTGATGAACAACATATTTAAACCCACTGTCTGTATAACACACTCACACACAAACCCACCCACCCCCACACACATATATACACACATACATATGCTATCTATTTAAAAGGCACCTGTGACCAAATGACAAGATTGTAATTTCCAATACAAAAGGAATGTGTTTTATAGAAACAAATGATCAAAGCATTGCCTTAAAACATGTGACCTTAACAAAAAGGTTTAAAATGTTGAGCAGCCACAGAATTAATTGTCTCAGCCTCATATTGATTCATCTCAGATATGAAGTACATCAATCAAAGGGTTCAGGAAATGAAAAAACTATTACCGAAACATCAACCCCATTTTATACTGCCAAATTTGACACCAAGGTTTAAAGGCAAGTATACCAAATTAATTGTCTTGGTTTCATAACGATTTGTAGAAAATCAATCCAGTAGTGAAAGTAAATACAAACAACTTAAAAACCTTTCAAGAAAATTCTTAACACAAATTCTCCTTGTTTGTGACCTCTACTATAATTATGACCTTTACAATGATTTTGACCTTTACAATGATTATGATCATTGTGACTCTGACCCAATGGGCATTCATATCATCAAATGAACTGACTTTAATTCATAAGGATTTGTATCATGTATGAACAAAATCCATCAAGCGGTTCAATAATCTATCTGTCATGAAAAAGTTAAATCAAAGCCTCAATCCAAATGTTCTATTACTGTTTCCATAACTCTGTGGTCAGTGGGGCAAACATGCATTTCTTCCAATAAATTATCATAAATTAATAATGATTCATCCCAAGAATGAAGAAAAAACATCAAGTGATTTTGGAAATAGAAGCAGATAAAAAAACTTTAACCAAAACTTTAATGTAATTTTTTTTGATAATGACCTTGACCCAAAGATTATAGTGTAAAAAGAGCATAGAATGAAGCACCTTTGTTTTATAATGAATAATGATCAGATTCTACCAAAACAATGTTTAAATAATATTTGAAAAAACATTAACCAAAACACTTATGCAAATTTTGTGAGTGACCTTGACCCAAACATCATTATGAGCAAATATGTATGCTGTAGAACAAAGCACCTTAGCCTTATAATGAACACTGCCAGTATGATGAGAATCTATGAAAATAATATTTCAAAATGAAAAAAAAATTTTTTTTTTTACAAAAAACTTAATACAAAGTCTCATTGACTGAGACCTTGAACCCTATGTGAAAGGGGAAGTAAGCAAGTCTTAGAATGAATAGATTTTATTGTATAAACTATTATGAAGATCTAGAAAGTATGTGAAAATCAAAAACTTAGCTGAAGCCTTAATAAACTGCTGATACAACTGCTGCTGCCTCCACAAAGTTTTGTATTTCATTTGACAATGGTAACAACAATGACAGCTTTTAAAACACATATATTATAATATTTCTATCATACCTCCAGCAATGAGTCGACACAGACAAGACATCCTGCCATCTTGATTTCTAGCCACGCACTTGTACACAGCAGCATCATAAGGTTTGGCATTAAGTATGGTCAAGGTCGCCATTCCATTATCTGAGTAAACCATCTGGATACGGCTACTCTCTGCCAAGAGCTGATCATCACGATACCATGTGACTGTTACCGGGGAACTGCTGATCACATGACAGGTCAAGGTTAGGTCATCACCAGGTTTGTAGGCAATATCATGAAGTTTTGTGCGGAACATCAGTGGATACTCAACTAAAATAGTATATAGTAATTTTCTGAGGAAAAACAAAAGAACATTGTTTTGTCCATTTATATATTATTTTCTGTTTTAATTTAATGTGAAGTTTTTATCTTCTTCTCATATGAAAATTAAAATATGGATTCCCTATCAGCTAGTAAATTCTAATGTAACAGTTATTATCACTACTAAATCAAATATACACCACACAGTGTGATATGTAATTCCTTTACCATCCTGTCAATGAAATAATATGACATAAAGGATAAACAAAGACCTTCAGTAAACAGACCAAAAATTTACATGTGTATATTACTCAAAGATCTAGGACAAAACTTTTGAAACAAGAATCCCTTTACTGGACTGGCACTCTACTTTTAAAAAAATATGAAAGAATTTCCAACAGGTCTATTTCTTCCCTGTCAATTTGATTTACTTTGCTTTCACATTCATGAGATAATCCAATATGCCACATTTGGTAACAAAATTAATGACCTTTGACAACTGTCATGGATATCATATCAATGAATTCATCTCAACATTTTCCGTCATGCATATATCCATCATTACTATTTTAGGGGAAAAAGCAAGATACCCAACTGGCATTATTCTATGTATTCTTCGGGTGAATTCACAAACTGAGTTTGATAAACGATTTCATTCATATTTGTTAGTCTAGGTATGCTGAGATTGATAAACACAATGAATCGGACCATTAACCATGAAATCAATGTCAGACAGCTGGCCAGCAATTCTTTATTGAAAAACAATGAAACACATCATCAGGGCAATAATCATTTGCAAATATAAAAGTCACTATGTACATAAGTTCAGTCTGGTTTATAAATGACACCAACATGTTGGTGGCAGTATTTTCATTCAGAAAAAATTACAATGTCCAAGAGGTGTTTTAATGATAAGCCTTTGTTAACACCGTCATTCTTTCAAAAGGAATACAATAAAAATATTTTAAATGGCCAGCAAGGATACCATGTTGGAGATCAGATTAAGAGCATAGTCATTCTGCACTTGCTGCATACTTCTACAGTATTTTAATGAGAATCCCATTATTCCTTTATAACTTAGAATATTTTTAAGATGACTATCGAAGCAGCCATGTTGGAGGTAAGACTGGCATCAATTAATAAAGTTGTTATGTTGTTATAGGGTTCAAAGCCATTTTTCAGCACAAGATAGGCTATACATGGCAGCCAATATTAATGGTGAAAGAAGAACCTTAGAAAACCCTGGGAAGAACCACCAACCCACGAGAAGCTACTGACAGGCTTTCTCACTTATCCACAGAGTCTGGACTCAAACTCATGCAGACAGAGTTGAGATGCCAGTGACCACTTGGTCACTCAGGGCCTCCATTTAATAAAGAACAAGTAATATATTACAATCAGAATTTTAATGAAAACCCCATGCCAGTACGATCATCTATCCAGGAGTATTACACATAAACAGATATTCATGACAATCACCATGGCAACCTTATTGGGAGTTCATATCAGGTCAAATTTCATTCAGGAACAACTACATGTCACAGTGAAAACCCTATGTCAATATTCCTTTCCATTCTTGAAAAGCGGTAATTACAAGATTCTCAAGATCTCAGCCATGTTGGACTTCAGACTTGTACCATTTTTATTCAAGATCAGCTTGTAATTTGTTATAAAGTGGATGCAGCAGATGATCACAATTTATATCCCTACTGGTTGAAATAAAAATGGTGCCTCTTGAACAAATAACATGACTGCTATGATTCCATTGATGAGAAGTAATGATAACAAGATTTTCATCCTGGCCACAATTGCTGCCATATTATTTATTCCAGATGCATTAGGACCATTCAGACCTAAAAATGAATCTCGATGCCAGATTTGATGACTTTTCTCCAAGTGGCTTACAAGTAGCACCAATAACAAAAAACTAAAATCAGATGAAGGACAACGACCTATTGCATAAGTTCTTTTGATCTCAGAGCAGCAAACTTTCTTTTATCACCTGTGTTATTCTCACACTTGCATATGTATGTTGGATGAGTTATTTTTAAATATTCATCAGTATATATTCAGTATTCATGATTAGCTATCAGAAATGGCTAGTTTTTGGGCCAGCAACTGTTCCAACAAATAGCGAAATTTTGACCTGGAAGTTGCTCATTATGATTCATCAGGTTTGTCACAATTTTGAACACTGGATACATTTATCTTTTTCCCTACCCCAAATTACCTGTCACCTGATCTTGTGAAACGCTCCCTCCAAACAGTTTCCTCCTCTGTTCAGACATTGACATCCATTCTTCCTCAGGAGAGCTTTCCATCTCCACATCTGTCACCAGTTGTCTCTCTTTCAAAGTCTGCCACCTTATTTTCTCATCCTCTTCCAGTCCTGCCAATGCCGTCATTTTATTGGCTCCTTGATTCCTACGATAAGACTGGATCCTGACCACAAACTCTGGATCATGCAGAGGGAAAAGTTCCACATCTGGACCTTCCTGATACCTAGAATGCCAGTTGTACCATGACTCCTCATCCAAAAATTCTCCATATTCCTCTGAATCAGGGAAAATTATCTCCCCTGTCACATCATCAATGGCAGGATCCATAGATGGTGCTTTGTCATCAAGCATCTTACACAGACTCTTCAAATTAGCTGTTGTTCTCACAGCATCAAGTTCTCTCTGAAATTGCATCAATATTTAGTTTATGTTAGTTCACACAAAATTACTATTCTCATGCATTTGTGTGGATTCAGGTAAAATATTTCCAAAAAAGCATTTGTAGCCATTGCTAGTGTCAAGAGAATAAAGTTAAATTGAATTTCCATGCTGAACGAATCACAAACTAAAATTATTATTTTTTCTATTTAATAATGTTTTAATTATAGAAACATAAAGGAAACAGACTGTCAATTCTCATTTAAAAATCTTCTACTGATCTAACTATAAATTTTATACAGCATAATAAATAAAAATGATTTACTGACATAAGTGCTAAGGCTGCAAGACTAATCAAGCACATTGTTCAGTCACACAAAAGTAGCCAAGCTGTATAGATCCAATGGTAGGATTGGAACATGCACCCTTCTGATTGCAACTGCAAAACATATATACCCACACTGTCCCATTACAAAACAAAAATATTTAAAACGTTATGAAATATTTTTTAATTGCTATTATGGCATTTTATTTTATTCAGTACATTTACATAAGCATATAAATATATCTACCCAATTTCACTTAACTACATGTATCTCAAGGCTAAAAAATAATTAAAAAAATGTGTTAATGATTGAAAAATTTCTTAAGTGGCTTCATAATTAATCAGATCATTTGTATCTTAATACAGACTAGTCTATCAAATGCCATTAGTCTACATCAAGTAGATCCTGCCTTAATGTGCTAACAAGTTTTTGTCAAGAAATCTGCTGAGTCAACAAATTCAATAATGCATAACAAAAGATGAAAATTTTATCTGGTCATCTGCATGTAGATATAAATAATGTAGCAAAATTTTATTTGCCTAAATTTAATTATTTTTGTGCAAGTGTTGCAAATAAGTTTCTCATGAGACACAGACATATCGATGGAAATATGAGGGGATATGACCAATATCAAGAACCAGCTTACTGCAAGAAGTGACATCATACAATGAAACCAAGTTTATATTGGACAGTACATTGGTCTCCTATCCTGAGAAGCCACCACTAGAGCCTGACCCATGATCTGAGTACTCCCTCACTCCCTCCACTTTCCCCCTCCCAATCACCAAAACAGTACATTTTCACCATTTTGTTATCCATTAGAAAAAAACACTCCTTGTATAAGGCCATTTTCTCACTACTACAGGACTGGCAGCATAACAAAACCCATTGTATTTCATTTAAATCCTAACATAGAAGGCAATACAATACCTTAAGTTTATCACTTGCTTGGAAGTTCTTGAGTTTGGTAAGCTCCAGCTTCAAACCTTGGCTCTTCTCTCCAGTAATCCAGGGATGGTTCAGACAGTCCTGTATGGACATCCTCTCACTACAATCACACAAAGACACTGAATGAGATACCTAGTAACCACCTTCAAGGAAATCCTACCACTACAATCACACAAAGACACTAAATGAGATACTGGTAAACACCCTCAAGGACATCCTCCCACTACAATCACACAAAGACACTGAATGAGATACTGGTAAACACCCTCAAGGACATCCTCCCACTACAATCACACAAAGACATTGAATGAGATACTGGTAACCACCCTCAAAGAAATCCTCCCACTACAATCACACATTGACACTGAATGAGATACTGGTAATCACCCTCAAGTACATCCTCTGGCTACAATCACACAAAAGCACTGAATTAGATACCTGAAAAACATCCTAATGGACACGTTGTTTTTGTCTTGCATGAGAATGGCAAGTAAAACAATACAATACTATCACTGTAAGACCCGTTATAAGGTGAATATTTTCATGGAATCCAATTTCTATCAAGACGTAATAATGTATTTATCACACATTTTATTACAAGAGATATCACAATAAGGAGGTATAATCTGTGACTCCCATGTATATAATGAGGAAGTATTCTAAGACTTTTCAGATGGTGAAACCACCTTTATTAGAGACATCAACCCATGTTCAATCATAAAAAAGAATATATATAACTAATTTTATTCCTTTAGAACATAATGACTATACTTTCATGTTAAGACACATATTTATATTCAATGCATTATTCAAAAGAAAAAATTTGTAATGATGAAAATTACATATTACAATGCTTTTTAATTTGAGAAAAATTTTCTTGTTGGTACCCACCATAACAATCGGGCCTGGTGAGATCTCTCCAATTATATTTTGTAGTATCTGTATGGTTACAGAACCATATATACTCACTTATAAGATTAGTTCAACTGCAAATTGCAAAGACACATATCTGCCATCACATTAAGCCCCAGCAGATCTGGGTCTGTGCAGTTTGTTAGGACTAATCAGTGCAATAAATAAAATAGACCCTGATCTGCAGGCATGTTATGCTACAGCAGATCTGGATCTCTGTTGTTTGTAGTTTGACTAGCCTTTGAAGTGAGCAATTAAAATCAAGATAGTTTTAGGTTCAAGATTACCACTGCATACCATTTACCAATTAACAAACTACTTCCAAAAATTGCATAAAATTTTCCAGTAATTACTTTCAGCCAATTAGCAACCTTCAGTCTTTGAAATACAGTATTTTATATACCAAAACACATAGGATAATTTCCTTTGGTTATAAATTAATTAATTGCCTGTAACCTAAATAAAAAATTTCTCTAATATGTCTTCTACCATTCAGATTGTCATTGTTTTCAATTGCTCATTAATACTGTAGTTTAATTTGTTTCATTTGACACGTGACAATAATAATCATGATAATAACTGTTAATGTGATCAATTTTTAAGGTTTTTTTTCCTAACACTGTTAATTCACTTTTACACAAGTGGGACAATTCACTGCAAGGCTGACACATTTCCGAGTATTTCATATTTGCTATGAACCATGAGTTTTGATGTCAAACAAGCAATACTTTTTTTTTTTGAAGAAAATAATACCAACCTCTTTAACCATATATTTAAGTATCCATCAAAATTTGAATTTATTAAAAACTATGAATGATGATAGCTGTGAAAACAAATGAGTTCACAATCAAGACTCGATGCAATTTAAAAGTTATACTTTCTAATAACTAATGAATCAGATTACACCACTCCTTCGATAACTCGTGCACAATGGGGTCCAAAAACGTCGACCGCATTATAAGCGAAGGCGCGAATTATCGAAGGATCTATAACAAAGAACAAAACAAATGGATTGACGTACACAAGCAAAAGGGTGGGTGGGTTGGTTTGGCTTGTTAGTGTTGAATACTCAATAATCGTGCTATGATTAACTTTGATTAAATATTTCTTCATAGCGGTGTATTTTGTTTATTTTTGTCATCACAGAGTAACATTAATTTCAGGATAACTTAAAGGATATTGAGGAGATCATCAAAACAATAATCCACACATTTTTCATTGGTTTCACGTGTTGTGTACTACGTCACAAATGATATTGTTAATTGGATAAATTCTTGTTTGATCCAAAGTAGATTTTTTATACACAAGATCGACACCCATTTAAAAAAAAACACAATGTCGATCTAATGACAGGTTGATTTGATTGCGGTAGAAGTAAAATGATTATTTTTACAAGGGTTAGCCATTACTGACATCATTAAATGGGTCTACAAATTTAAAATAACATAAATTAGAACATGATAATACTTGCAGTTTGTGACACATTCGACAAATATCACTTCACATTTTCAAAACATCTGCTCAATTTTTTTACTCTTTGATTTCTCTGCCGCCTCTGTGTATTTGTTCACGGGTGATTTTCTCTCTGAGCTGGTTTGGATAATTACATGCGGCTTCCTGATTTGCTGAGCGTATTTCTCCAGACAATGAATTTTGTTTAATTCTATGTTGGTGCTGGGATCTCCAAAAGTGATAAAAATATTTTAAATATATCACATAAAAATGTGAAACCATTTTTGACTGGTCAAATAAAATGAATTTATTCAGATAAAACAACACTGGTGTCTTTTAATTGATTTTTGTTTAATGCAACAAACACTTCCCTGAAGTGTGGATCAAAACAAAGCCAGCATTTTTTTAGGTTCTCACAGAAGTACTCACGGGTTTTGATGTGACAGATGATTGACTATTTTCATGTTTTCTTAGAAGATAATATGTTGCAATTCTAGTGTTTACCCTGAAGCGAAATTAAGGATTAAAACGTGAATTTCACCTAGCAAGACATTTAAGTGGTGTTTATTTTATTATCTGTTGTCACCTCTTAGCATAATATTTCGTTGATCCTGTTTCGCCAGACTGATTATTTACAGAGTATTAACAACTTTTTCTCTCAAAAATCCCCACACATAATTTGAGACATCTAATTAGAACTTGAAAATTTCATGATATAGATTTTATCTTTATTGCAATAATCACCATTTCCGATGATATAATGAGCTACCATATTTCATGTAATTTTTCATACCTTTTAATTTTTTGTACACAATCCAGTTATCAAAATAATAATTATTTAAATGTATCATAATTATTCGCATAGATGTCTTTATATTTGAAAAATTGGTTAAGTTATCGGACATAAAATTTACACTAAGAAGATTTACATTTGCAAAAAAGATTGAAAATACTGTATTCCCATTTTGTTTTTACAAAAATTAATGATTTATAATTATTTTATTGTGTACAAAAATTTACATAATATACAGTATGTAACAAGGCTCAATATAATAATTCTTATCGCAAATTTTTTCCTGTTTAACACATTTTAAAATATATTTCCTTTGAAAAAAAAAAACAAGAGCAATGCCGGACACTGCGTTATAAGCGGGTTCGCGAGTTATCCGGGCGCAAGTTATTGAGGGAGTGGTGTATTTCAATTGATGAAAAATAAGACAGAAAACTTGGCTTGATTTGAAACTTAAGAACAAACCTATATGTTTAGTATGATACATTGTTACCTCACTACAATCTTCCTCAGTTTAGCACTATCCCTCATATTAAGAACAGACTTAACTTGAGCATGATACTGATTAATTGGTACCTCACTATAAAGTGCCTCAGCATAGCAGCATCACTAATTAATAGACTTAACATAAATTGAGCATGATACTATTTATACTGGTACCTCACCTGAAAGTTTCTCAATATAGTACTATCTCTCATTAAGAATAGACCTGACTTAAATTGAGCATGATACTTATTACACTAGTTCCTCACTATAAAGTGTCTCAGTATAGCAATGTCACTGTTGCTCATTAAGAATAGACCTGTTTTAGCATGATACTTATTACACTGGTACCTCACTATAAAGTGTCTCAGTATAGCAATGTCACTGTCGCTCATTAAGAATAGACCTTTTTTAACTTTAGCATGATACTTATTATACTGGTTCCTCACTATAAAGTGTCTCAATATAGCACTGTCACTGTCCCTCATTAAGAATATACCTGACTTTATTTATCACTAAATGTACTACATTGGTACATCATTATAACATGCCTTATTACACCACTGTCCATGAATAAGAAAAGATTTAAGTTAACTTGAGCATTATATGGATTACATTAGTAAACGACTCAAAAATGCCCCATATATTGCATGCTTGGTAAAGGATCCCATTTTTTAGATGTATATAGTTTTGATATAACCTATCTCAGATTAAAAAATTACTTTCCTTATAACACATTACACCTGTAAAGTTTCCTTATAATTTATCACACCTGTATGGTTTCCTTATTACACATTATACCTATGTGCTTTCCTTATAACACATCACACATGTATGGTTTCCTTATAACACATTATACCTGTACAGTTTCCTTATAACATATTACACCTGTACAGTTTCCTTACAACACATCACACCTGTATGGTTTCCTTAACACCATTATAGTGAGGAACCATTCTACTCTCAGCTTTACAGTGCTTTTGGTACAATGATTTCATCCAATTTCTTGGGTATTCTTGTTTGTGATTTTGCAAAAAATTAGCATAATTGGTACTTTGGTACTTACATGGATTTAAAAAAAGGTCTCATATTGTTTCTTCAATGGAATAATTGTCCTTTCAAATTCATGGCTGTAGTAACCTCAAAATCCAAGAAAACTGGCACCCCATACACAATGAGGCAACATCTTCAAGTCAGTTTACCTGACTGACAGAGACAGAGACAGAGTGAGAGAGAAATTACCTTGGACTTTTCACAAGCAGTTTGGAAATGAAGTCTTTGGCATCTGATGAAATGTTTTCAAAGTCCTTTTCCTCAAATTTCCACTGACACTCCTTGACTTTTAGCAAAGTGTCCTTATCAGAAATTTGACCAAAGGGAGAAACTCCAGAGAGGCTGTAAACATAGCATGTAAATGAATCTTGGAATAATGAGCTTTGGCCTTCGTTTAAATTATAAAAACACTAATGAGAATAAGATATCCATGTGGGCCGGATCACTCACCTGGCTAATATTGATATCTGCCTAATAGCAAACTCATGGTTTGCAAGGTTTGTATTTTTCTCTTGTATCTTGATTCATTTATAATGCATGATCCTCATTATTTCAACAAAACTGAAACTTTTGTGCCAGGATGATTTGGTTAAGAATCTGTTAAACTGTTTGTTATATTCTGCCCAAACTTAAGACGTCTTTATGCCAGAATGATTTCTGCTGAACTCAATGAAATTCTGTACAGCAGTTTTGAAAAAAATTATTGTAAAGGTTGTTTTGTTCTTAGTAACATGACCACATTGAATGGCAGATCAGCATCATGTGTACCAACTTGAAAGGTCTACATGCAAAGATATTTTCAGTAGTCTGTCCAAGCTGAAATGAGTGCTTTCTGAGAAGAAAAACTGTAATGATGGCAACCACACTAGATGGGAATCATTTATACAAATTTACAAGACCTTCTTGTCAGAATATTTTCTATGAAATCAAATTCTATTAACCACTCAAGAGTAAAAGTAATTTAATGTTTTTTTCTTCTATAATTGTAGCATTGGCCATATCAAACAAAAAAATCAGCATATTTTTTTTTAAATTTAAGGGTCATTATGCCAGTGTACTTTTTGTTAAATTTGGCTTAATACTAATAAACATTTCTTTTTTATGCATGAAAATGCATGAAAATTTTTTTCTTTGCATTAACAGCTGCCTATTTGAGGTGAGTGATCCTTGAGAAGTCAGTTAAAGGATTTCTATTTTTAATAACCATAGCCATATTGGATGGTATACAGGCATCATTTGAGCAGATGTAAACAAAAACATGTCAAAATGCTTTCTTTTCAAATGCAAAAAAAAATATTTTTACCAGGTTTTGAAAAGAAGTCATTTAGATGTTTTCCTGTTTTTAATAACTGGCAGCTCTATTTGGTGCATCAGCATTGTATATAAAAATTCTGAAAAGCTTTATGCCAAAATGATTTCTGCCCTTTGTTTACAACTGGACAAGTGGTTTCTGCAAAATAAGTAAGAACAGCCCATGCTGATGGAGAACAACAATGAATGATGCAACCTAGACATAAGACCATACCATATGCTCATTGGGCCTTATGGTCAGGTGAGGAAATAATAATAATAATAATAATAATAATAATAATAATAATAATAATAATAATAATAATAATAATAATAATAATAATAATAATAATAATAATAATAATAGCAAATATTATAATAACAATAATAACAACAACAAACAACATGACCTTATAATCATGTGCAAGAAAAACAACAGCAACAACAACAACAACAACAATAATAATAATAATAATAATAATAATAATAATAATAATAATAATAATAATAATAACAATAACATGACCTTATAATCAGGTGCTGTAATAATAATAATAATAATTATTATTATTAAAAATAAAAAAATTAAATAATAATAATAATAATAATAAAAATAATAATAGGACCTTATAATCAGGTGAGGCAATAATAATAATAATAATAATAATAATAATAATAATAATAATAATAATAATAATAATAATAATAATAACAATATGATCTTACAGTCAGGTGAGGCAATAATAATAATTATAATAACAGCAACATGATGTTATAGTCAGGTAAGGCAGCAGTAATAATAATAATAATAATAATGATAAAAATAATAATAATAATAATAATAATAATAATAATAATAATAATAATAAAAATAACATTAACAATAGATGATCATGATGATGAGGAGGAGATGGTAAACCAGGTACATTACAATATCCATATATGGGCATGGTGATGTAGAATTGTCTCAGTGATCTCCTGTATGTTATATGAAGCTATTTTAAAAGACTACAGTTCATACCGAATAATGTTGACCTGTGTAGCTCTTGGGCTTTTTGAAAAATGCAGTTTATATAGAAAAATGTTAACTAGTGTAGGTCTTGCACTTTTAACAGACTGCATTTTAAATAGAATAGATTTCTGCAATATCTCGACTTTTTATCTTACACATTTCTGTTTATATCTTTTATATATATGACCTTAATTAGGATTTATTCTGCATTCCAATCTCATGTCAGTGCTTTAATAATTTTGTGTTTCAGGGTCTCTATCTGAATTAAGACTCTGATCATCATTATGACCAAACCTGTTCTTTATATTTCCGAAGAGCTGCAATGGGCCAAGGTGATCTGGTTTACAAAGGTCCACATTTAGAAACAATTTCAACAATTACATGCTAAATTAAAAGAAACTTTTAGGTATGTTTATGTTGACTTAATTCTTGCAACTTTCATCTTTATATAATTTTCTTGATACATTCAGATAAAAATCTATTTAATTTTAGCACATTTTCCCCTAAATGACTGATAAACTATTACAAAGGGATGCAACTCATTTCATCTTATTGGAGAATGCATGGATTAGACAATATGCGCCCTGCAGAAGATGATGCATGACACAGTGCATGGCAATATCAAGGAAAATAATTATAAAATCTTTTCCATGGATTGTATATGCACTGCCAATGTCTAGATGAAAGTCTATAAGCCTGAAAGTGGGAGGTAACATGTATTTTCTAATAGTTTAAAATAAAACAAAACTTAATACAGCAACTAAATATTTTGGGAAACCTTTGTTTCATTCAAATTCCTTCCTTCCTGGTTAAGATTTCATTATCCATTATGACGTGGAAGAAAAAGATGACTGGGCAGGACTCAATTTTACTTACATAAAGACGTAAGTTAAGTCTAGACTTAAGATATCCATCTGGTCAATTTTAAATCAAATTTAAATTGTAACCAACCTGATTTCTTGTTTCTAACTTAAATTTAAGTCTACTTAAGTTCTACTGGGGAAATTCAGAACTGGTGTTGCCAGATAAGCAATCTTTCCAAGGGATCATAATGTTACAGTCCAACTTACAGAATGTATGTTAGTACACCGACACTCCAGGCATCTGATGCTGGGGATGCAGGCTCATCCATCACCTGTTCAGGTGATGTAAACTCTGGTGTACCATAATTCAGGTAAACTGACATGTCCTGACTCTTTAATCTTGACAATCCAAAGTCAATTAATTTTATTTCTGCTGAAGTCTTGTTGGTCATCATGATGTTAGACGGCTGTAAATTATTTGAATAAAAATCATGTTAATGTATAAGAAATCAATCTTTTAATAAAATCTTGCGTCTGAATCAATAACATAAAACATTAACATTTAGTAAATTACACTTCAGATATGAGTTTCAGTACCTGCTCCCCTCCCATTTCAACTATGAGTTCATTTATTACCATTATTTATTTATTTATTTATTAGCTACTTATTTAGTGCTTTAATTGATTGACTGACTGACTGGACTGATTAATTATTAATTAATTATTTCTCATTTCAGAATTCCATGAGATCATGGAAGTTGTGTCAGCAAAGTTCCAAAAAAAAATCAGTATTATTTTTTGTTGAATAAAATAATAAATTTAAAAAATTTGAAATTTGAAAAAAAATTATGTATAGGTCTACTGCTGTTTTATTGAGAAACAAAACTGGAAATGATGATGAAAAGAGACTAATAATCAGTTGCTGATGTTTCGATCATCAAGTAATGCTTTCACTAGAAAGGAGACTATATATGTCAATTCAGTATGGTTCCAAAATACTCTTATAAGCCTGAAATTTACAACATTTCAGGACTATGCATGTATAATAAGACACAGACAAATAAGCAGTGTGAGGTTGCTTGCATTCTACAAAGATAAATTGCATGAAAAATAGGATTCAGCATAGAGAGGTCTGATCAAGCCCATGTTATATAAGGGTATGTATTATACTGAGGTGCTTTACTGTGAGAGATTACTGTATACATATACATATAATAAATAAATTCACAATACAATGGTCTCTCACTATGATAGAGTTCAGGGGAGATAATGAAGTGCACAATGACACAGGCAATGTTTCCTTCTATTGGATAAATTACATGAAAAATAGAATTCATGCAGCATAATAAGATATATGCCCATGTTATATCAGATATTGTGTTATACTGAAGTGCTTTATAACAAGGGATAACTATATTCATATAATAAACATATTCACTGCATAGCAGTCCCTTACTATAATTGTGTTCAGGAGAGATATGCAGTGCTATAGGGGAGTTTGTCTTATAAAGGTAAATTGCATGGAAAAATATAATTCAGACAGAATAGAAGTATATATGACCAAGCCCATGCTATATCAATGATTTATGCTGAGTAACCCCTGTATTCTGTTCAAATGAGTCTTTAAAAATAAACGGTTGGTGTTTAATGGCACTTTAAGACAAAGGTTGATCATACCAAAGCAATTCACATGAATTGCCTTGTCCATGGATGCATCACCATAGCTAACCTGCCCTAATATTGACAGGACTCAAACCTGCACCTATCTGGCATGGTAACCACTGGCCACCATGAGTCTCTCTTCAAATATGGACAAGTCGAAGTTAGTTAATTTGGGCACTTTTTATGATTGCAAAATCACCAAAATGTGTTGTTAAAAAGCAGTAAACAACCAAATCTGTGTAATACATTTTAAAGACCAAATATGTTATAATGCTTCTCTCCATAAACTGTGTGATATGTTCTACAACTGTATAATTCTATTAATTAGCCTATAATTAATACTTAAAATTTTAACATGCATATTTAGCTCTCATGTCTGAGTTACATCATATCATGAAACATGAAGCAAACTATATGTAATCTTTATTATAACAATGTGATCAAATCAGTGCTAGGTGCTCACATAAATTATTTATTTTCATGACAAAAAGAACACTATTAGCTTGCTTACCTTTATATCAAGGTGTAGCACATTTTGTCTATGGAGGTCCTGCAATGTTTCTAACACCTGTTTCACTACTGCAGCTGCCTCACTCTCTGTCCATCGATCATTGGCAATGATCCAGTCTAAAAGGTCATCTCCTTGGAGACTATATGGAGGTCAAGTTCAAATGGATGATCTTGATTACAGTTTGTGACATGCAATCTGTACCACATGCATTCATGCAAACTGGAAAAGGAACTCTCAAAAATGTAAATCTCTGAATTGTGTGTTATGATACTAAAAATAACAAGGAATTTAATTGAAGGAAAGCAAACATAGAAAAAACAGGGTTTGTTTTCAAAATATTTATCATGCTTGAAGAAATATACTTATTGCTTTATTACTTCAATTCAACATATTTTGTTAGGTAGAAAAGATGACAGATTTACTCAAGGATGGATTAATGAAGAGTACTGGAATTCTATCAGAATTAAAAAAATTGTGACATTATAAAAAAGAGTGATTTTGTGTGACACATTATAAAAAAGATGAGTATTCATGTGTGACATTTTTAAAAAGATATTTTTTGTGAGACATTATAAAAAAGATGGGGGTTAGAAGGAAAAAGTCATTTTGATTTCCCTTCTTATATAAAAATGTATGAAATTCAATCTCCAAACTTACTTTCATATGCATGCATATCTTGCACACAACAATTGCTGATAAACATATATCATGTCACTTAAGACTCTTCCAAGTATATTATGTGAATCTGTTACATTACTGACAACACAAATTTATTTTATGTTTCTTTCTTCAGAAATTAATACAACTCAGTTTTACAATAATGAAAGGATTTCAGAGTACCTTAGATACCAAAAATTGCAAGAGAACAAGGAGAATCAAAGATTGTAAAGTCTTGAAACACATGTTCTTGATCTGGAATTCTACCAGTTTTTTAGTTACTTTTCTATCAGATATATAATTTGTTGATGTTTATCAACTCATTATGCATGTGACAGCCTAAAAAGTCCAAGTCAGGATATTTACAAAATTAGACTGCATTTCAATATAAGATTTTCATCGATCAAAATAAGACTGCATTTCAATATAAGATTTTCATCGATCAAAATTAGACTGCATTTCAATATAAGATTTTCATCAATCAAAATTAGACTGCATTTCAATATAAGATTTTCATCGATCAAAATTAGACTGCATTTCAATATAAGATTTTCATCGATCAAAATTAGACTGCATTTCAATATAAGATTTTCATCGATCAAATTCTTAACAAGACAAAAATACAATCAGACTCATGAATCAAAAACTGTCTCACTTATACTAAAATCTGCTTAGGTAATAATAGAAACATAATCAAAGACCAAATTAAGATTACGACTACTTCCAATACAATTAATTCCAATGCACATTAAAGCATATAATAAAATTAAGACTGCTGACTATGCACATTAAAGAGCATATAATAAAATTAGGACTGCTGACTATACGTATTAAAGAGCATATAATAAAATTAAGACTGCTGACTATGCACATTAAAGAGCATATAATAAAATTAGGACTGCTGACTATACGTATTAAAGAGCATGTAGTAAAATTAAGACTGCTGAATATGCACATTAAAGAGCATATAATAAAATTAGGACTGCTGACTATACGTATTAAAGAGCATATAATAAAATTAAGACTGCTGACTATGCACATTAAAGAGCATATAATAAAATTAAGACTGCTGACTATGCACATTAAAGAGCATATAATAAAATTAAGACTGCTGACTATGCACATTAAAGAGCATATAATAAAATTAAGACTGCTGACTATGCACATTAAAGAGCATATAATAAAATTAAGACTGCTGACTATGCACATTAAAGAGCATATAATAAAATTAAGACTGCTGACTATGCACATTAAAGAGCATGTAGTAAAATTAAGACTGCTGACTATGCACATTAAAGAGTATGTAATAAAATTAAGACTGCTGACTATGCACATTAAAAGCATGAAATAATTTTAAGACTGCTGACTATGCACATTAAAGAGCATGTAGTAAAATTAAGACTGCTGACTATGCACATTAAAAGCATGAAATAATTTTAAGACTGCTGACTATGCACATTAAAAGCATGAAATAATTTTAAGACTGCTGACTATGCACATTAAAGAGCATGTAGTAAAATTAAGACTGCTGACTATGCACATTAAAAGCATGAAATAATTTTAAGACTGCTGACTATGCACATTAAAAGCATGAAATAATTTTAAGACTGCTGACTATGCACATTAAAGAGCATGTAGTAAAATTAAGACTGCTGACTATGCACATTAAAAGCATGAAATAATTTTAAGACTGCTGACTATGCACATTAAAAGCATGAAATAATTTTAAGACTGCTGCCATATAAACACATACTATCATGACACTTTTGTTCAATTAATAACACACACCAGATAGCTGCAACACTACTCAATGTATATTTTACTACAACTTTGAGGATGACAAAACATCATGACTGTCCCTTAAAATATTATAGGTGGTATTTTATTTTGGTACTCCCTTCCCAACTCAATTTTTATTAATGAGTCAGAGCGTACAAGTTTATTGCTTTTTTTTGTCTTTTCCTTTTTCTATTTTTTTTGTTATTTCCAGAATCTGAAAAATATGTTTTATTATGGATGACTGTATGCTGCTCTATATCTGAAGACTGAAAACTGACATGGTGTTGATACATATGCATTGTTAAATAGAAGACAAATCTGTTATTGCCATATATACCAAGTGATACATCAGATCTAACTGCAAGCAACAGAGCTAAATCTGCCAATACATTATATATGCCAACAAATCTGTGTCTTTGTAGTTTGTTAGAATTAATCAGTAGAAACTGACCACACAGACCCTGATCTGTCTGAGCATTATGTGATGCTAGACCAGGGTCTATTGTGTTTTGCAGTTGGATTTGACTTGGATATATGCAGGTATATGCAGTAACTAGTGAATGATTTTTAAAAACAAATTTACTCTACATTGCAAGTTCATGGGACAGAATGAAGATATTGCTAGATGTGAATGAAGCTAAAAATCACTGACATACAAATGCATTGACTGAAAGCTTTGTGTATTGTTTTCTTTTTCTAAAGCAGTAATTCATCAGATAAAAAATTTATGTCCAATATGCGACACATTACATAGTTTCTCTTCAACCATGATGTGATTCCTGCCTTCTAGATTTGTTTTAAAGTATTCAAAAGTCATGCTATTACCATCCTCTTGCAACCATATTGTCAGAATAGTCAAAATCACTCAGGCATTTTAAATAATTTTCTTACTTATGCTATATATGCAGCCTGGAAGCGTTAGGTTTGTCAAACTTTATATATATATATATATATATATATATATATATATATATATATATATATATATATATATATATATATATATATATATATATATATATATAGATGCAATAAACTGATGACGAACAGTATGAAACTAGTAACTAACTAGCCTAAGCGGTTTCGACTCTTAATGAGTTAGTTACTAGTTTCGTACTGTTCGTCGTCAGTTTATTGCATCTATTTTAATTAATCCCTGACAAACGTGATCCCTTGGTGGATCCAGTACGCTTGAGAGGGTTGTTATTCGCCATATGATTTGTATTCTTTATATATATATATATATATATATATATATTACTGGTTCAAGAACAGTATATAAAGTAGTGCCTGATTTTTTTTTATCCTGCTGTCCATAAGAGACAGAGTGTATACAGCCTTAAAATAGAATACATGATGCATATAATTTCAATATCATTCAATGAAAATGGATCCATGATCTTGTCCACCTTATAAGAGGAAATGCATTATAATGAGTGACTATATAATGAGGCAGTGCTATAGCACTGAACTTGGAAATTTTGTCTGATATTTCTGGCAGTGTTTTATTTGGCAGAAGTTTTAAAATACTTAGATGAGAGGCAGGAGGCATCACAGTTAATGAAAAATACTATTCTAGCTACCACTTGCATGAATCATACAAAGCATGGCATGAAGAACAATACAGTGCAGAACAAACTGTTCCTCTAAACATGCAAGTAGGTCACATGACTTCTGTCACCAAGGATACAGGTCAGAGACAAGGACCAATCGTCTTTCAGTTTCATATGCATCATGCAGATGAAGACTATGTTTGTGCATGACAATTTTCTGGCACTCAAACTCATTTTGGAAGAAATCCTTTTGGGCCTCATTACGAACGTAGATAAATTTGGCAGCATATTCTTTTCCTGTAATCTTATCTATGACTCGTCTCACAACACCATGTCTTCCTCTGTATAAAAAAAAAATGAAACAAAATTATTTTTCCTCACTTTCTATTTTGTCACTTTGCAGAAAAACACAATGGATGAAAAAGTGGTCATTTTGAACTGTTCTTAAGGTCGAGGTCATTATTACATCACAACAGTCTTACAGACATCACATCAATTTAATGACATGTTTTCACAAATGAACAACATAAACAATCATTTGAAGCAAAGCTATTGAAATTTCATTTTTTTAATTTAAAAATTACAGGAATAATATTTAAAAATTAAATGTCAGATGTTATGTTCAGTGCCTGTCTTTCATTTTGAGGATCTATCTTCATATTTAAAACCATGTTCATCCACCAAAAATACACCAATTAGGAAAGTACCACTATAATTTCCAGAGAATCTCTTTCTTAGTCATCCTGCATGCTCAGCTGTGTTGGTTCATCACTACAATGTGATTCTTGAAAGCCATAAAACAAAGCTGTTATGAGGTATGAAACATGATTTGCCATGTGCAACATTTGGCAGAACACATGGAAACAGACTTGCACAATAATTATAGGGTATTGCATTTGTATGGGAAAATATGAACTAATTTTTCGGATGGATATACTGCACGACTTTGGGAGTGCAGTATATCCTTCCGATAAAACGAGTTCATAATTTCCCATACAAATACAGTAACCTTATTATTATATGCTCATTTCTTATTCTTCCCAAGGCTTACATATATAAACAAACATACACTGAAAGAAACTAAATGTACATTGTATTCCAAACAAAATATATAAGCATTGATGGATCATTACACAACATTATTAAAGATAAATATGAAATTGGTCGCGTGCTAGACATAAATTTTGAAAGAAAATGGCACTTGCTCTACTTAAAATTGAAATTTGGAGTAATAATGTTGATGAATATGTATTGCAACAACTTTTCCATTTGATCTGGAATGAATACCTTTTGGTATTTTTGTCCATTTAATGCAATCTTTTGATTTTGGTATGAATTTATCTACATTAAGTGACTTGCATCAGTTTCCAGCAGCGTCTGCCAATTTAATGTTTTAAATTGTGTTGACATTGGCATGCGTGCTTCTTTTCTGTCATTGAATTAGTCAGATCACAATGTGGGAAAATTATGAAGCCTTGAAGCCTTTCCATTGCAATTATCAAAAAGATGCTGAGGAATTTAATGTTTATTTCATTTTGAGTGCAGTAAGGAGGATGTAACTACACTTGGAATATACTAAAAATTACAGTACAATTTCAAAATGTGTAATCAACCTTGAGAACCCATGATGTGGCTCATCTAATTCAGATTTACAGACCTACGAAAGTATATTTTTTTAGGTAATTTAGAATGTAAAATGGTAAGTATATTTTTGGCCATTTTTATTAACAGCTAAAGAAGACAGTTTATGTGTATAACTTGCATTTTATTGTGAGGAACCTGTATAGCATCTATATATAGTTAAATCTGAAACATTGTATCAAAAAAGTAAACGCGGAATGTGCCAAAGCAGTTTGTATGTGTCAGTCTATGAAACATTTGTTGGTACGTGGCAGTCCATGAAATATATGCTTTAGTTCATTCATAAAACAATGTTTACGTTAGAAAATAGTTCCTTTGCACTTGGGGTGCAGTATGAAGGTGTTCGATATCGGTGAATATTGCATGATTCTGACAATGTAAAGTTAACGGAGAAAAAAGATGAGCATATAAAAAAGCCAATTATAAAACAAACTACAAGCTTGTACATGTTACAAGTTCATAGTAATAACATAGTTACCTTCCAATTTCCTCCAAAACATAGTAATGCTGCTCTACAGGACCATGTTTCATGTTGATGCCTTCAAAGCCAGATGTGCCTTCTGAAATATGAAATTGATTTAAATACCTGAATGTCTGAAAGGTTTTAACAATGCCTTTGCCAACAATAATATTTTCAGCCATCCAGACAATGAAACGGCTAACTTTACCAAAATCTGAATTCTGTTTGCATTTTATCTGCACTCTGTTTGTATTTCATCTGTGTTTTGTTTGCATTTACAAAAAAAGTCTTATTTTGTGTTTAATTTTTCCATTCATAATTTTCTCTTAGCTTCACAAGTCTGGAAGGAATCGGACAGGCTTTTACCAAAGATAAATACATGTATTCTGGTTTTAAGTGTTAAAGGGAGAGTATTTTGTATTGTAGTATAGGTCAACAAAAAAATTAAAATGCATTAAAAAGTAAAGAAATCATTGAATTTGCAATGAACAAAAATAAAACATCATCTGCTATAAATGTAAAAATATACTTGTTGACTATCTAAATGGATTCATCATTGTGTTTGTGTTTTTTCTACAATGAATTCATTTTAAAGTCCATTTGCATTCCTTCTTCATTCACTCTGCATTCACTTTTTGCTTCACTCATAAAATTACTCATTTCAGTGTTTGTACCTATCAAAATCAGGCTGAGACAGTAACAGTCTAAGCTGCAAATTTGTTAGGAAACCAGAAATGAAATGAGGTTAAGCAAATAAAGATTCCTCATATTTTCAATGATAACTGTACTTGTAATTCATGTCTAGATTTAAGCAGTGATAGTTTCTAGTTACAAAAGTCAGTTACACCTATTACTGACTCCCACTCCATTGCAAATTACAAACCCTGCACAAACAAATTCTTTATCATATAAATTCCTGTACTCTCCAAACCAAATTGGTATTTGTGATCATTTAAAATTTACACCAAATGATGAATTTAACTTTGATATAACTTTTTTAAGCATTACAACTTGACAGGAATTATTACAGGAGAAAGAAGAAATATTTACCTTCGACAGTGATTCGAACTGAACACTCTGCCTTTCCAGCTTCATTTTCTGCCACACAGGTGTAGATTCCATTGTCTTTAGCAATGGCATTTGTAATTGTGATTGACCAATGATCTGGAGTCTCATGTATCACGCTCACACGGGCTGATTCAGACAGAGGTAACCAATCCTTTAACCATTTGACATGGGGTTTTGGAATACCATCGACTCTACATTCAAGAGTTCCACTTTCACGGTTGATGATGACAAGATCCTTTGGTGGCTCCAATATTGTGGGTGGATCTAAGTGAAGTGAGATAAAGTATACTGATAAAAACCTACAGGATATGAGTGAAATTTTCTAGTACGCAGCCAAGTGTTCTTGAAAGTGTAAACATAGTAGACATTGGCCAAATAGTAAAAATGCAAAAGGAGTTGGTAACAAATTGAGATCAGTAGGATGCGTTGAAATTTCTTCCCATGTTGTTAATGGCATATGTTATGAAAACAATAGTATTAAAATTTCTCGAGACTCTTTTTATCATCATCCATATTTGATTGCAGACAGAATCAGAACACTTAACACATATTGTGTCCAAGTTTGTCAAAATCTGTGAATGTATTGGTTTAGGGAATTTTTTTAAAAAAATATTTTAACTTTTATATTTTTTAAAAGTTGTTCAATTTTAATTGACGATTATCATCTGTCATATAAATTTGAAATATCTCTATGGCATATAAGACTCTATCTCTCAGATTTAGTTGAGAGGTTTTTGCTAAAAAGTACTTTAAATGTTTTTCTAATTTTAGCAAAGGTGGACCTCTTTGATGATATATTGGTATCTATCAGTTTAAATTACATTTATGCCATTTTATCAGAATTGGTCAAATTCTCTGCACCTGTTATAAAGTTTAAAGTTTGTTCTCTTTTTGGGAATGGAAGCCATATTTAATGGTGGATTGCACAGTTTGTACAGATTTGAAAGATCTTCATTCCAGAATCCTTTCTGTCAAGTGTGATCAAATTGTATTCAATATTTTTGGAGAAGTCATTCAAGGTTTTTCTTTTTTCTGGCAGCCATATATGATGGCTGATCTGCATCATTTGTATACATTGTACAGCCCTCTATGTTAAGATACTTCTGTCCTTTTTATTTAAAAAAAACAAACTCCACTGAGCATTTTTTTAGAATACATCATTTAAATGTTGCAATAATTATTGAAAATACAATCAAATTAGATCTTGGATCAGCATCTATTGTAAAAGATTGAAAGGACTTTATGCCATAATGCCTTTTGTCAAGTCACATCAAATTCTATTCAGCATTTCCAAAGAAGTAATTTAAACATTTTGCTACTTTCAATAATGGCAGACTGGTATCATTTTTATAAATTTGATAATGTTTCTATTCCTACGACAAAATTTTCTGTTCAGTGGTTCTAGAGGAGGTTTTTGATAGTTTAGTAATAATGGTCAGATTGGCATCCTTTGTACATGAGATGTCTTCACATCAGGATGCATGTGAATGCTCTACTATGAAAAAAGAAATGAATCATCGTTTCATTTATTATTGGTATAGACTTCGAACTGTGATTCAGATTTCAAAATCAACTGACTACCAGCTGAATCTTGCAAAGACCTTACTAAGTCAGCTGCTATGATGTGTCTCTGAGCAAGATACTTTAATTCTTCATAAGTTTTAATGTGCTGATGTATCATTTAACACTAACATATTAATCCATAAAACAATAATTATCTTATTTTGAAATCCTGAGAAACTCAGGAGATGAATTATCATGTTTTTGTACAGACTATGATTAATAAAAATAGTTAATCTTTTATGAACAATGATACATTTTTAAATTTTATCATAAGCAAAAACAAATACTCAGTTAATAAAATTAATAAATGTACAAGTTATTTACATAAAACTGGCTAAAAATAACATTTTATGAGATGCAAGACTAACCTGCCAATCGTAGTTGGAAAATTCTTACATCAACACCCAAATCATTTTTGACAAAACACTTGTACTCTCCAACAGTGTCATGGGTTGTTGTTTTAATTTCCAGTGTAACAGTGTTGCCGAGATCAGTCTCAGACTTGTACATGTCTCCAACAAGTTTTTCATTACCTCGGAACCAGTCCACAATTGGAAGTGGGTATCCCCTCAACTGAAGAGTAATCTTTGCTGGTTTACCAACCACAAAAAACTGTGTGCTTTTGTCAGGTGTGATAAAACTTGGTGCTAATGCTAAAAGAAAAATGTGAGATTCTGTTTTTATAAAATCCTCCAAAGCTTTCATCAAAACAACTAAAATTTCTGCATGATTCTTTGTTTTGCATTACCAAGCCAAGTCAGAAGGGACCTGATACACACAAAAAAAACATGGCTGTTTGATAAATCACTGTGATCTACTTTTAAAAATAATAGAATTGTATGGTAATTCACATAATATTTGTAGCCTCTAATTTTTGAACATCATCCTCTACCAAAATCATACTGAATAAAAGTTAGAATTTTTCTTACAGAAATGTCTTGATTTAATCTAGTTTCTTCATAATTTTGTACAAAAATTTTGAAATTATCAGATTTAGTATTGTAGAAAAAAATGCAGATTATTTTTACCAAAAAAGAAGGGATTAAACTCATATAAAAATTAAGGTGCTGCCATATTTTGTTTTTTCTATATTATTTTTAATCTTGTATTTTCACATTTTCTATTTCAATCAAAAAGAGAAGTTCAACTTCCAAATAGGTTTGAAAAAATGCTGATTTACAATCTATAAACATCAAATTGTATTGTTTGCAAAGTATCTTTGATCAAAATCTCATCCAAGAAACATAATTGTTTCTTAACTATGGGTAAGGATTCAATCGAGGCCTCAAGTAATGCAACATAAGACCTCAAGTAATGCATCAAGTAATGCAACATGAGGCCTCAAGTAGTGCAATATGAGGCTTCAAATAATGCAACATAAGACCTCAAGTAATGCATCAAGTAATGCAAAATGAGGCCTCAAGTAATGCAACATAAGACCTCAAGTAATGCATCAAGTAATGCAAAATGAGGCCTCAAGTAATGCAACATAAGACCTCAAGTAATGCATCAAGTAATGCAATATGAGGCCTCAAATAATGCAACATAAGACCTCAAGTAATGTATCAAGTAATGCAACATGAGGCCTCAAATAATGCAACATAAGACCTCAAGTAATACATCAAGTAATGCAAACTGAGGCCTCAAGTAATGCAACATAAGACCTCAAGTAATGCATCAAGTAATGCAAAATGAGGCCTCAAGTAATGCAACATAAGACCTCAAGTAATGCATCAAGTAATGCAAACTGAGGCCTCAAATAATGCAACATAAGACCTCAAGTAATGCATCAAGTAATGCAAACTGAGGCCTCAAGTAATGCAACATAAGTCCTCAAGTAATGCATCAAGTAATGCAAAATGAGGCCTCAAGTAATGCACATGAGGCCTCAAGTAATGCAACATAAGATTATGAAATAAAAGAAATAATCACTATGATTTTCATCATTTCATTTTATTCAGATTGTATAAAAGAATGAGGCTTGGAAGCATCAAGTTTGTGAAAGTTATCAAGTGTGTAATGGCAAACCTAATACATGTACTTACAAATCTTTCCATATGAGCTGAGGTCTTCACTGCTTCGCCTGGAATAGTCCATCGATGAGCTTCGTCTTTTACTCCAGAAAGTTCCCGACAAACTGTCACGTGACCCAGATCGACTCCGGGGTGTACGAGGTGATTCATAGTCATCTATCAAAGAAATAAAGATAGAAATTTAGAGGGAAAGAAAGACTAAATCTATCGTAATTATTCAGGCTCATAAATTTTAAGTCAGACTGAGAATATGATAGCAAAAGAAATGAATGAATGTTGTGACTCTCTACATGGATGTACAAAAAGAGACCTATGTGGGCATGAGATTGTTCACCTGAGTGACATCTACCTAAGACCCAAATGCAGAATCTGCTGACCAACAAATCTGTGTCAATGTGATGCTTTTTGACATCTAAAGGCTTTGTATTCTTTAGCAATGGCAGCCATACTGGATTCTAAATCAACATCATTTCTGCTAACTTAAAAAGCATTGGCCCAGGATTTTTCTGTGAAATTTTTTCAACTTCTGTTGACCAGTTTTTAAGAAGAAATCATCTAAAAGTTTATTTTTTTTTATTATAAGTAAACTTAAAGGTCTACATGCCACAATGTTTCTCATCAAATTCTGTTAAGACAATTATTAGAAGTTATCTTATGAAAGGATTTTTAATGTCAATAATGAGGCCAGATTTAATTATATAAAACATCATCTTTATGCACTTGAATGCCATGATGCTTTTGTCAGATTACATAAAATTCTGTGTGAATCTGCAGTGTTACTTATGCCATTTAACATTTTTCTAATTTTAGTAACAGTAACCATGTTTGACAGCAAATCAGTGTGATCTTAAAAGACTTTCAAGCCAAAATTTCATTAAATCTAGTCAAATTTTGTTCAGAGGTTTGCATGAAGACTGTTCTATTTGTAGCAACCATGGCCCTACTTGAAGGCAATTGTTTTTTGTTGGTTTTTAATTATCTCAGTTTTGACAAGTTTACATAACATGATGATTTCTGTGAAATATGGCCCAATACTGCTCAACATTTTTGAAGTTTTTGAAAGTTTTTTTTTATTTGGTTACAGTGGCCATATTTTATGGTGAAATGGCATCATTTTGTATAAATATAAAAGCGTATCATGCCTAAATTTTATCTGCCATGCTTGCTTGAAATCTGTTCAGTGGTTTTTGAGAAGTTGAAAATGAGCAATTAGTGATGGGCAATGCACAAAATACAATACATGCAGAACTCATGAATGTAAAATAAATGAAGCAAGTTTTACTCAGATATCTATCTTGATCCTTTTTTTATTTATGGATTTTTTTAAATTTTAGTAACAGGAGTCATATTTGGCAACATTTACATGGATTATAATTCACGTCATTTTGCTGCTAACCATTCCTTTTCCTTTTTGAAAAAAAACAGAAAACTGAATTCACAACTTGGAGATAAAAATCCTGACAATATCAGAAATTAAATTTGCACAAGAATTTTAAGCGTATAATTTTTACCTTTATTCCTGAAGAGTGAAAATGGCAGTGTGGGTTCGCTCATGCCAAATTCATTGCATGCCTTTATCCTGAACATATAATCTGTGTCTGAATTAAGATTTCTCACAGTGTAAGCATTTTCTTTCCATCCCTTAACAAGTGTGGTCCATGTGTTACTGGATGGCTCACGCATCTCAATGATGTATGTCACAGGTGAGCGTTTAACATAAGAAGGTGTACGTCCTGCCCCCCATGTCAATGTCAAACTCCCATCTTTAATATTGGTAGCAAGTGGCTTGGATGATGGCATCCTTGGAGGAACTAAAAAACAAAAGGACAAATTCATCTAAATCGCCCTTCCTACCATAACAAAATGTCTGCACTGAAACAGAAGGATTTGTGAAAGATTTCATACCTAGTAAGTGTTTATAAAGTTTACACACAACATGAGTTTAATTTGGGAAAAAATAATCTAGAAATAAATGTGTGAATGATAGATGGATAGAAGAACAAAAGTATTAAAATATTAAAATTAATAAACAAAGGGTATTTACATTTACAGTGTGAGTCTAAAATTTGTACCAAATTTCCAATAGATATCATATTTGTAAATGGTTTTGATGATTTGCTGCTGGAAAGAAAATAAATCTGATAACAGATGACTGGATATAGACAGTTGAGCTAAAATCTAAATTTTAAAACTCAAGATAATGTTGGAAAATACAGAAATTTTATTCACTTGACTCCATCCTGCTCTCAAATATTTAGCTTTTTTGTAATTTTTAAAGTGGCATCTTTCAAATAAGTGTCAAACTGATTCCCAGGAAATATATATATATCTGTCAGTATATATTCCAATGGATCATCCCGTGAACATTCCAACTGCAGGTGTGTAATATCCAAAGTTTAATTATTTTATGCTCAGGGAAAAAAAACCAGTGTAATGCCAATGTTGTTTTCATTTAAAGGTATTAAATTTCACACTCTATAACTTTTACATTTTTTATCACTTTTTTTTCTAAAAAAAATATTTATTTAAATGAGGACGTGATAGTTTCTGCTTTTCCAATAGTTTCTGACAGTTTCTGCTTTTCCAAGAGAAAAAATAAAAACACTTGCCTCCAGCTGTGAGTTCGTCCAAAGATGTAGACATCAGAGACAAATTATCATCCATATTTTTATCCATGCTTGACTGCAGTGACAGAGAATCTGTACATAAGAAAAAGAAACACTGTAAATTCAACTTATTTCATGGAGTACCAATATCTCATGGGCTACCAATATTTTGTGATCTCATAGGCTACCAATATTTTGTAATCTCATGGGCTACCAATATTCAGTTATCTCTTGGGGTACCAAAATTCACTAATTTCATGGGGTATAACTATTCATTGGATTTCATAAGGTGCCAATATTAAATAATTTCATGTGTCAATATTGAGTGATTTCATGTGATAAAAATATTTAATTCATAAAGTACCATTATTCAGTAATGTCATGGAGTACCAGTATTCAGTGATTTCATAATGGAATACCAATATTCTGTTATTTCATGGGATACCAATATTCAGTAATTTCATGGAGTACCAATATTTAATGATTTCATCATGGGATACAGATATTCAGCAATTTCATGGAGTACCAGTATTCAATGATTTCATCATGGGATACAGATATTCAGCAATATCATACACTACCAGTATTCAATGATTTCATCATGGGATACAGATATTCAGCAATTTCATGGAGTACCAGTATTCAATGATTTCATCATGGGATACAGATATTCAGCAATTTCATGGAGTACCAGTATTCAATGATTTCATCATGGGATACAGATATTCAGCAATTTCATGGAGTACCAGTATTCAATGATTTCATCATGGGATACAGATATTCAGCAATTTCATGGAGTACCAGTATTCAATGATTTCATCATGGGATACAGATATTCAGCAATTTCATGGAGTACCAGTATTCAATGATTTCATCATGGGATACAGATATTCAGCAATTTCATGGAGTACCAGTATTCAATGATTTCATCATGGGATACAGATATTCAGCAATTTCATGGAGTACCAGTATTCAATGATTTCATCATGGGATACAGATATTCAGCAATTTCATGGAGTACCAGTATTCAATGATTTTATCATGGGATACAGATATTCAGCAATTTCATGGAGTACCAGTATTCAATGATTTCATCATGGGATACAGATATTCAGCAATTTCATGGAGTACCAGTATTCAATGATTTCATCATGGGATACAGATATTCAGCAATTTCATGGAGTACCAGTATTCAATGATTTCATCATGGGATACCAATATTCAAAGATTTCATCATGGGATACCAATGTTCAGTAATTTCATGGAGTACCGATATTCAGTGATTTCAAAAGTTGCCATTATTCAGTAATTTTATGCTTAACCATGAAATAAAAGATTTGACAAGTAATAATTCAGTTATATAGAAAATATGGTTTCTTTCCCCATCCATAAACCTAAAGAACAAGGAAAATTTCAGTTTTTTCAAAACCAGCAAATGTTATAATACAAAAATTAATTAACTATAAAATTATGTCAGTCACTCTAATGACAACAGCTCTTCTATAATGACCCTGAAAGGTCCATTACAAAGAAGAAACTTTTCTGTTATTCTTATAAAATCTCTGACAAGTTAAATTATCTCTCTTTTCAAATTATTCCACGTAATTGTTTAACAAGCTGCATGCGAAGTCTTGAAGGATGTAAATTCAATGTGGCAATTAAGCACCTTTAGCAGATGTTTCTTCAGATTTATTTCAGAGAATTTCAGAACTGACATTAAGTTTGTGGACTTGTGACATTAAGTTTGTGGACTTTGTGTCTAAAATGATGATTCAAAATAAGTAGTAGATGTATAAAGTCATCCAGAATCCTATCCCTCTACATTTTCAAGTACCGTATATACTTGCTTTAAAGTTGAATCCAACTGCAACCTTCATACACCTAGATCTGCCAATGTATAATGTACCAGCACATCAATTGGGTCTAGGCAGTTCCTTAAGAGTCATCAGTAGAACAAACAACATAGACCCTAACCTACTGTTGCATTATGGGATGTCAGATCTCGGTCTAATTTAGTTTGCAGTTGAACTGATTTATATATATATATATATATATATATATATATATATATATATATATATATATATATATATATATATATATATATGCTAATTTAGCATCATTCATCCATGTGTTTTAACAAGTGTAACTCTGTATCACTATCCTGGCAACCACTGTGTAATAGAATTTACGTTGTTAATTGTGCAATAGAATTACATTGTTAACTGATAACAATGTAATATTCAGATTTTTCCTGACACTAATTAGGTTTTTTCACACTTTTCCCTTTTTTGATCTCTCACAAAAATCAAATTTTCATATTTTTTCTGACTCTTCTTACACTGTAGTTGTTTTTCACTCTTAGCCCTTTTACTTCACACTTACCTCTCTTTGACCTCTGAATCATCACAGGCAGGGTTGGATCACTGATGCCAAACTCATTCTCTGCTTGCACTCGGAATTCGTAATCCTGTTTTGGACTGAGCCCATCCACAAGGTACTGGATGTCATGAAGCCCACTAGCAAATCGTCTCCATCCTGTTGAGGGTGGTTCTTTGACCTCAATAAAGTATGTGATTTGAGTCTTCTTGGCATAAGCAGGAATTCTGGCTGGTAACCATGACATCAAAAATGAATCTGCCATGAAGTTTGTAACTTTGGGAGTGTCCATTGGTAACTTTGGAGGCACTGCAGTTGATAAGTAAAATGTTTCCTTGGTAACATTTTTCAATTATTTTTAATCAAAAAGTAATAAGGACTGGTGTTAATGATGTTACTTCTTGTTTGTCTACTTTAATCTGACTATCTAAAGTTACAAGTGATCTGAAAAGTCTTATTTTGGCTTTTTTTCTCACCTTGTCTAGTGGAGATATGAAGCCATATTAGATGTTTGGTGGAGATATTATGAAGCCATATGAGATGTCTCTGGAGATATCATAAAGCCATGTGAGATGTCTGGTTGAATGAGACTAAGAGTTGTGTTATGATGGTGCCTTAATAATAAAGTACAGTACTTGCATAAACATCAAGTCCAACTACAAACAACATAGACACTGATATGCCATTGCATAACGTGCTGGCAGATGAGGGTCTATGTTCTTTATTCTATTTGATATGTAAACTACACAGACTCCGATCTGCAGTAACCTTATCCAGTAGCAGATCCGGTTCTATTTATAGTTTGTAGCTGGACTCAACCTCAACTTATAAGCAAGCAGATTTACGAAATTGCCCTCTCTGCTATGCATGATACATGTCAATCAGCTATTGGATAAGTCACATTCTAATGAACCAATATCCAATCTGATCACCCAATTACATGTCAATATTACCTAACTGCAGATTTTCAGAAATAGTTTGGTGATCACAAATAAGTTTGTCCAACCAAAATTGGATAGACATGGATATGTGACAGGTACAATTTAAAATCATAATAACTCCAAACTTTTCCATCTAAGTCTCATAGAACTTTGACACTTCACTTAATTGTATACTGACAACCACATAATTGGGGTGGGGAGTAGAGAGATCTTAGATAAATAGCTATGTAAAGCAGTCATTATAGCAGTCTATAAAATCTATATGTTCAAGTGCTAAATGAAATGCAGAATTTCTTTCAGACCTGATCAGTAACATTCTCAAGGATTTTGAAATTTGAAGTTAAGCCTAGCAGTGTTTTAAATAATCAGTTTCAAATGTTGGCCATTAAAAGTAAATTTCCAATGCAAATTGCATGGTATGTTGGCCATTAAAAGACAATTTTCAATGCTGGCTGTATGGTATATTGGCCATTAAAAGTCAATTTCCAATGCTGGCTGTATCATATGTTGGCCATTAAAAGTCAATTTCCAATGCTGGCTGTATCATATGTTGACCATTAAAAGACAATTTCCCATGCTTGCTATATGGTATGTTGGCCATTAAAAGACAATTTCCAATGCTGGCTATATGGTATGTTGGCCATTAAAAGCCAATTTCCAATGCTGGCTGCATGGTATGTTGGCCATTAAAAGCCAATTTCCAATACTGGCTATATGGTATGTTGGCCATTAAAAGCCAATTTCCAATGCTGGCTGCATGGTATGTTGGCCATTAAAAGCCAATTTCCAATGCTGGCTATATGGTATGTTGGCCATTAAAAGCCAATTTCCAATGCTGGCTGTATCATATGTTGGCCATTAAAAGACAATTTCCAATGCTGGCTGTATCATATGTTGGCCATTAAAAGACAATTTCCAATGCTGGCTGTATGGTATGTTGGCCATTAAAAGTCAATTTTCAATGCTGGCTGTATGGTATATTGGCCATTAAAAGCCAATTTTCAATGCTGGCTGTATGGTATGTTGGCCATTAAAAGCCAATTTTCAATGCTGGCTGTATGGTATGTTGACCATTAAAAGTTCATTTCAAATACAGGTTGTAAGGTACTTTTGCTCATTAAAAGTCAATTTCAAATGCAGATTGTACAGTCTATTTATGGATACTTCTCAGTCTTTATTTATTTTAAGATAACAGTCATTGAAATGTTTCCCCATTTTCTGAAAATGTCAATGGCTTTTATCTTTGTTTTTCCCATTATATATTTGATTTTGTTCTTTTTAAAAAAGTCTAAAGAAAATTTGATCAAAAGGTGATTTAGATATACTTTTTGACAGGTATTTTCTAATAATTTTTTTTATTTAATAAAATTTGTGATGCTTCATACTCACATAGTCCCTGTTAAAAGGTCACCACATTTTCATCCACTATTTTCACCATTAAAATGCCAATGTCAAATGCTAGTTGTACAGTATGTCTGTCATTAAAAGTCAATTTCAAATACTGGTTGTACAGTGTGTCTATCATTAAAAGTCAATTTCAAATGATAGTTGTACGGTATGTTTGCCATTAAAATTTATGCAAAAAAATATTACATTAAACTGTATAAATTATCAGAAATATTCATCAGTGTCACAACACTCTATAGCTATTATTAATATAATTTGCATTGATGATTCAGATCAAATTTAATTTTAAAATTTAATTTCCACATACATATATGTTAGATCATTTAAATACAATTATACATTCTCTATTTTTTTTTTAAATCCATGGTAATGACACATACCAAAACAATGTAGTAAACCACACCATAACTGCAAGACCAAAATAAGATAAATATATCAGCAAAAATAAATGGCATATAAACATAATTAGTACAAACAACAAGGCCAGGGCCAATATTTCAAGCCCATGATATAAGCATTGATGTAAAACAAGTGACCTTGATCCCAAGGTCAAAAAGTTGAATGAGTATGTCACAGAATGAATTATCTTAACTTCCTAATGATTCATGCAAAGTGTCAAGAGTTTTAGGAAATAAAACCAAATTAAAAAGAAACAATAATCTTAATATATGTTTCTAAAGTTTAAACAACATCTTATATAGTTACATTATAGCTCATAAAAATTATAAGATAATTTATAAATTGTATAAGATATGTTATACATTGTATAAGATAACCAAGTTTTAAAATATGTAACCATAATACTAATATGTGTTTGTAAGGTTTGTAAGGTATCTTATATATGTGTGTTTATAAAGTTTGTAAGATATCTTATATGCATGTGTTTATATTGTTTGTTAGATATCTTATATGCATGTGTTTATAAAGTTTGTAAGATATCTTATATGCATGTGTTTATAAAGTTTGTAAGGTATCTTATATACATGTGTTTATAAAGTTTGTAAGATATTTTATATAGATGTGTTCATAAAGTTTGTAATGAATCTTATATACATGTGTTCATAAGTTTGTAAGGTATCTTACATACATGTGTTTATAAAGTTTGTAAGATATCTTATATAGATGTGTTGATAAAGTTTGTAAGATATCTTATATAGATGTGTTGATAAAGTTTGTAAGGTATCTTATATACATGTGTTTATAAAGTTTGTAAGAATCTTATATAAATGCAGTTACAAGATAGCTAATAAAATTAATTAGATATTTTATAAACTGTATAAGGTATTTTTTACAACAAATAAGATATTTAACAAATATATCTCATAAATTTATGAACTACTACATAAATCTTTTAAGATATATTTTTATAAATTATATAAGATATTTTAATTATGGTAAACAGTTTGTACTATATGTTACAAAGAGTTGGTTCCAAAACAATTTTAGTATGATGACAACTTTTTATACAGGACATTTTACACAAAGGAAATTTTATAAATGCATGAGATATTTATAAAGTAATAAGATATTTTATAAAGTTTATGAAATATATTTAGCTTTTGAAATGAATAAAAATTTAGCTTACCTTCCAAGAAGAAACAAAATCTACCATGGGATTTATGAAATAGACAAAGGAAAATGCAAATTCTGTATGACTGTACTCTTGATCCCAAGGTCAAAGGGTGAACATGTGCGTTAGAAAATAAAATGTCTCCTAAGGTCATAGGGTGAATATGTCTGTTGGAAAATAAAATGTCTCCCAAGGTCAAAGGGTGAGCATGTGCATTAGAGAAAAAAATGTCTCTTATGATCAAAGGGTGAACATGTGTTGGAGAATAAAATGTCTCCCTAGGTTAAAGGGTGAACATGTGGATTAATGAATAAAAAATCCCCCAATGTAAGGGATAAATATGTGTGTTAGAAAAAAAAAATTAGTTTGATAATGATTCATGCCAAGAATGATGATATTATATCTTATGCAATGGCAATATATGCAAATGAGAAACTCTAACCACACCTTATAAAACTGTTGACAACAATGATGATGATGGCAGTTGTATAGCAACTACTATTCCTGTTAATATAGGCCTGACTAACATTAAGTACTGCTGTATACACACACCAAACACAAGCAAAATGGGAAATCATATCAAAATCATCAAGGAAAAATATAATACTGTTAAACTCATTTTAAATTAGTGAAGAATTCCAAAACAATAATTGTTGATTAAACAAAGCAATTAGTCTTGGCCTGAGCATGGAGATTCCATCAATGACAATTATAAAACTTAATTATGTTTTTTGGTATAAGTAAGAATCCACAAGTAAATCCTTACAAATCATTCATTTGTGATGTATGCTCCATAATTACAAATTATATATATATATATATATATATATATATATATATATATATATATATATATATATATATATATATATGTCTACTTGCTTCACTAATGTAGTCTTCCCTATTCATAACGACAACAGCGGAACCCTTATCTGCAGGCTTAATTATAATGTCTGTTCTACTTTTCAGTGAGTGCAGGGCATCTGTTTCTTCTTTTGTCAAATTAGAATATTTGTTAGTATGGTTGATATGTCTGGAAGTATCATTTTCAACCGAGTTGATAAAGGCTTCCAGATTCGGAATTGAACTTTTTGGTGGGGTCCAGTTACTTTTCTTTCTAAATGTGGGTTGGTCGCAGCTTATATTTTCCTTTGATTTGTTTGTTGGTTGCAAGGCAAAATGGGCTTTGAGTCTTAGTCGGCGGATGAACTCTTCGGTGTCATTCTTAAGCTTTCCTCTGTCGTATGTTTTTGGACGGGGACAGAAACTCAAACCTTTCGATAAAAGTTTTATTTCTGCATCAGTAGGTTCTAAATTGGAGATGTTGACTACTGTGTTAGTAACAGTTGCATTAGTGTTTGTTACAGAGTGCTTGTGATTCTTCCTTTTGCGGCGATTTTTCTTCTTACGGTTGTTTTTAGAAGAAATTTCGTCACTTGAAGTTTCTTCACAACAGTCCTTTGGTTGTAGATCATGACTTCTAAGTTTTCTATCTCAGACTTTGTATAGTTTCGAAGAGAGTCTTTTTTTATCTTTATTTAATTTGGAGTAAAATGTTTTCAATTGTTCTTCTGTTGAGACGGAATTGAGCTGATGCTTTAGTTCTTCAATGGTTGCTGATTTGGCTAGATATTGATGATTTACGTTTTTACTAAGTAGGGCTGTGAGTTTCATGGAAGCCTCGTGAGTTATTTTATTCCATCTTTTGTTGAATCTGTTTGAACTCTTGCCAATAATTTGCGGTTTCACATGAATTTGAAGACCTTTAGTGACTGTATTTGTTTCGAGGAAATGATGCAAGAAAATGCAATGATGCTTTAGGCGAATTAAGGCATCAGTTTCATTTCGTAAAAGTTTGTATGTTTTCTGACATCCCAGTCAGGGCAAAGCTAACGCCAATCGCTAGTCAAAACCAACCTAGTCAATCTGGACCCTGTGGCGATAAAAGATGCAAAACCTGTCAACATATGATAGAGACCAAGACATTCACTAGCACAGTGACTAAAGAAAAACTAAACATACATGGTCCAAACAAAACGTACAAAACAGAGAATGTGATTTATCTCATCACATGTAAGATCTGTGGCCTTCAGTACGTCGGAGAAACTGAAAAGCTACACAAAAGGATAAACCTTCATAGATCTGATTGGATGACAAAAAAGCTGTACAGAAGCCCGCTCGCAGAACACTTCTCCTCCCCTGGCCACACTTTCAGTGATATAATACTTATCACTATTGCTAACAACCACAGCTGGAGTTCCGAAACCAGGAAGGAAAAGGAATCATACTGGATACGCCGCCTTAGAACATTGAAACCAAGCGGTCTAAACCAAGAAGACTAGAAAATGAAAACTATTGCACTTGTAAAATTTAACATTTTCTAAATCTTCTTATTATCCTTCAATTTTTACTATAAGAATAACCGGTATAGAATCAAATATCCGAGATATAATCTGCGTTACATATGTACAACAAGTAAAAATAGATGTCGCTTTGGCTTGTAGACTTTTAGGGAATTATGCAACGTTTTCAGTTTCTACATCTAGTCTATACAAGCTGGTTGTATTTATAGTTTTAGCACATGTGAAGACAGCCATGTAGAGGTTTACAAACACAACGTTTTTGTGTTTATTTGTTTATCGTATATATGTTTTGTATTTGCCTTTGAAAAAGACTCATTAAGAATCAAAAGCGCTTAGGCTAGTTAGTTACTAGTTTCGTACTGTACGTCGTCAGTTTATTGCATTTATATATATATATATATATATATATATATATATATATATATATATATATATATATATATATATATATACCCACCAATTTTTCATTCAGAACACACACTTATTATAACACGATAATATGATGTAGTAGAAATATATAACATATATAGGACAATTAAAGTGCTATGAAATAAATTATAACTGGTGTACCAATTTTTGTGCTGGAGTAAATGATAAGTTTGACAACCTAATAAATAATGATCCATGAAAAAAAATGCCCATGACCTTTTTCTTTTGTATGCTAGAAAATGACCTTGTATGTAAATGTCTCAGACAATAAACAGAATTATTGTTTTTCATTCAAAAGTTACACAAATAAAAGTATATTATATACTGGTGAAACATCAAATGTTATTTTCAAATTATGTAATTCATTATGAGGATTTATTTTCTGTTAGCCTATTAATTAGTGGATTTTCAAACTGAAATAATTTGGATAACTCATTGGAATGAATTATGAAAAATATTTTTTCAACACACTCAGTAGACATTGATAACATTATGATCAATGAATTTGTTACACTGTTTAGTTACTTCCTTGGTTTAGTGGTAAGTACAGCAACCTGTTGTGCAGGAGTATACTGGTTCAAATCATACAACTGGTTTTAGATTTATTTTCCTTACATTTGTTGTGTTCTCTCTTGCTGTGAAAATAATTATGTAACAACAAATACTTTCTGCATGAATATATACAAAACCAGCAGAATATCAACAGTAAACATCTGACATTGTTGTGCAGGATATTGTAAGAAATCTACTACTTCAATCTGCTATACACAAATTGCTAGCCAATACATAGGACCATAAAATAAAAAGAAAATGTGCTGGTTCCAATTGAATAATGCTGTTTATCACCCATTTAATGAAATATATCATTTACTCACGTGAACCCAGTAAATATATAATTTACTCATCCAAATAAATGTATCATTTTCTCACTCTATCCAAGTAAATTCTCATCTGTTCTATGCATATCTAGCCAAATATTTGTCTGTCAAATACTTATGAATTTGATAAATTCACTGATTATCTTCAAGTCTTTATCAGAGTGTGGGTGAGATTTGAATTTTTAATGTAGCTTTAAAAATGTTTCAGTCATATTGCTATGATGTCGGCAGTTAGCAGTTTATAGTGTTTTCTAGCAGTGACATCATGCTGCAGACATGTAACATCATGTCCCACCCAGTGACATTATCCTGACACCAGGCCGACCAGTCCTAACACTAACCTCTTAATGCTAAGCACTAAGTGAGGCAGCTGCTTGTACCCACAACCTCCTGCATCCAAGGCAGATGGTCTAACCACTAGGCCACAGGAGTGGTCTTCTTTATCAGAAAATGAAAGCTATTCAATTTACACCAGAAAGAAACAAGGATGTTCCAATGGAAGGATCTATGACCCAACCACCCCCACCTCCCCATTAGAGGATTAATCATAATTAATTATCTATCAAATATTATTTTTTGCAGACTCAAAAAATTTAATATTCACCAAAATAAATGAAATAATAGGCACTAAAGAAGAGTTTCATTTCTGTAAATAATTTTTCTAGATTTTTAAGGATTGAAGTAATCCAATCCAAAACTAAGAAAAATTGTATCAGATGTGTATTTTCTAGTCCGACATTTAGTTAAATGTCTACCTCCAAATAAGGCAATTATGGAGAAAAGTATATGAAACAGAGCCCCATTGACAACTTTCTTGTTGGAATAGTATCTGAAACAAATTAACCACTGCTGAGTCAATTTCATTCTTCCATATTTACATGGAAATTCCAAAGCAGAAAAATTACAAGCTGATTTAAAACAGATCATAAAAAACTAATGATTTCTTAAGATTGTATTTATTATTCACTGACTTTATATTTATTACTTAAAGCCATTTAATTAATAAAACTTTTTTTCTGAAATTTTGAGTTTGTATGATTCAATTTATCCCAAAGTTTTTTGCACTATGATACACCAAGGTAACAAATGACATCAAATTCATAATGTAATATTGAATTAGTAATGTCATAAAGAAATTATTGGAATTAATTAAATTAATTAACAGTTTTTAAATTTATTTCAGGCAGAGATCAATTTTCAATTGAAATATAAACAATAAAAAGCCAATATAATTTGAATAAATATTAGTTGAATCAAATCCATTAACTTACTTTATAATAATCTCACATATATTGTATAAAATATTGATGTAGAATTCTGGACTCTTGCTGGATATCATAAGAACAATTCCATGTATAATCCATCAAGTAATGAAATATCATCTCTATAGTTTTATCAAAATTACGGGAAAGCTTTATTGGTTAGATGTTATAATGAAAGGGGCTGCAACCTGGATATTAAATATGACATGGAAAATTAGAATGATGAAAAATAGTATAAAATTGTGCAATGAAAACCAGAGTGAGATATTGTTTAGTACTTGTATACCTTCTGAAATAGGAACATCTGAAAACAAAAGTATTAAAATAAATTAGTTGACAAATCACTGCTAATGTCAGCAACACATTTGCAGTTATGTGTGTGTGCATCTGTAACTCCACAAGTATGTATGTATATGGGTTGTTTCTGTGTTACATGAGATTAAAAATCAACTAAGCAAAAGTATTTTTTTTAATGTACAATTATTATATACATTTAATTATGGGGGTAAATACATTCAATGTTCTGGGGGACAAATGTAGACCAATGACATCAACAATGTGATTACAAAAGCCATCCATCTTGAAATTAGTCACATCTTTGCTTATATGGATCAAAATAAAGTGATTTCAATAGCATTAAAAAAAATGTTTGTAATTTTAATTTAAAAATACAAAATCCACTTTTTTATAGGATACATTAAAATTCATATTAATTTCTATTGTTCAAATCTAAGTCACTGTAGTGTTCATTCCATCTAAAAAGTCACCTTCAGAAAGCAATCACCTGTTCTAAACAGCCAAATTCTCAAATTCACTATGCACTAACTTTAAGGGAAATGAGCTTATATTGTTGCTGTTGGGGGTTTAATGCCATTTTTCAGCACTGAATAGGCTATATATGGCAGTAAGTACTGTATAACAAGTGGAGGAAGAACCCAGAAAATCCCCAGGAAGAACCACTGACCCATGAGAAGCTTCCAACAAGCTTTCTAATGTATCCATATTAGCCCAACAAGCTTTCTAATGTTTCCATATTAGCCCAACAAGCTTTCTAATGTATCCATATTAGCCCAACAAGCTTTCTAATATATCCATATTAGCCCAACAAGCTTTCTAATCTATCCATATTAGCCCAACAAGCTTCTAATGTACTCATATTAGCCCAACAAGCTTTCTAATGTACCCATATTAGCCCAACAAGCTTTCTAATATATCCATATTAGCCCAACAAGCTTCTAATGTATACATATTAGCCCAACAAGCTTTCTAATGTATACATATTAGCCCAAAAAGCTTTCTAATGTACCCATATTAGCCCAACAAGCTTTCTAATGTATACATATTAGCCCAACAAGCTTTCTAATGTATACATATTAGCCCAAAAAGCTTTCTAATGTACCCATATTAGCCCAACAAGCTTTCTAATGTATCCATATTAGCCCAACCAGCTTTCTAATGTACCCATATATAGCCAAGCCTGAGACTTGAACCCATGCTGACAGAGGTGAGATGGTAGTAATCTGGAATGGTGAGTGCTTAGACCATATCAGTCCTGCCTAATATTAGGTAGCCTCATGTATAAAGTTGTAACCACACATCAGGTATTAGCCATTACTAAATAGCCACCTGTGTTAAGTAGCCACAAATATTAACTCATAGCCATTATTGGATAGCCACCTGTCTTTAGTAGCCACATGAATTAGGAAATAACCAATATTTAAAAGCCAACTGTCATAAATAGCCACATGTATTAAGCAGTAACCAATATAAAATAGCCACCTGTTAAGTAACCTGTCCCAATAGCCAACAGTATTAATTGAATATCTGTGTTAGGTGGCCACCTGTGAAAAGTAGCCACATTTCTGCATCCCAAAAATGGCTGTCTAACACAGGTTCGAACATATATTAAATAACCTCACCTTGTTGTTCAAACTTCAATTCCCATTCTTTTTCCCACACTTCTTCCTCTTCATTGTCTACATCCAGGTCTTCCAAGCCTGTGGAAAGTACAGATAGAAAAAAACAGATAAAGAAGCACATGAAGGAAACATATATATAAATAGATTCAGCATCTCATTAACAAAAAAGAAAACAAGACATCCTGTACTCTCTGTTCTTAACATCCGACATACAAGAAAAAGTGAGAGCAATTTGATTAAATGAAAATAGGGGCAGGCTCTTCATCACAAAGATTTAAATAAATATCTTGAAGTACACATCCCAAAGCAATGGAATGGATTGACAATGATTCATCAGGAATGCATCCCACTGCCTGTGGGAAAATGGATTGCACTGACAATGATTCATCAGGTATACATCCCACAGCAATGGGAAAATGAAATGGATTGACAATGATTCATCAGGTATACATCCCACAGCAATGGGAAAATGGAATGGATTGACAATGATTCATCAGGTATACATCCCACAGCAATGGGAAAATGGAATGGATTGACAATGATTCATCAGGTATACATCCCACAGCAATGGGAAAATGGAATGGATTGACAATGATTCATCAGGTATACATCCCACAGCAATGGGAAAATGGAATGGATTGACAATGATTCATCAGGTATACATCCCACAGCAATGGGAAAATGGAATGGATTGACAATGATTCATCAGGTATATGTTAGACAGCAGTGGGAAAAATATGAATAACTATAACAGTTAACATGCTTGTACCCTGCTTTATATTGACAATATGGTTAACCAACATAATAGTTGTCCATATTATTTTAAATAATGCAAACTTTATGCCTTTATTCATAACACACCTGTAATATTAAAATTAAAAAATATTTATAAATTTAATGTGTTTTTCATACTTTTGTTGTAGTGTCTTAGCTGATGTAACTGTGCCAAGGGAAATTAGTTAAAAAAAGAGGATTTTTCTTTATTGCTTCTGAGCCAGAGCTGAACTTGTTTGATTGTGTTCATTGCAGACAATAGTGACCATATCAAAGTGTACAAAATCTAAATTATATAATCCAAATAAAGCCATATATCCATGCTCCACACACACTCTTTTGCAATCTTTAAGGTATATCAGAATTTCCAAAACATATTATATTAAAAGCAAAATTATTTGTAACATAGACCCTTATAAGTTAATTCCAAAATAAACAATAACTACCTAACTCTTTTTTATGCACTTTTACTAAGAGAGCGCCAAACTTCACAATATTTGGTGATCAAACTAAATATTTAACTATAAAGGGAACTTGTTTTTTTTATCATTGATTTATATTAAGTCTATAAACACATGTAAATCCTAACACAATAATGATATTTGGTTTCAAATTGCCTCAGCTAGCACTGTAATGTAACACCATTGTCCTTGAGTGACTGGTGATAACACCATATTTACTCAGAATCACAGCCCCTAAATATAACAGTAAATAAAGATGCACTCGTCTATCATAGAAATATATCAAGAAAATTTATAAAATTTATATGCAAATGTATCTTATCTTCTGAACCATGATAAATACCATAACAAATCAAAAAACTAAATTTAACCCTATCATGTAATAGTTCCTCACATCAGTCTGGTTCTTCTCTAGAAGGCTGTCCCTCAAAATGGTCACTCTGCACTAAGAGCAACCTTATAAGGGGAGGACCACAGTTCCTCTTATTTACCAAACTTTAAACATGTGGTCATAGAACAAGGATATATAATAAATGCATATGTTATGCTTTTGGGAGTGGGTGAGTGGGGGTGGAATATGTAATAAAATGCATGAGGATTTGCAATGTAAGTTTGGGCAGCTTTGCTTTTTAAACTTTTAAAAAGGCAAGTCAATATATATATATATATATATATATATATATATATATATATATATATATATATATATATATATATATATAAATGCAAACTAAATTCATCTTGATGGCAAGACCTTTTTAAATGACTGTAAAATGTATCACCAAAATAACTTACGAATTGGTCTGTATAATGAAACAGGAAGACCTGGTTCACTGGATCCATACTGATTCCAGCCCCGTACACGGAACATATAGTCCAGCCGGGGATGTAAATTGGTCAATGTATATGTCAGAGATTTTAGTCCAGATACAAGTTCATGCCACTCAAAACTGGGCGGTGTTCTGACCTCTATTGTATATGTCAAGTTACACGAATCTCTGACTGCTTTTGGAACATGTGCAGGCTTCCAGTGAAGATGAGCAGTCTCTTCATTGACCTGGACTAATTCTGGCTTCTCAACCGGCATTCTTGGAGGAACTGAAATTTAGGTGGATAAAAATTATAAAGTTCATTAATGATAACAATCTATTGGTACTGCTGATATAATGCTTACACTACTAACATATTCAATGTTTATAAAGCAAAATTTGTTTCTAAAGTAAGAGTGGTATTTATTTAATTCAGCTATTGTGCTTTGTAACCAATATTTTAAAAAATCCCTTCAATAATCAAAATTGTTTCGGTTGTTAGCAAGCTAGTAAAGAGATTAATTGGTATAGTATTTATGTAGTTCTATAGCGCCACCTAATAATAAGGAATTCAATTATTAGGTTGTCTCCATTAAGATGCAAATATATGACTCATCCACTATGTTCATTTTACTTATTTGTTTTCTGGTGTGGAGCATGCTCCCAATGAGCTGTAAAATAGTTGATATGCATCAGCATCTAACATGAAAGCAGACTTCAAAGATATTCTAATAAATATTCACTTCAGAAAATTTGCACAATTCAGCATTTCTGAATAATAAATCAACTAAAGTATATGAAAGCTTTTAAGATTGGTCCAATTGAAAAGATCTAGATCTGGTGCCACATAGTGGATCTAGATATGGTGCCACATAGTGGATCTAGATCTAGTGCAACATAGTGAATCTAGATTTGATGCCACATAGTGGATCTAGATCTGGTGCCACATAGTGGATTTAGATCTAGTGCAACATAGTGGATCTAGATTTGATGCCACATAGTGGATCTAGATCTTGTGCCACAGTAGTTCTAGATCTGGTGCCACATAGTGGATCAAGATCTGGTGCCACATAGTGGATCTAGATCTAGTGCAACATAGTGGATCTAGATTTGATGCCACATAGTGGATCTAGATCTGGTGCCACATAGTGGATCTAGATCTGGTGCCATATAGTGGATCTAGATCTTGTGCCACAGTAGTTCTAGATCTGGTGCCACATAGTGGATCTAGATCTGGTGCCACATAGTGGATCTAGATCTGTTGTCACATAGTGGATCTAGGTCTTGTGCCACAGTAGTTCTAGATCTGGTGCCACATAGTGGATCTAGATCTGGTGCCACATAGTGGATCTAGATCTTGTGCCACAGTAGTTCTAGATCTGGTGCCACATAGTGGATCTAGATCTGGTGCCACATAGTGGATCTAGATCTGTTGTCACATAGTGGACTGGCAGATATGGGTCTATTTTGTTTATTAGCATCAATCAATAGAGCAAACAACCCTGACCCCAATAAGCTGTACCAGTGTATTGCATGATAGCGTATCAGGGTCTATGACATTTGCAGTTGGACCTAACTAATGAGTGAGTTTATAAAATGCCAGATATTTGGCAGGTGAATACAGGATGATTTTCATTCAGGATGCATCAATGTTTGGACAGGAAATTCAAAGCTACATGTCGGATGCAAACATTTTGACTATGGGGTGCAACCTTCCTATCCTATACCAATACATATGAAGTAGCCCGATAAATCAACCCTCAAATCTGTGTTGATGGATGATACATGGGTGGGTCTGATTTTTCCTGTTTATTAATATGAGCAAATTTTCTTCTTCAAAAAAAAACAAAAAAAAAAAAAAACCTGTGTACACATAAGATGCTTAGCGGTATTTGGTAACATCCATATCTAGCACAAAATTCAAATGGACACAGGACAGATGGTTGTGCTATTCCATGTGGATTTACAAGTAGCTAAAACACAGAATTTCATCCAGAAATATGATGTACAGGTCATGTAATGAAATGTATGCTGATCTATGCAGACAAAATTGGCTGCCAATTTTTGCATGTTTAAATGAATAGTCAATATTATAAAAGGTGAGTGGATGATATCATATGAAGCTTTTTACTTTACATTGCAAAGAATCCATTCATCCATCCATCCATGGGTCTATTCATCAGCCAGTTAATCAACTATCCAACAGGTTAGTAAATTAGTCAATCAATTAATCCAATTAAATCAGCCAGTCATCTAGTCAATAAATTTTCAATCAACTCACCATATCTTGTAAGATGTTCAAAATAGGGTCTGTTTGGAACTGTGTAGTCATATTCATGAGACCTGTACTCTCCCACAGCAAATGGTTCCCTCGTCATTGGCACTGAAAGTTTCCATTATTAAGTGTTTGGTAAGATAAAATATCTTAAAAATTATTATCTCTTATATGGTATGTTGGATGTAAATTCTGTTTGATTTATCACTGATAAATGCATGATGATATTTAAATACTTTGGAAACACACCTATCAGATTTTTCATGTCATCTTTTGAAATACTGCATATGATCTTATGCAAGGTCATTGTGTCATATTTTCATGATGTTACAATCAGGGATCCTAAAATTATTGTATTTGTGGCTGATAAGATCTGAGGAACACATATTCTAAGCAGCTGGGCATTATCCATAGGACATCTCAATAATCATTTCATCAAACAGTCTCTGATTTGTTTATCCATTAAACTGGCAGGTAAATACTTTAATGAAGAAAAATCCAAATATTACTAAGACCTTTTACACACTGTGTCTGTGTCAAACAATTAACAATTGTGTTGCAAACTAAGCTTTATTCAAAGATGACTAAACCTAGTTCACACACTGTTGCTTGGTCAGAAAATTAGTAGAGGTGTCACTAAGTTTGTTTGGTCATTATATTTTCCCAATTGTTTAAAGGCTCTACTACCCTTAAACATGTGATATAAAAGTGTGAAAGTTTATCTCCTGGACTTGTAAAAGCTATTATTAATATCTGATGCAAGAGTCTGTGTTAGCTGTACTCTAGACAATATGCTAGTACCTCACACCATGTTCTTAAACTTATATTGTGTTGCTATGTGTTGGCACAACATATAACAAAATATGTGAAGCCTGAGACTGGAAAAAAAAACAACAAATAACATTATCAACAATGAATATGTTGTTCTTTTATCCTTCAAGACTTATTTAATTAAATAAAACTTCACCATCTGCCTTGATCAGAAATGCCTGTCAGTTAGGTATGACAATTTTTTTCAAAGTCCAAAAGACATTTCAAACTCACAAGTAGTGCTAATTTGTTGAAGATTATAAATGGGTTTTACGGTACTTCTTAAGTATTATGACTGATATGTACAATATCACCTCCTATGGGCTATTGAGATACTAGACACTTTTCTTAAGTATTATGACAGACATGTACAATGGCATCTCAAATGGACTTCTGAGATACAAGACACTTTTTTCTCAACAACATGCAATATTGTGAAGGAGAAGACAGTAACACTTACACCAGGGTGTTTATGACAAATACACCATATTTTTTCACTTTTGCTAAAATGATAGGCAGACAATACTTACGCTGTGACCTGTAGTATGGAATAGGTGGAGTTGGCTCTGAGAGCTCTCCATCTGATGTTTTTGCACGAATGCGGAACAAGTAGTCTTTTTTCGAACTGATATTTTTGACAACATAATCAGTATTTGTCACATCCTCTGCTATAGGCCGCCATTCATTTGTGGCACTATTTGTGGGAGCATTTCTGAGTGGCTCCTGCATCTCAATTCTGTATCTAAGATGCTGATGTCCAAGGTATTTTGGTATGTATGCACGGCGCCACTGAAGATGAGCAGAATCCGGCTCCTCCTCCCAGATCTCTGGATGAGTAATTGGCACAGTCGGACGTACTGAAACCATAAAATATTATCAGTTAGAGTCTAAGCTTTTTGTAATATAGTTATATTTAAGCTTTGTAAACACATTATATAACATATATTCAAGGTTTGTACACTCATTAAATAATTCATATTTAAGATTATACACTAATTAAATAATACATATTTAAGTTTTGTCCACTCATTAAATAACACATTTAAGCTTTGTACACTTATTTAAAAAATACATTAAAGCTTTGTACACTCATTACATAATACATATTTAACCTTTGTCCACTCATTACATAACACATTTAAGCTCTGTACACTCATTAAATAACACATTTAAGCTCTGTACACACATTAGATAACATACTTAAGCTTTGTACACTTATTAAATAATGCATATTTAAACTTTGTACACTAATTATATAATACATATTTAAGTTTTGTATACTTATTAATAACACATTTATTAAGCTTGTATACTCATTAACAAACTCATTAAAGCTTTGTACACTCATCAAATAACATATTTTTAAGCTTTGTATACTTATTAAATAACATATTTAAGTTTTGTACACTAAATAAATAACATTTCAATTAAATAATGGTTAAAAACAAAAAGTGAGTATTTTCATGAACATGCAATTTTTGGATTTCATTCCATTAGGTGTATTTTAATTGTGACAAGTAATATTTTAGCTATTGAAGGTCTCATTGGATTATAATATATCAGATAATAAATTCACAGGATTTATTTTCATGCTCTCATTTTGAGACCATTGATTACAAAAATTTCTCCACCATTTAAAAAAACTTCTTAATACTTCTAGCTCTAAAACAATATTTTATACTGTATAATGGCAATAAATATACCTGCTGTTTAACTAGAAATACCTTCTAAACAGCTGTAGAAATACCTTACACACATCTGTAGAAATACCTTCTACACAGCTGTAGAACTACCTTCTACACAGATGTAGAAGTACCTTCTGCACAGCTGTAGAAATACCTTCCACATAGCTGTAGAAATACATTCTACACATCTGTAGAAATATATTCTACACAGCTGTAGAACTACCTTCTACCTTGCTGTAGAACTACCTTCTACACAGCTGTAGAAATACCTTCTACACAGCTATAGATATACCTGTACCTCAAGATAATTTTTCAACTAATATTACGAACAGAACTCTCATTTTTTACAAAGCTGAGCCAGAATATTGTATTCAATATTTAGAAGCCAAACATTTTTTTCAAATTATAAAACAAAATATTAAAAAATTATACTGTCAGTAACAGAGGTCACCCCCATACCCCATACATTATATGGTAACAAGATAGCACTGCACAATTGCCTAACATCATGATGTTGTGTAAACTTAGTACAAGCTAAAAAGATCAGTGTTCAGGTAAGAACCTCAATTAAATAACAAGAAAACTTTCCTTTTTCACCACTATGACTCAATAAGCACCTGGCATTCTTACCCTTGCAGTTTTTAACAGCCTTGCATCAGGGGCAACATCCTAAACACATGTGGCATATAAATGGAGTTTTCAGAAAAGCGGAAGATATAAAGATATAATTACATCTGAGTACCTGGGCATGTGTTGCTATATATATATATATATATATGTGTGTGTGTGTATGTTTCTGTGTATGTGTGTATCTGTGTGTGTCTATTAACAGAAATTATTTACGATGAAGATTTTTTAAAACATTTTTAATATGGAAAATGTTTCATGTTTTTTTTTTATATAAAAACATGAAACTTTTTCCATATTAAAAAAATGTTTTCAAATTTCTTCATCATAAATAATTTCTGTTAATTATTCATAAATTAGCACATAAACTGTGATTTAGGTTTTTTTTAACATAGATTTTAAAATATTTCAGCCATAACTATGCAATATCAGCAGTGTGGCCATTTATAGTGAAGTGTAGCACTGTGGCATCATGTCCCCACCAATCATATTATCCTGAAACCTGACCAACCAGTTTTAACACCTACCTCTTAATGCTGAGTGCCAAGCAAGGCAGCCGTTAGTATCGTTTTTATAGCCCTTTAGTATGACTTGGCAGGGGTTTAAACCTGTAACCTCCCACATCCAAGGTGTACACTCTAGCCACTTAGACCACCAAAGTGATCTTTAAATGGTGTAACTATTTTAATCAATGGTGATCACAAATAATGATCACAAATAGAGAGAATGCTCCACATAATAATGGACAATTGCATTTTTGAATATATCAAAAAGTACATGTATGTGTGTTTATGTGTGTATCTGTGTGTGTCTGTGCATATGTGTATGTGTCAGACCAAAGGAAATTCTAAAACTGATTGTACATCTTTATAGATCAGCCTAATTACATCTCAAGGTTTGAACCCCATGTGGCAGAGTGGTTTAGTGTTCTTGCCTTTATGATTACGGCCATTTCAGTCAATGTGGGTTTGAGTCTCAGGCTCAGCCAATGTGGGTATATGGAAAAAACTTGTCAGTAGTTTCTCATGGGTGGTTCCTCCAAATGTCTCCCCGGGTCCTTCCTCCACTAGATATATGGATCAAACCTTTACCACATCATGTGGCCAAAAATCTGGGTCAACATTTTCTGAACTTAGGTCATGTCATCCTGTATATTCATGCTTATAAAATAGATCAAACTGCAAACAAGCCCAATTCTGATCTGCCATCAAATAATGCACCAGCAGATCTTGGCATATTCTTTTTTGTTCCACAAATTAATCCTAATAGACTGTAAAGACCCAGATCTGCATGTCAGCACATTATGTACCAGTAGAAAAATATGTTTGTTTATTTGTTCTCATGTAACACAGATCTGCCAATTCATTGCCTAATGGACCAGCAGACCAGAGTTGGTATTGTTTGTTCTTCTTTAATACAGATCTGCACTCATGTAATGTACCAGCAGACATTAGGTGGTTGTTTGTTCTACTGATCATTCAAAAAGAACACCACATAGACCCTAATAAGCCAGTACATTATACTACTGTAGATTACAGATAGTTCCTAATTATATTCAACACAGTGCCACATAAGCCTGCTATATATGATAAGCAAGCACATGCTATATGCACTTGATGAAATTCTGGCAGAATGTGAATTACCTAAGACAGGTTCTATAGTAAGTTATCACTATCAATATGCACTTAATCATAGTACATGATGTTCAGCCTGATTTTCTATTTGGTATTTGCCTAAGACTGGTTCTAAAATAGGTTACCACTACCATTATGCACATGGAGTATTGAGCCACCTTCTTCTCTATCAAACTAAAATGATCTATAGCAAACTAACAGAACTCAATTAACTGTGTGACAAGCCATTATTGATGACAGCAGATGCAAAAGACACTGAAACTCAATATAAAAGCTCTCCTGAAAATGTAAAATCTGCTACACTATAATATTTATTATTCCAAATTCCAACTTCATCTCTGGTAAAAGTCTTACTACAGACAAAAAGGTAAGCAAGTTTTGGGGTTTTCCATCTGGCAAGTCATGTGACACTGGTATGAGTAAAGCCATATTAATGAAGCAAAAGCTATAAAAAAGGGCCTAGTTTGCTTTTGAGCAGGACTCCAACACTTTAACTAAAAGAATCCAGTGCCCTCATATCTGTATCAGCCTGGTTCAGTTTCTTAGTTTCCTCCTGGGGTCACCACTAAATACTCAAGTATCTCTTGAATGTTTTCTGATGGCAAATTATTATTATTATTATTATTATTATTATATATATATATATATATATATATATATATATATATATATATATATGAATACAAATCATATGGTGAATAACAGCCCTTTCAAGCGCACTGGATACAGTAAGGGATCCCATGTGTCAGGAATTGATTGAGATAGATGCAATAAACTGATGATGGACAGTGCAAAACTAGTAACTAACTAGCCTGAGTGCTTTCAACTCTTAATGAGTCCTTAGGTTTAATTCATGTAGAGACATCCATGTAGAGTTTTACAAACACAACAGTTTTTTATGTTTATTTCTTTGTTTTTTCTATGTTTTGTATATGCCTTTGAAAAAGACTCATTAAGAGTTGACATATTCATGTAACTGTCAACTCATGTAATTTAAAAATCTTATTGAATCTGGACAATATTACTTTACAACTGTATTTTTAAAATATTTGCATCCAGTACTCCTTCTGTTTAAATAACTGTAAACTCATTTTAAAAGAGACCACTCCAGTATCCTAGTGGTTAGAGCATATGCCTCAGAAGCGGGAGGTTGCAAGTTAAAGCCCAAAATGAGTCATACGAAAGACTTATAAAAAATGGTACTAATAGCTGCCTTGCTAAGTGCTCTGCCTTAAGCAGTTAGTGTAAGGATTGGTCGGCCTGGTGTCAGGATAATGTGACTGGGTGGAACATCATGAGACATGTCTGTGGCATGATGCCTCAGTGCTAGACATCATTGTAAACTGCCATGCTGCAGACATCGTAGCAATATGACTTAAAAATTGTTAAAACTTCAATAAAAATCCAATAACATATACACACATTTTATCTGAGTAAGCTTTTCTATTTATAAAACCACCCCCAAATTTAAAAATATTTACCATAGGTACTTCAATTAAAGACAGATTTTGAAATCAGGAGTGTGATAAATGAATGAATGGTAAATATGTCATATTTAAATACATAGTGAAGCATTTGATGAAATAAATTAAACGATAAAAGCATTTCATTCATCCATATAGAAATATGCCAAAGAAATTTATAATAAATAAAATTAACAAAATCTCAGACATAATTCCATAAACATGTATGCATGCATGCATGTATGTATGTATGTATGTATGTATGTATGTATGTATGTATGTATGTATGTATGTATGTATGTATGTATGTATGTATGTATGTATGTATGTATGTATGTGCATGTGTGCGTGCATGCATATGTATGTATATATGTATGTATGTATATATATATATAGAGAGAGAGATAGAGGGAGGTGATGGGGCATGAGAATGTCATGGAAAACAAAAAGTGGAATAGATTCATAATGTCTTTCTTTTCATAAACCTCTTGGTTTTCCTTAGATCCTTAGATGTGGATAATAAAAAAAATACATGTAAATAATATCTGCAAGAATTAAATTATCCAAACTAATTTTCCATCAAGACTTACTACTAAATTATTAACTCCATGGACTTATCACCATCAAATCAACAGTGCATGTTCTCATCAACCACAGCAGCAATAGGCCAGGATGACAGCCATACATGTTAGCATCTGTTATACATAGGTACCTGAGGTCCTCTTTCAGTCTAGCCAATACATGGTTTAGCAAGCAACCCGTCATACTATATTAATATCTGCAACTGCCTGAATGAATGTTTCCATCTTTCATGACAAATAAGGCTATCAGTGTATATGATTGGGGAAGAAGGCTACAGAAGGAGGCTAATTGATATCACAATGTGTTAAGCTGATTCTTGCTCAGGGCAATGAGGAAGCCACCTCAAAAAAGCTTCTCCCCACCACCAATGAGGTTGTGAGGCTTTAGGACATAATATTGTGGACCCTCACTATAATACCCTTCACTATACCACTTACTCTCTCAAAATGTGGATATAGTTAAAATGGATTCCATTAAATTTTATTTGCTATTTAAGAAGATTTTTATGTGAACTACTTCCAAGCTGGTTTTTACATTATAAAATATTCAGTAACTGGTGCAAAGCATATTATCCTTAAGATGCTCAAACACACCTCATTGTAAGGTAACTGCATTAGGAGGGAGCACCATAAGGAGTTTGCTAAGGCAGTTTTATACAGGTATTGCTAGGCAGGTTTCACACACATTTTCAACATTTTCAACATTTTCATGAACTACTTTCTCAGGCATATAAATACTTATGGATAAACAAGAGACTTACAAGGGCCTGATACTCACCTGACACAAATTAGTCTTAAAGACCCCTTCGGGTTGAAAAATGCTCCCATGTCAATATAATATTTAGGTTATTCCTAAGAAATTGGTGGCATTTAACAAGTTGTATAGCCATGTCTTGCTTGAGTGGATGATATATTGGCATCTTTTGTATGAATCTTAAGGATATTTGTGGCAGGTTTGGTCTGATATGGTAATGCAGTTTTGGTGAGAAAATCATTTTCTAATTATTTTTATAAATATAAAAATATTATTAACAATAGCCATACCTAATGGGAGATGATAACTATTATGTGTAGTTTTACCACCCTGTTGCTATGGAAACTAAATTATTACTAGAGTAGCCACCCAAGACAAAACGAAACATGTCCTAAGAAACACTCAATCCAAGATCAATCAAAACTAACTAGTCCATTCTGAAGAGGATGATAAAATTAGTTTTCCCTGTCTCTCCTATAAAATCCAAACCATAGGTTGGCAAACTTCGTTAGACAAAATTTTGATAGACCATGTCCTAAGAATTGCCAGTACAAAGTTTAATAACAATTGGCTTTGCCATTATAGAAGTTGCAAGCAGGATTTCCTCCCAGTTGTTAATAATGTCACAACACTGCAGAGAAGCAACCCTGACACAATGTTTACAGAGATCGAGTGTCTTAACAAACTGTCCCATCAATTTGCATCAAAACTTGTTCTTTTATTCTAAAAGTCAAAAAGGAGTTGTGCACCTGACTGATAAAGAAACCACATCACTGCTAAGGAAGCCATCCTAAAATCCGTCTTAAAAGAGAATGTCCTTGGAAACACAGGAAAACATGCCATCAAAGTTTGATGAAAATTGATGCAATCATTCTAGAGATGATGCAATGAAAAATAAAGTTTCCATATTTTTGCTATAGAATCCACAATACTGATAGGGGAGTCACCATGGAGACAATTTAGTATTGCCTAAGAAACATTCCTATTAAATTTGAAATTTTGCTCAGTTCTTCTAAGAAGTCAACAATATATTTTCTAACTGGATGCTAAGTGAGCCACACCACTGCTAGGAGAGGTGGACATAATTTTAAAAAGAGCATGTGTAAGACACATCCCCATTTTGTGCATTATTTGATGACCTTTGCTTTAAAAATCAGTTGTGGGTACAAACACATGGGAGGGTGTTAAAATACTAAAGTAATAAAAAAAGTTAACTTGAGCACTATCTTGTTTTTTATTATATTTTATCATGGCCAAAATAATTGGATTACTGTCTTTTAACATTTCTCAATACTATTAATTTTACATCATTACATGCTTCATATGATGATGAAAAGTTCTTACCAACTAATAATAATAATAATAATAATAATAATAATAATAATAATAATAATAATAATATAGTAATATAAAATAAATATAATAAAATATAATAATAATAATAATAATAACAATAATAATAATAATAATAATAAAAATAATAATAATAATAATTATAATAATAATAATAATAATAATAAAATAGTAATATAAAATAAATATAATAAAATATAATAATAATAATAATAATAATAATAATAATAATAATAATAATAATAATAATAATAATAATAATAATAATAATAATACATCTGTAAAACATACCTTTTTCCAATTTTCTCCTGATCACATTATCCGTATTTAAAGAGAGAAAGAAGATAAGCACCTCACATAGTACAGGTATCCCTTAGTTAATGTTTTCCTGACCATAGTGTACATTATACTGATACAAACACAGCATCACATGTGTTTGCAATTTTCCATTATCTGTATGATCTATATGCAGAACCTTCCTCCCTCTCATAAATGTACAATGGCTCATTAAAAAGGCTCCAGTTCTGGATGCACTTTCACTAAACATAGTTTTCAAATTGTACTATCTGATATTCTTTAATTAATTTTTCATACACTGTCAATCAAAACTACTTTTGTTCTGTAATATTTCACAGAGAATATTTCTTCCTAATAAAAAAAAAATGTGCTAACTATACCCACCCCACTTTCATTTTTTAAAAATTAGAGAATTTTGTAATATAGAAAAAATTTAGTAAAGAAACAAATGTAACGTCAGCAAATAAAATGTGCAAATTTAGCACATCATGTTGAGTTTTCTGTGTATGTTCTAGAATACACCCTGATCAAGGCTCCTTATAAAACTGTTATTAACATTTTTCCTATATTAACTTGTAAACCCATCAAAATTATATACTGCGCTGGTGGCCTTACAATAACAAGAGCCTCTTAAAGGTACAGATGCTCTACTGACCTAATATCTAGCAATTTATGATAAGACCATTTCTTTTCTTTTTTTGGGCAGATTGTTGAAACCAAACAAAATATTTTTGGTCAGGAACAAAATTTTCACATTTGCAACTGTGCCAAACATAATGGACATAAGATCAGAACCAATTTCATTTTGTATCAAAACATCATCAGAAGTCTTTAGTAAAAACACCATGTGAATATGACCATAAATTCAAGATATGTAATAATAACAAGATTTTCAAGATGGCACTATGGCAGCCATGTTGGATGTCAGAGAAGCATAATTTTTGTTAACACCCAAACAGATACCACAAGAAGTATTCTGATGAAAATCCCATCTCAAAAAGACTTCCATTTAAGATGAGAAGCGATAACAAGATTTTCAAGGTGAGTTCCAAGCTGGCCATAAAGAATGTCTTTATCTCTTTGGTCAAAGCAGACATCAAAGTTATCTTATAAAAACTCAATGTCGATATGACAATCTGGAGGAATAGCTCTAACAAGACATTTAAGAAATTGGTGGCTACACTATGTGTCAAATCAGCACCATTTTCATTTGGGACCAACTAGACATAAGACTTTTGGTGAAAAGTCGATGTCAGTGTGGCCATCCATCTAGAAGTTTTTTGGTGAAAATTCAACTTTATTACAGCAAAACCTGTCTTAAAAGACCACTGTTATGTGAGACCACCTGTCTTGAGACCACATTCTCAGTGCACAAATTTATTGATTATATAGCACTGTAACCTGCTATGAGAGACCACCTGTCTTGAGAGACCATAAAATTATGGCAAATGAGGTGGTATTTCAAGACAGGTTTTACTATAAAACCATTCAACAAGGAAGAGAAACAATACAATTTTCAATGGAGCCACTGTGGTGGCCATATTAGAGTTCAGATCAGTAACATTTTAGTTTTGACCAACCAGACATCATAAGAAGCCAGTGTCCATTCAGAAGGAGTAACAATATTTTAAGATGGTTACCATGGCGGCTATACAGGATATCATATCAACACAGCTTTGTTTGACACTAATTTTTAAAGGACCAAGTAGATTTCAGTAGAGGTTTTCAGTGAAAATGTCATGTTGATAAAACTTTTCATTCAGAAGGAAAAACAATAAAAAGATTGTCAAGATATTTGCTGGGTGATCATACTGGATGTTCATGAGGCACTACTGAAGAAACTGTCTTAAAGACCACCTCATCTGCCACAAAATTATGATCTCTCAAGACAGGTGGTCTCTCATAACAGGTTACAATGCTATATAATCAATGCATTTGTGCACTGAGAATATGGTCTTTCAAGACAGGTGGTCTCACAAAAAAGTGGTCTTTTAAGATAGGTTTTACTGTATTATTATTTGTCACTAAAGAGATATCACAAAAGATCTTCTGGTGAAAACACCATGTCAATATGACAGTTTTCATATCATAAAAGTCTTCTGGTGAAAACACCATGTCAATATGACAGTTTTATATCACAAAAGATCTTCTGGTGAAAACACCATGTCAATATGACAGTTTTATATCATAAAAGTCTTCAGGTGAAAACACCATGTCAATATGACAGTTTTCATATCATAAAAGTCTACAGGTGAAAACACCATGTCAATATGACAGTTTTCATATCATAAAAGTCTTCTGGTGAAAACACCATGTCAATATGACAGTTTTATATCACAAAAGATCTTCTGGTGAAAACACCATGTCAATATGACAGTTTTATATCATAAAAGTCTTCAGGTGAAAACACCATGTCAATATGACAGTTTTCATATAGAAAAGTCTTTCTTGATATCCATGGAGAAACATTTTGAATTGAGACTTCCTAAACATAAAAAAGTCTTTAATTGAAAACCCCTTAATCATCCACAATGAGTAGCCTTAACAAGACTTTCAGTATGTTGATACAGGATGTCAGATCATACTCGCTTATAAGTTGAGGTTAGCTGCAAACAAAGATCCTGATCTGCCATAGCATAAGTCTATGTTGTTTCTTCTACTGTTTACTCCTAACAAACTGCACAATCTTGCATGAACTCTATATTATCATATCAATACACAAAATAAGGAGTATTCCCTCTTTACAATGCTGCCATGGCAGCCATGGTGACATATATCACCTTATAGTGAGACTACCTTATAATGAAATACATGATACACATAATTTCATGAGTCCTTTATGCAATGGGATCTATCACCATACCCACCTTATAAAAGGAATCATGTTATAATGAATGACCTTATAGTGATGGTTGCTTTGTTTTGTAAGTGGTTGCTAATATGTGCATATAATAAGATGATGTCATACCAATTAATTTAAATTCCATTCCAACCAAAGAGACACCATGGTTACTGATCTGGGCAAGTCCAATGGGGAAATGGAACCTTCATGGTTCTGATAAAGGATCTAGTACCCTTACCCCCACCACAGCTACCAAAGTATTGGCAATCAAGACTTTGACAAAATATATCCTATTGCATGACTGCGCCATATATTATACTGTGTCCCAACATGATTCTATTTGCCTTGTTTCTTGAAGATTTAAGTCTATTAAGAGAATCTGCCAAAACTGCTGCATCAGCAGTAATGGCTTGTATTCATTCTACAATATTCACAAACTGTATCAATTGGCATCAACATTGGCAATCTTTGCCTGTTGTATGGATTCAAAGACTGATAGTAATTAAGAACAGGAATAATGGTAATGTGTTTATAACCTGACATTAATACACCTAGGCAAAACAGAAAGCTTCCATACAGTCCTTGTAACGTAAGCTCCAACTTGCTGCCAGATATAGTTACCTTACCATTCCAGTTAGATTTACCTCCTTGAAAATAAATGTTCACCATTTTTCATACTTTCTTGGTGCTAAATTTAACCACAAACAAAACAATGTAATTTGCATATAATTTTTGTATGAACACATGTTATTATTTTTTTTAACTGTATAATGTCCGGTTTGGAATACTAATAAATCTGTCTTACAGGACACCTGTATTAAGCAAATGGGTCTCTTATTAAATAAATTTTTAGTCCCATGCATTAACTTCTGTAGAAATAAATTAATAAACTAATGAAATGATGTAACTAATAAAATCAATTAGACTAGAATCTGTATGCAGAGGACACTTGCATAAATTCCCAAAAGAAGCTGCCTATGATAGGAATGATTTTATGAATATGTTTCATTAAATTGTTTTATTTAAAATGAAGAAAACAAAATGATGGCCAGGGATATAATTATGAAAGCTTGTCCTGCAAACCTCAGTTGATGTATTTAAATTTTTATCAATTTTATATATTATCATATGCATCTATAAAATAACAGTGTGAAAGAATAAACAAGTCAGGTTAATAAATAATAAATGTGACATTTATAGAGACAACATTCTTTGAAGTGAAGATAATAATTCAATTCCCATACACATTACCTGGACTGAGCAACTTGCATCTTTCCAGCCTTAACAATTAATATATATATATATATATAAAGTAACTGATCATATAAAAGTTGCTTTATCTATTATTTAACTTCCTTTAACAATATGAAAATAAGTTTACCCAAATATATTTGGGACTTTAACAAAGAAAAATTAAACAATGACCTATATTTATTATCTCCCTTGCTTGAGTCAAATTAATTAAATGGACTCTAACTGCATTCATATTTACTGCAACTGGGCAGAAAATAATCCTTGAAATATCTTTATGCACTTCTATACTTGCCACTTGAGTTCAACTTGATTTGGTAATTATTTTATTGAACAGTCACCTAGCTTCAATAGCCACATTCATAAGGTCCCCAAAACCTAGTCCAGTTCTATTTGATATTATTATTATGGGGTTATCTCCCTTGTACCAGTGTATTTATCAGGACCCTCCTTCATAAAACAGGACTCCAAATCTTGCTTGAAAATACTTTGACCAATCAAGAAGCAGGATTTATTGATTTTGAGTAGGATTTTCAAGTCTGAGGAATTTAGTAGGTCTTTTACATTGACATGAGAGAGAGAGAGAGAGAGAGAGAGAGAGAGAGAGAGAGAGAGAGAGAGAGAGAGAGAGAGAGAGAGAGAGAGAGAGAGAGAGAGAGAGAGAGATACATTGAAAGCCATAATGGCAAAGTTATTAAGTCTTTAACACTGACTTAATACAGATAGATTGGCAGACAGACAGAAAGATAGCATGGGAGACAAATTGACAAACAGACTGGGAGACATATCAATTGCTCAGTTCTGAGCATCTTTTCCACACAAACCTTATAAGATTTACAGAATTATGGAGACTAATGGTGAGATTTACAGGTGCTTGTTGTGGCACTTTTTTATGGGACTCTATAAAAATACAACTATATGTGTCGTGACTATTGATATTTATGTGACAATATGTCACATTGCCACTAATGTAACAAAATAACCATTGTGACTGCTTAAAATCAATACCAAGCTGTAACTAAATTTTAATGGCACAATTACAAACTGAAGTTCATCATACATGTATATAGTTTACATGAAAATAAGTTCAGAATTTGCATTAAACATGAGAAATTATGAAATTGCAAAATTTGGTCCTTGGATGAATAATTCCAAATAGAGCACAACCTTCCATAATGGCCAACTCTTTTAAGAAAAACCTCTCTTATAATGCCAGATCTGATATCACTGTATTATTTTATACATATTGCAGTGGCCCCTCCCAATAACACTGCTCTGAGAAATCATGAAAGTACTGTGATATATGTGGTTTCTACTTATCATGCTATAAGAGGGAGTCATAAAACCACTCCATGAATGTATGTGGTTTCCTTATAACGGGGTATATTATATGATGGTCCCTCATTATAATGATTTTCAGAGGAATCATTAAAGTGTACCCATAACAGAGGTAAGGTTGTCTTATACTATGGGTACATCATACATTGGTCAATGATTGTAACAATATTCATTAAGTCATAAAAATGCACTTGAATATAGGTTAGGTTGATCTGGGAAACATCATATAGTGGTCCCTCATTGTCATGCTATACAAGGGAGTCATCAAAGTGTACCATGATATAGTTTAGGATTTCTTATAATGGGGTATATCATACTTTGGTCCCTCATTATAGTGCTTTTCAGGGGAGTTTTGAAAGTGTACCATGATAGAGGTAAGGTTGTCTTACACTGTGGGGTACATCACACATTGGTCCCAAATTGTAACAATATTCAGGGAAGTCCAGAAAGAGCACTGTGATATAGGTGAGGTTCCTTATACTGGGGTACAACAGTGGTCCCTCATTATATCACTATTTAAGAGAGTCATATATGTGTGCCATGTTATATTTGAACTGTCCTTATACTAGGATACATTGTACAGTGGTTTCATTATAACTGTTCAGGGAAGCCAAAAATTGTACTGTGATTTAAGTGAGGTTGCCTTACACTGGGTATATTATATGGTGGTCTCATAATAACACTGTTCATGGGAGCCATGAAAGTGAAATGTGATTTAGATGAGGTTGTCATGTACTAAGTACATTATACAGCGGTCTTATTATAACACTGTTCAGGGAAGCCAAAACTTGTACTGTGATTTAGGTGAGGTTGTCATGTACTGGGTACATTATACAGCGGTCTTATTATAACACTGTTCAGGGAAGCCATGAAAGTTAACTGTGATTTAGGTGAGGTTGTTATGTACTGGTTACATTATATGGTGGTCTCATTATAACTGTTCAGGAAAGCCATGAAATTGTAGTGTGATATAACTGAGGTCACCTTATACCGTATATATTATACAGTGGTCTCATTTTAACACTGCTCAGGGAAGCCATGAAAGTGAACTGTGATTTAGATGAGGTTGTCATGTACAGGGTATGTTATACAGTGGTCTCATTATAACACTGTTCAGGGAAATTTGAAAGTGTATTGTCACAGAGATGAGGTTGCTTTATATTGGTTACATTATACAGTGGTCTTATTATAACTGTTCAGGGAAGCCATGAAAATGTAATGTGATATATCTGAGGTTGCCTTATAATAGGTACAGTATACATTGGTATCATTATAACTGTTCAGGGAAGCCATTAAAGTGTACTGTGATATAGGTGAGGTTGCTTTATACTAGGTGCATTATACAGTGGTCTCATTATAACTGATCAGGGAAGCCACTAAAGTGTAGTGTACTGTAGATGAGATTGACTTATACTGCCATCATACAGTGGTATCATTATTTCATTGTCCAGAGAAGCCATTAAAGTGTACTGTGATATAGGTGAGGTTGTCTTATACTGTGGTCTTCTTATAACACCATTTAGGAAAGCCATGAAAGTGTACTTTGATATTGGTGAGGTGAGGTCCCTCAGGCAAGTCATGAAAGTGTACCATGGTAGAGTTGTTTTATACTGGGTACATTATACAGTGGTTCCTTATCATGCAGTTCAATGGAGTCATCAATGTGTACCATGAAATAGATGAGGTTGTTTTATACTGGGAACATTATACAGTGGTTCCTTATCATGCAGTTCAAAGGAGTCATCAATGTGTACCATGATATAGATGAGGTTGTTTTATACTGGGAACATTATACAGTGGTTCCTTATCATGCAGTTCAAAGGAGTCATCAATGTGTACCATGATATAGATGAGGTTGTTTTATACTGGGTACATTATACAGTGGTTCCTTATCATGTAGTTCAATGGAGTCATCAATGTGTACCATGATATAGATGAGGTTGTTTTATACTGGGTACATTATACAGTGGTTCCTTATCATGCAGTTCAAAGGAGTCATCAATGTGTACCATGATATAGATGAGGTTGTTTTATACTGGGTACATTATACAGTGGTTCCTTATCATGCAGTTCAAAGGAGTCATCAATGTGTACCATGATATAGATGAGGTTGTTTTATACTGGGAACATTATACAGTGGTTCCTTATCATGCAGTTCAAAGGAGTCATCAATGTGCACCATGATATAGATGAGGTTGTTTTATACTGGGTACATTATACAGTGGTTCCTTATCATGAAGTTCAATGGAGTCATCAATGTGTACCATGAAATAGATGTTGTTTTATACTGCGTACATTATACAGTGGTTCCTTATCATGCAGTTCAATGGAGTCATCAACATGTACCATGAAATAGATGAGGTTGTTTTATACTGGGAACATTATACAGTGGTTCCTTATCATGCAGTTCAATGGAGTCATCAACGTGTACCATGAAATAGATGAGGTTGTTTTATATTGGGTACATTATACAGTGGTTCCTTATCATGCAGTTCAATGGAGTCATCAATGTGTACCATGAAACAGATGAGGTTGTTTTATACTGGGTACATTATACAGTGGTTCCTTATCATGCAGTTCAATGGAGTCATCAATGTGTACCATGATATAGATGAGGTTTTCTTATACATGCATTTATTATACAGCTGCCCCCCACCATAATAATGGTTGTAGGAGTCATGAAAGTGTATGTTGCCTTATACAAGAGTACATAACATAGTGGTCCCACATTATAATATTATCCACAAAAGCAATAAATGTGTAATGTAATGTAGTTAAGGTTACCTTACACTGAGATATATTATACTGTGGTCCCTCAGTGTAACACTAATCAGGGACATCATGAAAGTGTACCATGATATAGGTGAGGTAACCTCATTCTTAGGTACATTATATAAAAATGTTTACTTCAACCAGTATAATGAAATCTTTTTCTACTAGTGCTATATCAAGGTCTGTAGTATAATGAAGTGCTTTAAATTGAGTGACCACTGTATTTAACCACTTCTACATCCTTTCCCTTAATTAGTAAATTATTTTCATCCTAACAGTGATTGATTAAGAGAGGATATGCTTTAATACCTTTGCATCTATACCTCTGGAGCCAAAAAGGCATTTCAAAAACATTTATTGTAAATATACTAAAGGATAGGCATATATAAAGAAAAACAAGATATTGGTTGGGACATTTAGCAATATTAAACCTTTGTTGAAAATATTTCTTTTAAATGTCTTTGAATATTTTTACACAATCAAGGCTGTTTTTGCTGGTTTGATGTATGTTTAATTGTGATTCCAACAAAATTTATCATTGGAATTTTGAGTACAGGTTGTTTCTTCCATTAAAACCTTCTGTTCGTGCATTTTTGACATGCAATATTTTTATTTTAGTTACTGACTGTTAAAGAATATTAATAATCATATATGGTTGTTTGTTGTTTGTAAAGATTTTCTAGTGATTCTGGATAAGACTTTGAGTTTCCCTTGGGCTTCACATATGTGTTTAAAATTTTACTTATTACAGTAAAACTTTCCCTTCTATCCACCCAGAAAATGAAACTATTCACAAACTGCAACCACTTTATTGCCATTCTTAAGTTTTTGCATTATTATGTCAATTTAATCTTTTTCAATTCTGGATTGCAGCCTCAATGACCCTGAACACTTCCAATTACAATTATTGCATGCATTCAGCAATGCAAGCTGTATTCACAAATTAAATAACTGAATAGTGCTGGTTCAATGATATTTAGTTAATCGTTCATTATACTGTAACATTTTGCAACAAAATCACATCACTGAAAGGTAATTAGTATAGCTACAAAAAAGACCTGGAAAAAGTGCTTGAAAATCAAATCATATGTGTACCCTTTATCATGGATGGAAAAAATGTATATGCCAATTTCCTCAAGCAAGATTTTAATTTTTAGACACTGTTCTCTCAATTGACAACCCTAAATTAGCTCCTCAGTTCTGATGGTGAAAATAATTGAAAAGTTCAACTCTATTTGCAAAAATATTTCACTTCAAAAGTTAATATTGTAATTTGAATCTATTGATTTATATGCAGAATTATGTTCTATTACAAATGAAAATGTAACCTATTACACTTAACAATAAAAACCTCTATCTAAATTTACTTCCCATGTTGCAATCCTAATTTTATTTATAATTTTATAGTTTATAATTTATTCTGTAACATAATTACTACTTATTGTTGCAGAATATTTTTTAATATAAATTTTAATTATAATGCAGGTAGTTCAATTATCTGACAGTGGACAAGGCCCTGCCTAAAAAGACAAGAATAATAATAGGTCACTATGAGCTATCTTTAGTAATGCAGCATTTTTAATTTGTTAAATGTAAACTTGTGTACACATGGTGAGAGAAAAGACAGGTAGAAAATAAACAAAAAAAAAGATTGTTCAAAGTCAAAATGAGAGAATTTTAAGTTTAAAAGCAAACTGACTTTTCTTATCAGACATTATGGCAAAAGAATGATTAACTTGCTCATATAAATCTAGTCCCACCTCTCCCGCATCCCATTCCACCCAAATGATGGAGAGGTGTTTGAAAATAGTGTGAGTGCAATGACTGGTCAGCATGCAGGATGATCACAGCAATCCACTAATAACAGCAATAGTAGTTGCATTCACAAAAACTATGTTACATACCACATTCATCTAGAGCCCAAAGGGGCAGTAACTCTCACAAAATCATGTCAAGACAAAGATTTGTCAATATCTCTATCTTTACGGGAGGACCATAATATGTACCAGTTTCAAAGCTACCAGGAAAACACCAAAATATACATTGCATTCACACAATCTCATTTTACACCACATTCAGCTGCAAAAAGGGCAATAACTCTAACATATTTTGCAACAACATAGTGATTTGTCCAAAATGTGCACCTTCAGATAATGGCAATATGAACAAATTTTCATGGCACCCAAGTGAAAACTCTGAGACTAGATGCATATTCTGTCATAATTGCATCAAAATCACTGCAACATTATCTGTTATTGTTGTTATTATCTGCATCATCAGCTGATGACAACAGTTTCTATAAAAAAAAAAACAAACTGCAAGGCATTTCATTAGATCCTGCTTTAAAATACATTCAGGACTAATGAAACTAATTATATGGCAGAATGGGAACCAGTCTAACAATGGGTGAACATAAAATAGAGTATATAGCATGTGATCCATTGGAAGCTATTGACAAGCTTTCCCATATATATCCATATATATATCATGTGATCCATTGGAAGCTATTGGCAAGCTTTCCCATATATATCCATACTGGTTGAGACAAGACTCAAACCAAAGAAGATTTTAGTGATTGTATGAGTGAGCCATAAGCATGCACCTTAAGCCACTCTGGGTCTCCTGACTGGATAGTGACTTTTAAATGCACCCAGATAAATATAACTGGATAAGGCCAGGTCACTAGCTTATATATGGCCTCTATATCATAGGTTTCATATGCCTGGCATGTAGTCTTGAACTAAACTTAATATACAAAAACTTAATTTTATTTTCTTATTAGACTTACCGTGACTGTGATCACTGACCTTTGGACATTATAATCTGTAGGTTTCTTTATTACCCTAAGTGCAAGCCATCCGCAAATTTTGTCAAGAAACTTATTCTAGATGAAAGTTACTCAGCAAAACTCATTTTTCTTGAAGCCACGATGATTTTTTGACCTTTAACCCTTTGACTTCAAAGTCTGAAGCTTATGTGCAACTCCTCAAGAATGACTGGCTAAGGTATGTGGTCTATAACTAAAGTTATTATACAAAAACCATTTACTTCTTTCAGACATAGTGACTTTGATCCTTGGTTTTTTGAGCACAATATCAACTGACCTTTTTCATTTAAGCTAGTGACCTGGACCTTTGGCAAACAAATCAATAATCTTCTTTTCTGAGTCAAGTACTTAGTCATCCATTAAGTCTGGTGCAGGTATCTGAAATAAAACTTAATTTCTTGTGCACAAACTGTTTATCTACTTTTGCATAGGGTTTTGACCTTTATAAACCAAAATCAATAGGCTTCTTTTTTTCTTTTTGTAAACTGTTGATGGAAGAAATCCAGAGTTACTGTGTGGAAAACATTTTTCTTCTTTTAAAAAAGAAACACTACATGACAAGTTGTGCTAACCAGATGATGATATACAAGAGAAAATGGACAATAACTCTTATAAAAATTACTGAAACATCATTTGTTGATATGCATGTCTTCAGGTAATGACCACACAATTTACCTTGCTTCATAGTGATCAATCAAAAACTGCATGATCATCTAGATTAATGACATTATGTGTGGAATGGAAGGACATAAACATTACTATATACCCTGCCTCTAGCTGGTGGGGGCATAATAAATGTTTTTCATATGGACCTCATTAGTAAAATTAATATATAAATCTAAACATACATGTATACTCCTTTGAGAAAAACAGTGATGACTTGGACCATAAAAAGAAGCTGATATATTCATTAATAGTTGGTATTTGCAATGAATAAAAGGAAAGAATTATAAATCTGGGATGCTGTGAAATGGATGGTATCATATATACTTGAGACAAAATCCATGCTATAGATAAATCAAACCCCTACAGTTGAGCTTCATAGTGGTCTAGTTCAGTGGTCCCCAACCCCCAGGCCACGGACTGGTACTGGGCCATGGATCAAATGGTATCAGGCCGCCCAAGGAACATTAAATTATTTCCATTTTATTTACTGTGGTGTATTTCTCTCGGGTTTGTGCGACTTGCCATGGACGAGAGGTTAATCATGAGCTGAAAGACATCACCTAAAGCCACACCAATACTGTGCATGCAAAAAATATCATGATATCGGGGTGGTTTTTGGTCACGTCTGGAGATGAGCGGCTTTGGTGGAAAGAAGGTGTGTATCACTCTTCTCTCTGTGCACCGGTACTTGTTTAAGAGTGCTTGTTGTACGTGTATATTGTGTTTGCTCAAATTTAACCCAAAAATTAGCAAAATTGAGTATGAAACAGATGTCGTTAGAAAGTTTCCTTTGGAAAAAAAAAGGACCAGTGCAGAGACAGAAGAATAGCCTTCAACATCAAAGAAACATAAAACTTTTAACAGACAATACCATGAGTCCTACATGAAATGTGTATTTATCGGGACAGGTGATTCGCCAACACCAACCCCACTCTACATAGTTTGCGGCAACCAGCTCTATAACGAAGCAATGAAACCTTCAAAACTGCTTCGCGACTTGAATGCCAAACACCCTGGATTAAAAGACAAGCCCCTGGTTTATTTTGAAAGAAAAAAGTGGGAACACGAAGGACAGAAGAAATGTTTGACGGCCACCACATTAGTAAAGGAGAATGCACTGAGAGCATCATATTTGAAGGCTAACCGTATTGCTAAGACTAAAAAGCCATTCACTATCGGTGAAGAGTTGATCCTGCTCTCCACTAAAGACATTTGCCGTGAACTTCTACGAGAGGCTCCTGTGGAAAAGATAGCACATGTGCCATTGTCGGCTAGCACTGCGACTAGGTGCATTGAGTAAATAGCCAAAGACATTGAGACACAATTGTTGGAGAGGGTTAATACATTACCGTGGTACACACTCCAGGTTAACAAATCTACTGATATCGACAACAAGGCAATACTACATATTTATATGCGATATCTATATCAGGAGGATGTGAATGAGGATTTGTTATGTATTCTCTCTTTGCCAATCAACACCACAGGAGCAGAACTATCCATGTCACTGGATGGTTATATCATTATATCAGGACAACTAAAATGGTCCTTTTGTGTCGGCATATGTATAGACAGAGCTGCTGCCACGACTGGAAGACTGTCTGGTTTAACTGCTCGTATTAAGGAAGTTGCACCTGAGAGTGAATCTACGCACTGTATCATTCACAGGGAAATGCTGGCAAGCCGAAAAATGTCACCGGAATTTAACAGCGTATTGATTGATGTCGTTAAATTTTTTAACCACATCAAAGCACACGTCCTTAACTTGTGCTTGTTTCAGCAGCTTTGTGAGGAGATGGACGCAGAGAACAGATGCCTTCTCTTATGCACAGAAATAAGATGATTATCCAGAGGAAAATCGCTAACCAGAGTATTTGAATTACGAAAGCCATTGCAAAGATTTCTCTCAGAAAAGAAGTCAACTCTGGCAGCACATTTCAGTGACAAGGTATGGGTCGCAGAACTAGCTTACCTGTGTGACATATTCAGCCTGCTTAATGAACTCAATCTGTCCCTTCAGGGGATAATGATAACTGTTTTCCAGTTGGCAGACAAAGTAGCTGCATTTAAAGTCAAACTTTAGTTGTGAGGACGGTGCATGAACAGAGGCATTTTGGAAATGTTTCAGACATTAGCAGAGATTTTAGGCGAGACTGAACCTGAGCATTCATTCTCTCAGTCGGTGCACGATCACCTGTCTTTGCTTTTAAAAGAGTTCGAGCGTTATTTCCCAACCACAACAGACCCACAAACTGGTAATGAAAGGATCAGCGACCCATTTGTCAACAAACCAGGTGAATTTAGCATGTCTGTGCAAGAAGAAGATCAACTGCTGAAGATTGCAAATGACGGCAGCTTTAAAACTACTTTCGAGACAACAACTCTGTCGGTGTTCTGGATTAAAGTCATGGCGGAATACCCTGAGATTGCCACCACAGCATTTAAATCCCAATTGCCATTTCCAACATCCTGTGTGAAGCGGGTTTTCTGCAGTGACAGCAGCCAAAATAAAACAATGGAATAAACTGGACATAAGCAACACACATTGTTTCCTATTACCATGAGATGGAACCGTCTCGTTGCAAAGAAACATATTCACGGTTCTCATTAATTTAGCGTTCTAGTGAGTTAAAATGTGAAATCACTTTATCTTCATTTTTGGTGTAACTGTATTTTATTTTGAAGGCATGTTTAAATACAATTAAATTAAAATTATTAAATAAAAAAATCTGAAATATAAACAATCAACGACCCTCCTCAGCGGGCCACGGTAAAATGATCAAACGTTGACCGGTCCACGGCGATAAAAAGGTTGGGGACCACTGGTCTAGTTCATTAACTAAAAGAGTAAGTATGTTGCATCGTCTACAAGTATGCATAGGATAGAATGTAATAAAATTTGATTTGCCTGAGGCTAGTTTTATCGATTTCTACCATACAAATGCCTGACTTTTGATCAACAAGGTCCCTGATTGAATCCTCAACTGCAGGCATTGTTCTCATCCTTTCCTGTTACAGGTGCTGCTTGGATGCCAAAAAATGATACAGTTTCTATTCCAAATATTACTTGGGATTAAAGGACATAATTAAAAGGAGACAACTACTTTTAATTTCTTTATTATTCTAATAAAGTCATGCAGTCTACATGTTATGTTATATTAATTGATACATTTGGTGGAGAATACATATATATCAAGAAATCAGAAAATGTCTTGTCTCACCTGCTCTGCTTCCACATGATCCTAAAGCCCTAACATAGCGACTAGAATAAGAAATGTTGATCACTCTGATCCAATTTTTAATTTAAATATGCTTTCAAATTTGATGAAGCACAAGCCAATTTCAAAGAAATACAGCAAAATGCAAAAACTTTGGAAAAAGTTAAAACAGATCACTATGACCATTATTTTCTATCCTTTTTGCATTGTTTTTCAAGATAAATGTAATAATCACGTTTAATAACTGTAAATGCAGAAGTGTCAGAGAAATGAAGAAATTACAAATCTTAAGGAAAATAAGACACCATAGTGATACCATAATCTCACCAATGCTGAGCAGATGAGACAAATGGCAAATTTGCAAAGCTTACAAGATACAGATATTAGAAAAAAAAACTGAGCTACAGAATGAAGAAAAACTACTGTAAGTACCTGAAAAAATATAATGGAAAGAAAAAAGAATAAGAGATTTGTACTAGTTTTAAAAATTTGAGTACAAAACTTTAGGAAGCAAACATGAAGTTTATTATTCCCCTATCAAATTAATAATGGAAAATAATACTTCACTGGATTCCTGCATGCTTAAATGCTTCTAATATATTTTAAAAGCAATTATATATATTATATCATGCCTTGATTGTTTCAAAATACTTTCTATATTATTTAATGTTGCCTCCTTGTTCAAAGGTGAAAATCAAATGTGAACAAAACTGAAGCAGAGTACAGCTTTGTTTCAAGTTAATACAAATCATGTGAAGATAATTACATCACATGTTAAGATAATTAGATGACATGTGAAGATAATTGCATCAAGTAAGTACTGAAAATACCACACTACTATATTATTTGATTACATTTCAGTCAGTGGTAAACAGGCTAATCTAAGTTTTTGAACATAAGCAAAAGCTTGTCAATGAATGCTAATCCAAATATATAATCAATCACACTAGTGAAAGGAAATTTGTTTGAAATAAACTTCAATTCTAAATTTGCTCATCAACTACAATGACAACTATCAGACATCAATAGAATCCTGAACAATTAATTCCAACAAATTATGTCTTGCCTGCTCAGCTACTTGATACAAATGCTTTCACTTTTAAACGACCTTGCATGAGGAAGAAATGGAGGACAAAGTGCATGAATACGAAAGGGATGTTATTTCCACACAGTCCGAGTACAGCACTGTCATTATCCCTCTTAAGGGTACGATCTGATGAACGTACCAAAGAACTTTAACCAGAACTTATCCGATTTCAAATGACCTTCACCTTGCATTAGTATCAAATGGACAGCATGTGTGCAGCAGAGATTATACAATGATGAAGCTTACTAATTCTACATTCCAAGTATGATAGCTAGATTTCCCAAGTTTCCAACGAGTGACAATACAGTAAAACATCAACCCAAAACTTAACCAAGAGTTTCAAATGCTTTTATTCATACAGGAAGGTCAGAAGAAGGGCAATGAATAAAAAAGGGCTTATCATTATTATTCTATAATCCAAGTATGATACTTATCTTGGATTTTGGATCCATGACTATACAGAAAACTTTAACAGGCTTAACCAAGATTTTCACATGACTTTTGTCTTGAACAAGTATCAGATGGAGGGGGATTATGGGTATGGATAGGCAGAAGTCACAGATTCTACAGTTTAATTATGAGAGCATCCTTTCCTGGGTTTGGAACAAATGAAAATACTGAAAAATTGTAACCAAGATTTTCAAATTACTTTGAACTTGCAATGGAGATGGTGGAAGGGTGAGGTGTACAGAAATTGAAGGGTAATACTTACCAATTCTAAAGTCAAACTATGACGGTAATCCCTCTACAAGTTTAAAACTTTAACTTGAAACTTAAAAAGTTTTTTATTTCCATTAACCATCTCTAGAGTGGTATGAGCTGGAAATGTAAGACCCATTCTGACTGATTAAATGACCCAATAAGGAAAGCAGTCTGCAAATGTATTCAAGATTTATTATCTAACAAAAAAACAGCTAACCAAACCCTTAACAGTCATTGATAAAACCATCGAATAAGCAAGCCCTCTCTTGACAATGATAAAGCTGGCAAGACAAAATTAATGGAACACTTTATTAAGTAAGATATCTTTGAAAAGGATTAAATTGTATTATTTTATTTGTTAATATCACATACTTGCAACCAACTGAATAGTAATAAACTTTTTAGAAGTTAATACTAATATATTATGACATGTTAATTTCAACTGTACATTTCATCAATGTTACAAGTGAAGAATTATTGTTCTGCATATAGCATCTTGTTATTGCATGCATACATTGCTGGTTATACAAATATGCATTTTTTCCAGTGAGTAGAACTTTTGTAGTATAAGTGAGTAACATCGCCTTATTCTAAAAATTCAAACTTTCTGAGATTAAAATCTTAGCAAAAATACAGAGAGAGAGAGAGAGAGAGAGAGAGAGAGAGAGAGAGAGAGAGAGAGAGAGAGAGAGAGAGAGAGAGAGAGAGTTAATATCAACACAAAAGTGAGAAACTATTAATCACTACTGATAAATATGGAGTCAAATCTTCAAACTGTTGAATACCTGTAAATATTCTTGCAGTACATAATCTACCAAAACTTTCCCACCCATGCTAGATATGTTCAAGGTTCAAAATGTACAATGGCAAGGCAGGAAGAGCAATATCATGGTGAACAACAGGCAATAATAACAATAACCAGATAATAATACTAATTAAAGAATTAAACCAACAATGATCCAATGAAATTTTTTTTAAAAATAAAAAAAATAAATAAATAAACAAAGATAAATTCCCTATAATGGAAAACAAAAATAAAACAAATTGGTAATTAATGTTAAAAACAAGAAAATTTTCAAGAATACCTCATTGCACATCGTAACAGGATATATATTGCACTCATTTCAGAAAATATCACATCAAAAAATGAAAACATAGCAAGATACAAAGGAAAACATTGCAAATAAAAATTATATCACATTGCAATCAGCAAAACCCTTCATTATTTCATCTCTTGTATAGATTTTGCATGACATTAACTTCCTAGAAAGAACATGATCAGTCTAATACTTCTTTGTTGATTAATCTTACTGATTGGATATATGAATTTAGACTCCAATAAGTCACAGTAAATCTTAGTCATCCTACAGTCACTTAAGTCACTTGGACAAATTTTGATAGATACTTGTCATTCATGACACTGAATTAGTTAAACAGTCATTTAACAAGTCAAATGGACAAGTCTCAATAAATTCTTAAATTCTTGCCAATGATAACACTCTAAATGGAACTGTCCAATGACTCAATTCTGTTCAATAAGTCTTAATACATCCTTCTAATTCACAACACTTTCAATTAAATAGGTTACTCAAGTCAGCTGGACAAGTCTCAATAAATTCTTCTCATTCACAATGTTCAATTAAACAGATCAGTTACTCAATTCTGTTGGACTTGTTTTAATAAATTCTTCTCATTCACAACACTATCAATTAAGCAGTTCATTGACTCAAGTCTGTTGGACAAGTCTCAATAAACCCTTATCACTCCACTATCAATTAAACAGTCAACTCAAGTCAGTTGGACAAGTTTCAAAAAATCCTTCTCATTCACAGCATTTAATTAAACAGATCACTGATTCAAGTCAGTTAGCCAAGTTCCAATAAATCCTTCTCATTCATAACACTATCAATTAAACAGGCAACTCAAGTCAGTTGGACAAGTCTCAATAAATCCATCTCATTCACAGCACTATCAATTATACAGCTAGTTAATTCAAGTCATTTAGTCAAGTCCTAAGAAATTTGTCTCATTCACCACACCATTAGTTAAACGGTCCATTGACTCAAGTCTGGTGGACAAGTCTCAAATCCTTACCTCTCACAACACTATCAATTGAAAAATCAACTCAAGTCAGCTGGATAAGTCTCAAGAAATCCTTGTTATTGATAACACTATCAATTAAAAAGCCAGTTAACTTATATCAGTTGTACAACTTTCAATAAATCCTCATTACTGACAATACTATCAATTAAACAGTCAACTCAAGTCAGCTGAACAAGTTTCAATAAATCTTTGTCATTCACAAAATTATTAAATAGTCAAGTCAGTTGGACAAGTCTTAATGAATCTTTGTTATTCACACTATCAATCAAACAGTAAGTTAACTCAGATTGGTTAGCCTAGTCTCAGTAAATCATTGTCATTCAAGTCAGTTGGACAAGTCCTAATAAATCTTTGTCATTCACACTAGCAATTAAACTATCAATTAAATCAAGTCAGTAAGACAAGATAAGATTATAGATAAGTGTTTAAGCTTTATGTTTGGTTTTATTGTCTATATGCAACATTCTCTCAATATAAGGCCATTCAGTATAACATTGTTCCTTTTATAAGGTGAGAGTGGGTATTAATCCCATTACATTCTGTGGTATCAAAATTATGCCATATATTTTATTATAAGGTGGTCTCACTATAAAGTGCTATTTTATATTGCTTCCAAGCAGTGTTAAATTGAGGGAGCAGTATATCATGTACTTCACACAATATGGCTCCCACTGATGGCATTATGGTGAGGGAATACTGCATATTGTTAATATGACACAGTAGTAGGTTATAATTATTATATATTTATATTTATTTACACACATCATATTCACAAATCATGCACTCTCATCTAATGCTACAATGAAGAATACATATCAATCTACTAAGTCACACTCCCACTACACACTAAATCGGTATCAGCGCAAGCAAATGTCAGTTTTCCTTGTGATACATAAAATTTTAGAAATTTTTGCATTTATCAAAAGAGTTGCAGTTTCAAAGGCAGGTACTTATTTCATATAATTGTGAATCTTAAGCAACCCTCATTAAAAACTCAAAATTGAAATTTGATTACTCCTCAAACTTCCATCTGAACTCACAAATGATGAAAATGGCAAACATTTCCATACTTTGTTTTAGTACTTTTTTGAATTCGTGTATATATTTAAAATCTGGCAATCTCCCCACTCCCAATGTAAAAGAAATTTTTAAATACATTTTTCAAAATCATTTATCAAATATATTGCCTTCAATAAAATCACCAGAATTATAAAATGAATTATAAAATATTGTGTCCTTTAAATAATAATGTTCCAATAATTGTTTAAAAGACAACTATATGAATTTAATTACTTGACATGATGTTATTATGTAACAGTGTCAGTTTACAACATAAAACAATTCATAAATCCAATACCTTTTCAGGAAGGACTGAGATGTGTTAGAACTAATTACCCCTTGCACTAATTATTCAGGTTAAACTGCACACTCAGTTAATAAATGCAGTCAGTGCGATATAAGTGAGCCAGTACCACAGGTATGAAACACATAATAAGAAAGCTTAATGATAATTATATACATAAACTGGGCATAACTGAATAGGTAAAAAAATCATACAATTGTATCAGAATTAAGCGTTCATGATGTGTCACGGACGATGATAGAAAATAACTTTTGGAGTCAAGGATCTTTTTTAAACGTATTTTTAGGGACTTTTATGAAAACATTTTCAGTTATATAATCTACCAACTGCAGAACTACTGGAATAATCCACAATGGCTAATTTGACTTTGTAACATACAATTTGCATAACAAATTTAATTTCTCTTATGGCTATCAGTTTTTTAACATATTTTTATCATGTTTAGAATAAAGGTCAAGTTGCCATGTTTATAATCTTTTGTTTATAGTGTTCTTGGTGCTATGACTTTCACTTTTGATTTGTGGACCTGGTATGCTTTGTTGGTTGTGGTTTAGGATGAACCCAGTCTGTCTCAACTTTAGAGGTTTTAGTTTTCCTATTTGGAGACAAATTTCTTTCATTGGTCAATTTCTTATTGATTGTGCTAGAATGTGTCTGGGTCTTTGACTGTGAATAGGTACCAGTCTTTGGAATTTGTGACAGGTACCTGTTCTGGCTTATCTGGGAACCATGTTGGTAGACGCTTTGTCCCCCAAGAGTCATGGTTGTTGAGTACTTAGTTGTATCTGGTTTGGGAGTATATTTGTCTCTAGATGATGATGAAATCCGGATCACTTTTGTGACCTTTGGTTTACTAGTCTGTCCATGTTTTGTCAAAGAATATTTTCCTGCTGATGGTGATCTGTCTTTTAGCCGAAGTACTTGATATCTTGAGGCTGATCGAGTACGATCTAAGGAAGATCGAATATTTGAAAACATGTCTTGAACAGTTGATGACACAGGTGAAGCCGAGCGTGCACGAGCAGTTCTATAACTCAATCTTGGCTCAGAGGAGAAGCGTGAGTATACACTATATCTCTCAGGTGTTGAATACTTCAATCCTGAACCATATTCAACAGATGACCTTCCACTTGATAAGGATCTAGTTCTGTAAGAGAAATCATGGGAAGGGTATCGGACCTGTGTAGAGTCATATTGGGCATGAGAGTGATTTCTTGAAGAATAGGACACCTGCTGATCATAAAATCTGGAAAGCTCTTTTGGTAGAGACCGAGATCGACCCTGGGGCCAAATGGAGGAGACGGTTTTTGAGTATTGCCTGGTGGGAGGAGACACAAATTTAGAGCCCTTGGAAGTTGACTTGTGTTTTGTTGCAGAGGAGGGATACGTGGAGCCAAATTTAGATTTATAGTCATAGGACCCTTTATAGTCAGTTCTGGGTAGCATTGAGGTCCTGTATGATGTATCTCTGGACAGAGACATAAATAAGTCGGACGGTTTGTGAGACAAAGCATGGGACTCAAATTCAGGTCTGTACAAGTCATAACTGCTTGATGAAATTCTCGGTTTGTAGTTATAGTCCCGTGAGAGAGATCTAGATTGGTAAGAAGCTTCATTTATTGAGGATGATCTTGGTTGATATGCTCTGCTATATGGAGACTCATAACGGCTAAAAGATCTTTCTTTTCCATACCCAGTCAAACTGGACATGGATGTTGTTTTATACAAAGAGCCCACTGAGGCAGATCTGGGTAGGTAGGATTTGACAGAAGGTGACTCATACTTCCGAGAGTATTTCTGAGAGTCATATTTAGAGTCCCGTTTTGGAGACTCAAATTTTGATGAATACTTCTGAGTTGACAATGTGGAGACTGTTGTTTGGAATGATGAATCTGGAATATGTCTTCTAGAAGGAACAGCAACAGAAGCAGATCTGAACTGCTTCAGTTCCTTTGCAGGAGAAAGAGTTCTCTTCTTTTCAGCATCCAGAGAAAGTGATCTTACACTTGGTGAGACAAACATCTCAACATTGTCCTTCATGGATAAGATGTGCTTTGATCTCACTGGACTTATTTTCACAGGAAATCTACCATCCATGGTTTGAAGAATGGATGGAGATTTTGATATATGAGATGGGTACTTCTCTTGCTTGATAGGGGATCTGGAGAACTTGAAAGACTTAACTGGAGACCTAGATTTTCTAGTATTAGATGACTTGGTCTCAGGAGCTGTGTACTCACCCCGGAGTGAGTCTGTTGAGGACTCTCTAGAGTAGAACATGTTGGGGGAACAGGTCCTCGATGATGGATACCTGCTGAGTATGGCATTGATGCTTGGTGACAGAGGTCTTGGCCTGAACTTCCAATCATCATAATTAATTCCAGAAACTCTCTTACATGGTGAGTCAGATCTATAAGACCTTCTTGGTAAATCACAGGATGTTCCTGGAATGTCAACTAGTACAGAGAATTTGGACATACGGAAATAGCCAGGAGAGGTATCATCCGAAGATCTGTGGATGGGAATAGATGGAAGCTCTTTGTCCTCCAATACACAGTATGCCGGTGTGAATTTGTCATCCATGGTACTGTACACAAGGGTATTTCCATGAAGTCCTCTGAAGCCAGACACATAGGAATGTGCATCAATGCCATAATCATCATCATCAATGATCTTGGTGTGTTTATATTGTGAATAAGTGTCCCTAACTGAAACCAGGCTTGAACTTCTGCTACTTGGGGTGAAAATTTTTGAAGGCAGTCTGAGGACTTCTTGATAGGTTTTAATTTTCTCTGAAATATCAATACCTAAAACCTTAGGCATTAGGTCCACAGAAATTGACTGTCTCAGGGTTGGTGTGATGAACCCAAGGCTTCTTGTTCGTGGTCTTCTCTTTGGCATTGTATCTTGTGAATCTTGAACAAGCAAGCCATCCTTGACAAAGGATGTGAATCTGGAAGACTCTAATTCATCAGTGATATGTTTTGTCCTATGATCCCTACTTTTTTCAAAGAAAGATACAATATCATTTACAATTGAGAATCTTCTCTTTTTATAAACAGGTACTGGCTCACTTGCTTTTGGCTTTGGAAGGAGCTCTATGTCAATAGACTTGGGCTTTTCAACTAATGTGCTCTCCTTCAATGAAAGTGGTCTATGAGGACTTTGATGGAAGGAGGAAGCTGGTCTTGGGAGAGAGGCTCTAAGAGACTGAGAAGGTAAAGGCTCATAAATGTGTTTTTGTGGTGGTCGTGAGAGCCTCTGTTTGGGAATAGAGGCATAAGACTGCACTGAATATCTAGAAGGTCTCCAATTGGTTAAAAAGTCTGACTCACTTGGTCGTCTGTAAACAGGAACAGGGGGAGATGGTGCTGTATAGCCAGATGGGTACTCGCCCCGGACTCGAAAGATGTAGTCTTGGTATGGCTTAAGACCGGTGATGCGGTGCTGAGTACTGGTTAAACCACGAACCATGGGCTGCCACTCGTAGTTAGGAAGTCGCTGGGTCTCGATCATGAATGTAATTGGTTCCTCATCTCTTGAGAAAGCTGGAACATCCACTCTAGCCCATCGTAGAGTCATAGCATCATCATCAACGTCAAAGATCTCAGGAGCCTCCAGTCGCACAGTGGGAATGACTGAAAATAAAATGTTTTTTAAAGGTTACTTTTCAGATGTACTGATCCTAAAGGAAATTTATTTCATGACATCATCAATATAACAATTTAACCCATTTCAAATTTTTGGTTTGGATCTATTTGAATCCCTCCATGTCTGTGGCCTAGTATTATTATGAATATGTAATTAAATTGATTGGGGATTAGTTTTAAATTCTTTTTATTTTAGTTTTGTTTTATTATATTTTTTTGTTGTGATAATTTTCACTGGATTTGACATTTTTTCAGAAAATCCAGTTATAGAAAATAATAAAGTTGTTTTATCACTATTTTTAGCTGACTTTGGTTCAGAAATTTGTAAACATTGAGAGAAAATTATTAGCAAGTACCAAAATCGTATTTAGCCCGTCTTACCCATGTTGTAAACATTTTTTTATTATTCATTTCTAGCATGAGAATCTGATTGATTAGATAGGGCTAAGTGATAAATGGCATTTAATTGTGCTGTTCAAATTAGTGATCACATAGTCCGTCAAGTGAACCACCATGTGATCTAAAATCAGGGCTTAACAGCCATTACTAGTATATTTTTACGTCATATTCTTACACCATTAGAGCTCAAGGTGTTTTTTTTTTTTATTTGTTGATGCCATTTGTTTTAGAGTTAATCTATTTTTGGGATTTAAACATTCATATTCTCTGGAAAACAAAAACCAGTGCTTTTATTTTAAAAAATTCTGGGACAAAGACATTTATTGGAAATTTATTTTGGAATTCTCAAACAGAACATTATAAATTGTGCTTCAACAAGAAACTGTTCCCATCAATTCAATTGACTTCATCTAATGTCATCGCCTTCCATATTGAAAATTCATCGAGATTTTAACCTGGATTCAAATTAGAACTTTCAGTAATAGGACTTATATTTTTTGATTCTAGGATTAATTTTTGGATTATATTCACAAACTACAAGTCCAATTTCATATTTTTATCTTGTTTTCTAGGGAAATAAATTATTTTGTTAAAATTTACAAGGCTTGTTGGCTTTACTCTTTCCTTTTGTTACATTTGTACAAGCCTACACATAACAGTATCCACTCTAGTTTACTAAATACTGTTTGTGCTAATAATGATAGCAACAAACTGTTTTGTCATACCAAAATGAGGGGAAAAAAATGTACCAGCCTTATAGGTCCAGTTAAAATTTCAAGGGAGCCAACTCAGATTGAGGCTTATAGTAGTTATATTCCTTGGATACTGTTCAACAGATAGTAATCTTTTAAGCAAAAGTAGAAAATGCTTTTGAAAGAAAATCACCATAATAATTCCTCCAATGTTTTAAATACTATCATAAATCTATCAGTGACACAAAAAGAAAAGAAAATTCAGAATTAATTTAAAATGATTATGTATAACAGTGTTCACCATAGTAAACAGGATCATTTATTTAATCTCATGTAAATTTGATACAATTTCAACCCTACAAGCCATTACAGTCCAGTACCTTGATTTGATGTCAATATTGAAATATCATGTCACATATGGCAATTTTTAAATTATATAAAGCTAGAAGAAGACAAAAATGTTGTTGTCATACAAGTGTACTTAAAAGTCATTACAATTTTATAACTTGTGGTTCTGATGCATAAATCAAATTGACTTCTACCATATGTTAATGGTCAGCCCCAGGTGACCATGTAATCTAAGGCACTCGGCATTCAAGTCTTGGCTTGGTCAATGTGGTGATAAGAGAAATCTTACCAGAAGATGGTTCTTCTGGAGATTTTTCCATGTTCTTCCTCCACCACTGGTTACCAGATATATCCTATCATGCATTGAAGAATGGCACTAACCCACAAAATCACAAAGCAAAGTCATCTGATAAATTAAGCCTTGCATTTACATTTATTTCAGATTAAATTTATGAAACTCAGTGAAAAAAGTCAACCTCTGCAAAATTTACTCTAAAAAAAAATCTTATTAACTCCTTTCATAGATTTCATTTGAAATCATTACTTGCGTAATAATTTTTTACTTATATTTCTATATGAAGAGCCCAAAAGCCTCATGTGCTTTGTATGTTCCCAATCCACAGGTTCCCCATCTTTTCTAACTTTGACTTCACTGTCCTTCCTAACTTTAAGTTCTGGCTCACAAATTTCAGGTCAACACATACCTTAAGGCACTCTATTTAATTAAATGGGTGAGTCCAGGTATTTATTAACAGGGAACTAAGATTGCAAACAAAATAGCAGCATTTACATCCTGAGTTGTTTATGCAATCTGGGTTAGCTTAATTGATGTGACTGGTATGTAAAAGTGAAACAAAGAAAACTCATGTGTAGTGCAGGATCAGCATAAATGTAGATGCTGACTACCCTGGTTCTGGACCAATCCATGTTTAATTTACTTCAATATTTACACATGTGTGGACTCCATATCTGCCATCAGATCTGTGCTTACCTGTGCTTGTGACCTTTCATGTCTTCAATGGAAAGAGTATTTTAATGTAAGTTTAATAAAGCTGTGGCAATGTGACAATGCACTTGCTGTGCAGCTTTGGTTTCAATCCTTGATTACAACATATGTCATAGACCATCCAACGTCTAGTTTTCTCTAAGTCTTTATACCATTTTTCCCACCTCAATTACCATTCCAAACAATCAGCTAAGAAAATATTATATTAGGTAATTAGAACTTATTGTACAACTGCCATCAATTGTTTCAATTAATCTATGGGCCAGGATATAATCAAGGAAAAAATATCTTAGACCAGTTTAATGTTGACAGCAAATGATTGGTTTGGTTTTACAGCACAGCAACACAAGCAGTTTATTTAGCACTAAGGTGATTGGAGCAAAGTGCTTTGCCCAAAGACACATTATGGTTGTGACCTGGTTAATCCAAAAATAGGATTTTAACTTACACCATTTCAGTTGAGAGTTTGGCATGCTAACCACAAAACCACAGCAACTCCTGCCTAAATTAGTCGCTCTTACAACATGCAAGAGAGTTCGCTGGGCCTTCACTACTATGGATTAATATCCATTGTCTTTTACCTAATACTGATTGTATTGCAAATAATAGTATGAAACTAGTTGGCCTGACTAAAATTAATAATAAATTTATTGAACAACTAGCCTATATTTCAAAAGTAGTTGTGTGTGTGCACATGTGTGTGTGTGTGATTTAAATTTTTAATGTAGCTTTCATAATTTTTCAATCATATTCCTACGATGTCTGCAGTGTGACAGCTTATAGTGATGTCTAACACTGGGGCTTCATGCTGCAGACATGTAACATGATGTCCCACCCAGTCACATTATCCTGACACCAGGCCATTCAGTCCTAATGCTAACCTCTTAATGCTGAGGATCAAGAGAGGCAGCTGTTAGTACCACTTTTATATGTATTTGGTATGACTCAGCCATGGATTAAACCCATGACCTCTGCATCTGAGGCAGATGCTCTAACCAGTAGGCCACCAGAATGGATATATTTCAAAAGGAACCAACACATTTAAATAAATGATTAGCTGTTACACTGGTTATCTCCCTTGGATAGTGTCTCTGAAATGTGCATCCAAGATGAAGGAAAAGTAGAAACACAATGACTGCTGTGTCTTGTTTTTAAGAAAATTGAAGTTTGAGTCAAGTCTTGGTTGGAACTGCATCCTCTTCCTCTGAGATCTTTTCTCATCGGCAAGCTGTCAAAACTTTTCCTTGCTGGCTTTCAGACCTGTGAACAGAGCATGTCGCCAGCTGGACTTGTCGAGGGCAAGCTCTTCCCAGGTGTTGACCTCGATCCCAAGAGCTTTCATATCCTGCTTGCAGACATGTTTGAAGCGAAGATGTGGCCGTCCGATTGATCTTCTGCATGAGGCAAGCTTAGAGTAGAGAAGGTCTTTGGGGATCCGTCCATCATCCATTCGATGCACATGGCCCAGCCATCTGATGCGATGTTGGCGGAGGAGTGTGACCATGCTGGGAATTTTGGCCTGTTGAAGCACCTCGTTGTTTGTCACATAATCGCTCCAGGTGATCCAGAGTATGCGATGGAGACAACGCATGTGAAAGGCACTCAGTCGTTTCTCCTGAGAGGCGTACAGGGTCTAAGTTTCTCTGGCATACAGGAGAGTGCTAAGCACAAAGGCACGGTACACAGAGATCTTAGTGTTCATTGTCAGTTCGCTGTTGTTCCACACTCTCTACAACAATCTAGAGAGAGTTGTTGACTCCTTTCCAATCCGCTTGTTGAGCTTGGCATCGAGTGAGAGGTTGTTGATGATGGTAGAGCCCAGGTAAGTGAACTCACTGACTACTTCTAGTTTGTAGTTGTTAATGGTTATGCTGGGAGGGTCTGTGTTCTGAGCCATCACAATGGTTTTCTTTAGGCTGATGGTCGACCCGAATTCATCATATGCTTTAGCAAAGCGGTCCATCAGGAGTTGTAGTTCAGCTTCTGTGTGAGTGACTATAGCAGCATCATCTGCAAAGTGCATGTCCCTAATGGTTGCTTTCCTTACTTTGCTCATTGCCTTCAGTCGTGTCAGGTTGAACAGTCTGCTGTCTGAACACGTGTGCAGGTAGATCCCTTCTGTGGACGTCCCAAAGGCATACTTAAGCCGGTTAGCGAAGAAGATGCCAGAGACGATGGGGGCAAGGACACAGCCTTGTTTTACTCAGCTGTGGATGTTGAATGGTTCGGACGATGAGCCATCATACTGCTCTGTGCCTTTCATGTCTTCATGGAATGACTGGACCATGTTTAACAGCTTTGGAGGGCATCCAATCTTTGTCAGGATTTTGAAGAGTCTGTCTCTGCTGACCTGATCGAATGCTTTGGTGAGGTCTATAAAAGCCAGGAAGAGGGGTCTGTGTTGTTCCCTGCACTTCTCTTGCAGTTGCCTGATGGAGAAGATCATGTCGATTGTGGATCTCTCTGCTCAGAAGCCACACTGAGACTCTGGATACACTCTGTCGGCAAGCATCTGCAGTCTGTTCAGGATGACTCTAGCGAAGACTTTACCCATGATGCTGAGAAGTGATATGCCCCTGTAGTTGTTGCAGTCACTTCTGTCGCCCTTGTTCTTATACAGGGTTGTGATGTTGGCATCTCTCGTGTCCTGTGGCACTGCACCTTCATCCCAGCAGTGGCAGAGAAGATCATAAAGGTGTGTGAACAGCACACTGCCGCCACACTTGATGACTTCTGCTGGGATGCCATCCTTTCCTGGGGCTTTACCTGTGGTCAATTTCTCTAAGGCCAGCTTTAGTTCTGCCTCAGTAGATTTCTCATCCAGTTTGGTCAAACAAGGTAGATTTTAATGGCATTGAGGGCATCATTGGTCACGTTATTCTCTCTGGAATACAGTTCAGAGTAGTACTCCACCCAGTGCTCCATCTGTTTGCCCTTGTCAAGAATGATATCGCCTGCAGAAGACTTCGGTGGAGCTTCGTTGGACCCATTGCTTTCTTTATGCCATTGTACATGCCTCTGATGTTTCCATTGTCAACTGCTGACTGGATGCTCTGACAGAGTAGAAGCCAGTATTCATTGGTGCATTACTGTGCTAACCTCTGCACTTTGCTTCTGATAGACTTATATGCATGTAGTGTCCTCACGCAGGGAGAACGCTTGTATTCCAGGTGGGCACTGTGACGCTCTTCTATTGCTGGCATGAGTGTGGCGGAATTGGCGTCAAACCACTCATTGTTCTTTGTCTGCTTCTTACCAAAAATTCTTGTGGCTGCACTATAAACAGTATCTCTGATGTTGTCCCATCTCTCTTTGGCACTGCCGTAGGGAGGTTCTGAACTAAACGCCTTGGAAGGGGCGTAAGTGAATTCTTCAGCCTTGTCTGGATATGATATCTTGCTCACATCAATGTGTGGTTTACCCACTTGCCTAGAGTGGTGGATCTTCTTTGGTTGAAGCTTAAATTTACAGCAGACTAGAGAGTGATCGGTCTCACAGTCAGCACTGTGGAATGTATGAGTAAGCTGCACACCCTTCATGGCTGAACATCTTGTGATAATCAAGTCGAGCTGATGCCAGTGTTTGGATCGTGGATGCCTCCAAGACACTTTGTGCTGTGGTTTTGTCTGAAAGAATGAATTGGTGATGCTGAGGTTGTGGTATGAGCATATTTCTAGTAGATGTTGCCCGTTTTCATTCATCTTCCCAATGCCAAACTTGCCAAGACACAATGGCCAGGAGTCGTGATCGGCACCCACCCTAGCGTTGAAGTCACCCAGTAATATCAAGTTCTCTTCCTTCGGAATTTTGTCGATGAGTGAGTCAAGCTCATTGTAAAATGCATCCTTGGTATCTGTGGTGGCACCGAGTGTGGGAGCGTAAACACTGATTAGATTAACTAGCCCGGTTGTGGTGTGGAGGCGAAAAGATAGCAGTCTTTCGTTTCCTTGTTGGCTAGGGTTCTATCATAGCCATCAGAGAGTTTCTGACAGCAAAACCAACACCATACTCCCTAACTTTGTCTGAGCTCTTTCCTTGCCAGAAGAATGTGTAGTTCTTTTCTCTGAGGGACCCAGAATCTGGTAGCCATGTCTCTGGAAGTGAGGCGATATTGACATGGAGTCTTGCGAGTTCGTCGTTGATGACTGAAGTCTTTCGAACATCACTGATTGCCTGGAGATCATCTGAAAGCCCTGTCAGCATAGTCCAGACATTCCAGGTACCTAGCTTGAGGATTGTTGATTTTCTTGTTGCTTTTCTTTTGTTTTTTCTTGGTGCTGTAGCTGCAGCCCGCTTGTCAGGTACTCACATATCTTAAGCCCTGCACACCCAGCAAGGCAGGCGAGCTGTGGTGGGACGGCACCTTATTGGCTGGGGGCTGCCCAGCTTGAGGCGGGAAATAGCTGTCCAATGAGATCTGTTGGTCTCTCCCACCATCGGAAGCAACCCCTGGCGTCTAACTCTATGCCAATCAAGTGGTGACTTATAACAAGTAACTGTTGCTTCCTGTGTTGTGTCAACGTTGTGAAGCGAAGCTGGAGTGTCCTCTCCAGGGCGCAAGCCTGGGCAAGGTTATATGAAGAATCAGCTGTTGCCCATGCAACTGACTCCCCCTCTCCACGCAGCTGATGGATCCAAGGAAAAAGAAAAGCCAATACGTCATGGCACCAGCGACGTCGCAGGACTTGCCAAGATGTCACTAAAAGCAGTGACAAGTTGCCTTAGGGACTCCGTCTCCGGATTTTCTGTTGGGGTTTACTCCCTTAGCCTTTCCCATGTATGGGTATAGTCGCAAGGCAGCGAAGGTTTGAAGTCAGAGTTTACCTTCTCCTAGACGGGCTACCACCCAAGGTTAACGGGCCCCATCTGCCTGAAAAATCTGGTTTTGAGGCGCCAGAAACTCGCCTGCCTTCTCCAGTTTAAACAGGTTCCAATGGGCTTAGTAGTTAGCCACCCGTGAAGGCCTGGGTTGTTATTGCCGGGGGTGGATGTGGGAGATAAGCACCCACTTTTCCTAGAAATTCCCCAATGGCTTGCATCTAAGATAGTCTCTGACAACCAAATCCATTGGGATCAAGATGAAAATTTACTCATATTAACCTCTTGGAACTGAAAGCCTGTGCTTGGACATAACAATCTCTTTGGAGGTGAAGAATGTTCATGTGTGCATCTACATGTATAACTCTGTAGCAGTTTTCAGATGTGAACAAAATAGGGGGCCACATTTCTAATTTGTATGAATTATCACACAATATCTGGCTGTTGTGTGCAATTATGAGTATCAGGTGCTCCCATCTGCTGGGAACACTAAATTGTGATGCAGATAGATTGTCTACAGACCTGATGCAAAAGTTATAGCAGTTGATGCATTTTTCTTTAAAATGGATTTACAGTTGTCATTATTGTTTCCACCTTTCAGTCTGTGTGAAGCAGTGCTGAAAAAAAATGGCTCAAGATGAAGTAGATCTTATATTTGGAGGCACCAATATGGACAATGCAACCTTAGCTTCTGAGCTTCCTGCATCCAGTGGTCGGTCCTTGTTTTCTGTTGACACCCCCACCTGAGATTCTTCAATTGGCACACAATCTGTAACAGGGGGCCCCGAGTGGCCGAGTGGTCTAAAGCGCTGTCCGTTACGGATCAATGCCATCTCACCTCTATCTGCGTAGGTTCGAGTCTAAGATTCGGTGGTTCTTTCCAGTGATTTCCCGGTTTCTTCCTCCACCATTAATACTGGCTGCCATGTATAGCCTATCGTGTGCTGAAAAATGGCGTTAAACTCCACAACATCCAACCAACCAATCTGCAACATTTACTTTTTTGGATAGCATATCAAAATCAATGGTTATTAGACTGGGCTGCCTTCGTCATCATCAATTTATGAAAAACATGAACTAAAAACATTATTGGGGTCATCTCCCAAAATAAATGTCAATTTGGAATAAAAGACAGATTAGGCCACTTGACAAACATCTGACTTGTATTATAGAGTTTTTAACTGAATTAGTAAAAAGTGGGTTTTAGGTTCCAGTTCTGTTATTACAGATGGACCTGCATTTTCATCATTAGTTAGTCATACTTCTCAATCCACTCTTAAGCAATAACATATTTAATAAAGAGATTTATGAGAGGCCTGTTCATAAACAGCCTTGAATTAGTAGATAGAGGATATTGTTTTGTAAATACAGCTGGCACTGTAATTTCATCATTATGAGATTTATAAGAGGTGGGATGTGCAGTTGGTGTTTAACTCATTTCTCTCTTTACAAGGCATTGTCATTGGAAGACCTTACTATGAAGTTAGCCATGCTCTTTGCTTTGTTAACAGGATAAAGCTGTCAGATGCTTCCTCTTTATGCCGACAAATAGCACTGAAATTGTTGCTGACAGTGTACAAATACACATTTCTTCATTGCAGAAACAATCAAAACAAGGGAACCATGTGGAACCCCTTTGTTTTTACTCTTATCCATATGTTGTGGCTTATTTACAGTGTTATTTGCAACAGACCAAATTTGCAAAATTCTGAAACATAGTTATTCATCAGCACATTATCATCCCATAAAAAAGTTACAAAAGACAATATCAAAAACTGGATACAGACTGTTATGAGGGAATCTGGTATTGATACATCAGTTTTACAGGCTCACAGAATAAGGGCTCATCTGTTTCTGTGGCCTGTGCTAAAGGCATATGACTGGGTACAATCTTGAAGGCAGCTGTTTAGGTTAGTACTTGTATTTTCAGGAACATATATGATGAACCTGTTATAGACATGACTGAATTCAGTGCAAAGGTCTTGTCAGCTTCCAGAATTTCATAATGGTCATGTAATGTACAATGTAACTTTGCTATATCTGGTTTACTAACAACCCATGAAAAGTTTTCTTCTTCTCCTGCTTGTTGTTAATCTATTCCATAAATGGTAGCCTCTCTCTGAAATCTCATGGGATCACAAAGCACTTATGGAGGAAGTGATAAATTAAACTAGACTTAGCAAGTCAAAGTCTGATTGTAATTTCATGATCACATGACATTGGTGACATGGCTGATCAGTCTTGAGAACAAAAACAAATGGAAGCATCAATATTTTATGGGGATGGAATATAAAGAGTGGGCATGTAATCACCAAGGTACTTATGGGGTCCTTGAAATCACAATCAAGCTTTGACTTGGCAAGTCTAGTTTAATTTATCAGTTTTATGCCAAAGATTTCTATATACATAAACATCTAATAAAAAATCATGACTAAAATACCCACCTGGTCTGCGGTATAATGCGACAGGAAGAGATGGCTCCGAGGGCCCATTATCTGTCAATGCCCTCACTCGGAACTCATATTCGGATTTTGGTCTTAAATTTGTTGCCCGATATGCTGTATCATGGAGTTCTGTGGCAATGGGTCTCCAGACCTGGCTTGGAATTTCTCGCATCTCTACGGTATACCTCACAGGTCGCCCATATGAACTGGATGGTAGACGGCTTGGCTGCCATGATAATTTGACAGAGTCTGGTTCCACCTCATGCAGCTGTGGTCTGTAGACTGGTATTCTATACTGATCTAAATAAAAGGAAAGGAAAAACAAAGATAATTTATGGTGAATATACAGTATAACCTGTACATAACAAATATGTCTACAAAAAGAAACAACAAAATGCATCTTCTAATTTAAAACTGGTAAATAAAAAAGGTAACTGCTTATAGACCAGCTAATAAATTGTATTTTAATTTTATAAGCAGATATAAGTATATCTAAAGACCTTTGTCTTTCTAGAATTGATGCTGATACAGAAGAACCTGTTTTAAAAGACCACTCATTCCACCAACACGACTAGCAAAAATAGTACATTAACTTCCAATCATGATCTATGTAAGCCTGTATGGTATGGTTGACTTGAGAGATTACATGATTCAGGCAGCTGTACAGGCCTTTATCTGAGACTTTTTCAAAAGTTTTCATATACTTATTTAAAAAAAGGTACAGGCATTTTTTTCTGATAAAACTGAACTTTCTCTAGGTCACTTTTGTATCAATAGATAAATGGGTAAAAATTACAAGAAAAACAATTGTGTAAGATCACAAAGGGTGTCACACCAACAAAGGTTCAGCATAATTCAAAGATTTATTTTAACAAATTTAAGTACCTTTTAAAGTTGTACAAACCATGAATTATTGTTTAACTGCACAGACCCATATCTTGATCTGGTCGGTTTGTGAGGAGTAATTAGCAGAACAAATAATCAAGACCTGTTATACAGATGCATTATATCACAGCATATCGAGATCCATGTTGGATTTATAAGTGAGTATATACTGCACAATAAATAAATATAAAAAAACACAACTTTGAAGAAAATCACAAGATGACTTCTGAAGCACAAATTTTGAGTTCAAACTTGGAAGAAGAAAAATATATACATTTTAGACTTCTAGACTGAAAAATGTAAGAAATTTTAGACTGCTCCAAATATGGCTTTTTTTTACTACATACATAATTGAATAAATCCAAAAGACTACATATCATTGCTGAATAAATCCATAGGACTACATATCATATATGAATAAATCCAAAAGACTACATATCATTGCTGAATAAATCCATAGGACTACATATCATATATGAATGAATCCAAAAAGTAATCTTAATTATTTAATTTGAATGATCAAAATTGATGTGATCAAATATTTTATATCAAATTGCCGAGATGCATGTTGGCAACTCTGAATTTTCAATTAACACTTCTTTGTATCATGGAGTAAAATTCAGTCATATCTTGAGTTCACCTAAAATGAACAATTTTCTTTTAATCTCTGAAGAAAATTTGAGAAGTTGCTCAAATCCAACTTCACTGCAAAATTTTGATAATGTCACCCGAAATCACGGACTAATAGCATGATGGACAGACAAATGATGGATGAAGATCACAAAAATTATAGCTTGCTTGTTCATTGAAGAAGAAAAAAATATTAGTATTAGTAATGATAATTTCTTTAGCAGCATAGAAATCATAAAACTTTGCACTTTAGATTGAGTTTGAATTTGACAGCTGATGCTTACCTATACCATATAACTTTACTTTGGAATGGTCATTTCTTATTAGCTCAGAGTGAAAACTCAATCTCAAAATGTAAGTTCAGAGTTTAATGATGTCAGGAACCAGACTGCAAATCAATGAAGTCTGACCTAGAGACTGAGATTAAGTCAGTCAGAAATGACCTTTCAAAACTAATTTCTGATTGACTTAAACAAAATCACAATCACAAGTTTTATGATTTCCAGGTTTGGTCTCAAAAACTGTTTTACAGACATACTCTACCACTAGACCCTTCACAATAAAGTCCAAAATTGTTTGACTGACAAATACTCTGTCACTAGACACTAGACACTTCACAATAAAGTCCCTACACCTGTTTTATAGAAACATACTCTGCCATTATACTCTTCACAAAAAAGTCCCTACACCTGTTTTACAGACACATTCTCTGCAATTAAACTCTTCACAATAAAGTCCATACAACTCTTTTACAGTCACACTCTCTACCACTAAATTCTTCACAATAAAGTCTCTACACCTGTTTACAGACACACACTCTGCAGTTAAACTCTTCACAATAAAGTCCATACAACTGTTTTACAAACATACTCTGCCACTAGACCCTTCATTAGACCCTTCAATATAAAATCCATACAACTGTTTTACAGAGACACACTCTGGTAAGAGATCTTTCCCAATTAGGTCCATGGAACTGTTTTACAGACACATACTCTGGCAAGAGACAATTTTCAATAATTTCCAATTAGGTCCATGGAACTGTTTTACAGAGACACACTGGCAAGAGACACTTCCCAATTAGGTCCATAGAACTGTTTTACACACACTCTGGCAAGAGACACTTCCCGATTAGGTCCATGGAACTCTTTTACAGACAAATACTCTGGCAAGAGACCCTTCCCGATTATGTCCATGGAACTCTTTTACCGACACTCACTCTGGCAAGAGACCCTTTTCAATTAGGTCCATGGAATGTTTTACAGACACACACTCTGGCAAGAGACTCTTCCCAATTAGGTCCATGGAACTCTTTTACAGACAAACACTCTGGCAAGAGACCCTTTTCAATTAGGTCCATGGAACTGTTTTAGATACACACTCTGGCAAGAGACCCTTTTCAATTAGGTCCAAGGAACTCTTTTACAGACAAACACTCTGGCAAGAGACCCTTTTCAATTAGGTCCATGGAACTGTTTTACAGACAAACACTCTACCAAGAGACCCTTCCCAATTAGGTCCATGGAACTGTTTTACAGGCACACACTCTGGCAAGAGACCATTTTCAATTAGGTCCATGGAACTGTTTTACAGACAAACACTCTGGCAAGAGACCCTTTTCAATTGGGTCCATGGAACTCTTTTACAGACACACACTCTGGCAAGAGACCCTTCCCAATTAGGTCCATGGAACTGTTTTACAGACACATACTCTGGCAAGAGACCCTTTTCAATTAGGTCCATGAAACTGTTTTACAGACAAACACTCTGGCAAGAGACCCTTTTCAATTAGGTCCATGGAACTGTTTTACAGACACATACTCTGGCAAGAGACCCTTTTCAATTAGGTCCATGAAACTGTTTTACAGACACACACTCTGGCAAGAGACCCTTCCCAATTAGGTCCATGGAACTGTTTTACAGACACATACTCTGGCAAGAGACCCTTTTCAATTAGGTCCATGAAACTGTTTTACAGACAAACACTCTGGCAAGAGACCCTTTTCAATTAGGTCCATGAAACTGTTTTACAGACAAACACTCTGGCAAGAGACCCTTCCCAATTAGGTCTGTGGAACTCTTTTACAGACAAACACTCTGGCAAGAGACCCTTTTCAATTAGGTCCAAGGAACTCTTTTACAGACACACACTCTGGCAAGAGACCCTTTTCAATTAGGTCCATGGAACTGTTTTACAGACAAACACTCTGGCAAGAGACCCTTCCCAATTAGGTCCATGTAACTGTTTTACAGACACACACTCTGGCAAGAGACCCTTCCCGATTAGGTCCATTGAACTCTTTTACAGACACACACTCTAGCAAGAGACCTTTCCCAATAGCAATTGTCAGCCCATTTGACCTGGATATTAGACAATCTGGTTCCTATTTAAGGTTAACAAAATTTGACATTTTTAACAAGTAACACTGCAACAAAATCAGCACATAAACAAATATAGATACTAACAAAATGTCTGTTTCTTTTCTATTTATTTTTTTTGATGTTTGCGATATTATCTTGAGACCAAAAATTTTTTTTCAACTTCTAAATACCATATAAATATAAATTAATCAGTAACCAGTCAGCATACTACCAATATGTCTGCTGATGATGTCATATGGGAAGGGTCTAAAGTGTTATTGCAGTTTAATTTTTTGGGACAGTTCACATCATTCACATTAACTACAACTAGAACATAAATTAAAATATCTTAAATTTCAACATATAAAAATTATTATTATTATTATTATTATTATTATTATTATTATTATTATTATTATTATTATTATTTTTACTACTTCAATTTGCATGCTTCCAACAACAAAAAAAACTTTCAATAAACTTGATTCAGAGATGTAAACTGAAATTGTGTTATATGCCAGTAAGACCTACATTTTTAATAATGAATGCACTACAAACACATCAGACATCTATGATGTCATAAACACCATGATGTCCAATGTAAATGAGAGTACTTACCATACTGGATGGGTGTATCACAGTCTCACAGATGAATAGGTCAATTAGACAATAGTTAGTTGGTTGCTGCTAATGATTCTTTTCACCTAATTTTGGCTACATTTGACTCAGTCTGCCCAGATAGGTCTGAACAGGTATCAAAACCATGACCCTTGAATCATCCCTGCTTTACCAACTAATATGTCCCAGGCTCCCCACCAAAGTGGTAAGGAATCTGACAAATGGGTCATTTTTAAGTCTAACATTTTACCAACTGAACTACCATGGCTCTGCACCAAAGAGACAACTAAATTGCTTGGACAAGTGGGTCAGTTAAACAAGTGACAATGGCAACATAAATAAAACACTGGTCCAGGGAACTTCCTTTGAATAAGAATGATTGAATACTCTGAGAACAGGTGTTCACATACTCAAAATACATGCTGCCTTCTCATTAACTACTGATGCAAATGGCAAAAATTAAAAGTAGAATGATGGGTCAATGCAACTATACAACTAAACAAGTTAAAATGTTGTGAAAGTTGTAGATAAAGATTTTTAAAAGCAGATTTTGAACATTCTGCAGTTAATTAAAGTTATAAATGTAACACATTATGTCACAACAATGGTACAGCTTCCTCATAAAAACAATGTTCATAGGAGACATACAAGTTAATTGTGTTTCATGTACAAGTGATCACGCTGTATAATGAGGAATATTCTAAACAGGCTGTGTCATAATAGTGAATCAAAGGCATAAAAAAAAGTATGTAAATAGCTAAATAATTGGTTATTTTAGCCATAAACTAAATTAATTAAAATAGTAATGACAAAAGTGATTTATTTGGATCCAAGATCACACCTGCATTATAGTACAGAAATGGTATTAGGTGGACTTTTATAGTAGAGTATTACAACATGTTTGGTTTTGCCGAGTTTAAAACCATTTTTCAGCACTTGCCAAGTTATAGTCATGGCAACCAGTATATTACATGGAAAAAGAACTCAGGAAGATCCCAGAGAGAACCATCAACTCATGCAAAGTTAATGCTAACTTTCTCACATACCCCAATAGTCCAAGACTTGAAACCATGGTAACACAGTATGTAAAGCAATCTGTAAAGACATGTGCCTTAGAGCACTTGGTCACCTGTTGCCCCAAGAATTGCAACAATATTTGGAATATCTGGTCAATTTTTGGAATCGTAGATCAATGGAGTGAATATTAGATAATAAATGATGATGTGAGTGTGTTATGACTTATACATTCAGAGTTCAGAGAGGCAGTAAGTAGTTGGATTAAACTGTTAGTTAATTAATAGTTCGATTCATATCAAAACATCCTAAACTGCTCGTCTCTCTCATGCGATGGCTTGATATGACAACAACTTGGTGTAGGCCATGCTCAGCTTTTGATTCAAGTCTGACCATCCAATTGAATGCACAAGTTACAAATAACTGAACAAATCAAAATTACCATTTATTTAATTATCACTCTAGATTCAAAGAGGATGACCTCCAACAATTTTGCGATCAAATACAATTGTTGTGGTAGTTTGGCTTAAAGCTAGGTCAAAAAGGAACCATGAATGACTTTTAAATTGTTTTATAGAGAAAAAATTACATTGCCAGCTACAATGTACATAAAGCATATCTATTTGGCATGTGTTAGCACAATAAAGGCATAGCAGCATATTTCATATCAAATTAAAGAAGTCATTTTTAGAATCATTCAAACTGTAGCTAGCTTGATTGCCAATCTAAAAGTCATGAATTGCTTCTAGTTTAAAAGTCATGACTGCCAATCTAAATTTCATGACTCACAACCAATCTAAAAGTCATGACTCACAACCAATCTAAAAGTCATGACTCACAACCAATCTAAAAGTCATGACTCACTGCCAATCTAAAAGTCATGACTCACTGCCAGTCTAAAATTAATGACTTGCATCCAATCAAATACTCATGACTCACTGCCAATCTAAAATTCAGGATTCATTGCCAATCTAAAATTCATGGCTCACTGCCAGTCTAAAAGTGATGACTCACTGCCAATATAAAAGTCTTGACTCACTGCCAATCTAAAAGTCATGACTCATTGCCAATCTAAAAGTCATGACTCACTACCAATCTAAAAGTCATGACTCACTACCAATCTAAAAGTAATGACTCACTACCAGTCTAAAAGTCATGACTCACTACCAATCTAAAAGTGATGACTCACTACCAATCTAAAAGTCATGACTCACTTCCAGTCTAAAAGTGATGACTCACTGCCAGTCTAAGTCATGACTCGCTACCAATCTAAAAGTCATGACTCACTGCCAATCTATAATTCAGAATTCATTGCCAATCTAAAATTCATGACTCACTGCCAGTCTAAAAGTGATGACTCACTACCAATCTAAAAGTCATGATTTGCATTCACGTGTTGTCAGATCTTGCTATAGCATGATGTACTGAATCTGATTTTGATTTGTTAATTAATTTATTAAGGTCAATCTTACCTCTCAGATTATCAGATAATATTGTTCTATATCGTCTGTTATCTGTCAACAAAATGCAGACTAGCAATCAAATGTAAAATATTCTATTCATTCTTTAAAAGATTAAAATTTTATTTCCGACTGAAATATTTATAAAAATAAAAATTTTCTTCATTTAATTATCTTCCTTAATCCAAAGACTTAATTATGATGAACATTTTCACGTTCAAAACTACCTAAACACTAGGTCTCAAATTTACAAATATTTGTTTCAGGAAAAATTTACCTTATATGTTTTACTATATATATATATATATAAATATATATATATATATATATATATATATATATATATATATATATATATATATAAATTAAAACTAAAACTTAGTTCTACCTCTGCTAACAGATATTGGGACAGATGGCTCGCTAGGTCCAAGTTGATCAGCCTCAGCACGAATTCTATAAAGGTTGTCAACACCAGATTTCAATCCACGGATGGTGTATGAGGGTTCCGAAATTCCTGTAACAAGTGGATGCCAGGTGCGTGCCAGGGGCTCCCATGACTCCACCTGGTAACGCATGCTGCTTCGAGAGTATGGAGTCACTGCTTGTGGTTTCCATCGTAACTTGACAGCTGTGTAATCTTCATCAAAGTCATCAATTTCAGGAATATACACAGGTGCTTTGTATCCTGAAATACAAGATATTATACGTGTTAATTTCTTTAACAATTTCTGACGGTACATAACATATGAGATCTGTAAACATTTTCTCAATAAAATGAATAAAAAAGAGAATTTGATTTTTATTCATTTTTTTTTGTTGCTCACTGTTGTAGATGAATCTTACAGGAACTCCTACAAACACAGTATGTTTAAAAGAAATTCAAACAAATTAATCCAACACTTAACTTGATTTCCTTTCTGTCAAGTATGAAACATGCAATAGGTACAAGTTTCAAATACTTGCAAAACACAAAACTAAATTTGTTGTACATATTATCATTACAAAAATGAAAGCATTAGTTCATGTAAATAAACAGGTAAACACATATTTTAACAACATAATAGATACTGTTTTGTAAATATATTTACCTTCACAAATTAATGAAATAAAGGAAACACCTCAAATAATTTCATACCAGATTTCCTGGGCAGACGAGCACTCTCTGTGGGTTGGCTGGCACCAAATTCATTTTCAGCCTGAACCCTGAAGTCATAATCTCTGTCTGGAAGCAGTCCAGTCACATGATACATTGTGTGTGGGATCTTCCTCACTAGAGGGCGCCAAGATTTGGATGAAGGCTCCTGGATGTAGATTGTGTAATAGATAGGTGTCAGGTCACTGAAGTAAGATGGAATATCTGCTGGTCGCCATGACATCTTTGCAGAACCAGATCCAACATCAAAAATAAGAGGTGCATCACTTGGTAACCTTGGAGCAACTGGAAAAGAAATAAAATCTATTTAATATAAAATCTTCATTAAACAATTTCCTTTTAAGTATGTCTCATTTTAAAGAAAAATGATTTTCTATAATATTTTAGAAAATCTTGAATCAATGAATTTTAAATTATTGGTGCATCAAAATTATTTCTCGTTTACTTTGCAAAAGCATTATCTCACTTTTATTTAGTCTTTGGATGGAAAATATTAATTTTGAATATTATCTCATTTTCAAATTAAATTTTTAAACAAATTTAATGATAACAGATAATCTAGGATACAGTAGAAATAATTTGTTTCCAATGGAAATTGTACCATTTTCTTGTTGTAAGTTTATAATCTAATTGTGAAAACTGAAAAGATATAATCAGAGTATTAATCTTGTCAATATTGTTTACTGATAAATAAATTGGCAAACACAATACATATATTTAAAAACCACTTTACAACATACATTACACACACAGAACAGCACTCATTGTGTTTCATGTTGTAATTTAGCAGCACTGACTTTGTTATTGGATTAATATAAGACATAATCATTTCACTGATAAATTTGTTAAAAAGCCATGAAGTTATTGTTAGAAATGCTAAGCTTTAATTATTTTTTAAAAAACTGTACCAAACATTTCACTGTCCTGCGGTAAACCATTCTAAGTGAACTTTTTGTTTTGAGCAATGTTGTTTTAGCATCTACAGGTTAATAAACAAAGATTAAGCATTTTTCATTAAATCACTTAACATTAGAAGTAGGAGCATTTAAATCACAGCCATACTTAATTTTGTGATACACATAGCAAGGTTTTCAATAACATTCACTAGGTTGTGAATAGCTGGTAGAGAAAACAAAATGTTGGCATTAAGTTTGTAATTTAAAAAAGAACAATAATTTAACATTTTCATATGATAGGCTGTGTCATACGAAATTGCTGGTGAGAGGTGTAAACAAAGAAATTTGTTTAGATATTTAAAATAAAATTATTCACCAATTATGCATTGGGAACTGCATTAAATAACATTCAACATGTAAAATGCAAAAATGATCAACCTGCATTTTCATGTATCCATAATATTAATAACAATTGAATTCCTTTTTATGAATATAAATTTTAATGGTTTATCAAAAAAACACAAAAAAAACAATTTTACTACACAATTCACATGTGTCCAAATCAGTGCTTCTGTCTTAACACCTACTAGATAATGTTTTTATGGGTCATTTAGCTCAGCAACCACAAAATCTCTGAAAACTGACAAACCATGAATACAAGTGACACATGTTACTCTCACAACATCAACTTGACAAACAGTAAATCCACATGAAGCTTTTACAAGTCACTAAAACACACCATATTACCAAAATCATTAAAAAAATAAAATGCAAGTAAATTCAATTTGACTCTCTACAAAAAAAATATTTCAACTTGAAATATGTAATTTGGTCACATGTGATGTCTATATTTTTTGTTTGTATATTTCGTAAATCTGATCATGTAAAGCTAGCATGTAAACAGAGACAGTTTTATAATAAAAAAAAGAAGGCTACATATTGTTAATGTAAAAGGGTGTGGGGGTCAGATTGCTTGGTTCATTTTTAACAGCATTTTCAGCACATTTTTGGCTATAGCATGCCATGGAAAAATGATAAAAGCAGTGGACCCAGTCTGACCTCTGCAGGTATCATACTCATGACACTTTGACTGAATTGGACTACCTATCCTGCCAACTGTGGCTCACAAGGGGTGGGATAATACCTGCATAGTTTTATGTTTTGAATATCAGTGGAAGTGTATTGTGACATGCATCAACAACAGTTGTCCAAAATAAACAACTGATACACTTAAGTCTACTGGGACAAGACTGAATTATGTCTACATCAGAAGTAGACATAGTGTGTGTGTGGTTTGGATTTATAATCTTTGACAATTTTTTAGTCCTATTGCTACAATGTCTGCAGCGTGGCAGTTTATAGCGATCTCTAGCACTGGGGTATCATGCCACAGACATGTAGCATCATGTCCCACCCAGTCACATTATCCTGACACTGGGCTGAGCAGTCCTAGCACTGAATGCCAAGTGAGGCAGCTGCAAGTACCATTTGCATCAGTCTTTTGTATGATGCAGGCTGGGGTTCGAACCTGAGATCTCCCGAATCCAAGAAGGAAGCTCTAATCACTAAGCCACTGGAGGGTTCTGCCAACATACAGACATCACTGCCTATTCATCAATGACATGTCCCAATCTCAAAAGGATATCTCATCAAGTACTTATGATAGGTGTAATATTGTGCTACATAGAATTTAGCTCATCTATGTTTATGCCTATCATGTTGCTAAGAAATAACTGATCATGTACTGTGTGCCCATAAAAACATAATCAGTTATCAGCGTAATAATATCTGTCTTGGGAAACAAACCAACCATATGTAATCACTTATAAGTCAAGTCAAACTGCAAACAACAAAGACCTGATCTGCCATAGTATAATATACCAGTGACAATGGTATATGTTGTTTCTTCTACTGATTACTCTTAACAAACTGCACAGATCAGATCTGTCTGCACATTATGTGATGGCAGATATTTGTCAGTGCTGTTTACAGTTGGATTCGACTTATAAGTGAGTAAATACTGTATTCAAAAGGTGTCTCAATACAAAAAAAACATATTTGATAAAGACACAAAACCCACATTTACTGCTCTCTGACTATTTTGTAACTTTACTACTTCACCTCACAATATACATGCTCTTTCTGCTGACACACAACACCCTACAGTAACAAGTTATTACATGTTGATCCTCCCATCCATGTAAAACGCCTAAAACAATAGTTAATTTTTCTCTTTAAAACCAGCCAAGTACCAATTGGATTAAATATATTATTTTTTGCTGTGTTACAGTAAGTTTGTTATCAGATTATATTAACATGCAGTTTTGAGCATTAATTTAATTTTGCTAGGAGCAGACAAGACCTACATAATATCTATTGCAGAGCAATTTAGAATTAATGGCCATCTCATGTCATCATTGTTAGATTTTTTTTAAAATTATATAGAAAACACTCACTGGTGAGGTGACATAACAAAATCTCCAGAGTAGTTTCTGTGTTTTAACTTGAACAAAAACTATACCAAACACTTCTATTCTCAATATCCCCCCATAATGAATTTAAATATCAACCATTATCTCCACCGCCCTTCAAATGTTTTCCATCTGAAATTAAGTAACAAAAAAAATGGAGTTTCAGATCACATATATTACTTTTTGTTTTTTCTCCCCTCTTGTAGTCAGGTGTCTATCTCCTAATGGCCACAAACACTCATGTCCTGATAATCAGGTCATTGATATCCTTGCATCTGCAAGAATAGTTGGACCAGATAATTAGGTCACAACTATCCTTACAGACCTAATAATGGCTGGTCAACGCCTTTGCTAGTTTTCAATTTTCTCAGAGTGAAACAATTAAGTTTCAGTAATAACTGAAAATCACTGAAAATTAATGACAACATAAATGATGCTGAAGAAGAACGACACATGTCATTTATTAGTGACACTGAAGAAGAATGACACATGTCAATTATTAGTATCTCAGACATATGAAACTAAACTAAAAGAACTGCATCAACACTGTCATACTTACAAACTGGCTTATCTGCTGTTAAATTGAGAAATATGTTTAAAAAGTGAAAAAGAAAAAGCTGTGGAACATGACTGTCATATTTTTAACAAAAGAAGTGCATAAGGATGGAACAAGTTAGAAGCATGCAGTATAAGACATGCTTCTTAAAACAATTTGTACAACTAATGTTTAAAGAGTTGAACTAACCATAAAGGTTCTGATTGATAAAAATTAATTTTTAAATTTATTTATGCTCATTGTAAAATACAATTGAATATTTGCTCTATGAATGATTTTGCAAACAAATCTGTTTAAAAATTATATTTTCATTTTAAAGGTATTATATTCACATTAATGGTCACCGGCCACCTATATTGTGCAAACGTGTGATATTGAGTCATATATAAAATGCATTTGTGATGTTTGCTTACTATAAAAATGCTTAATTAGGCTTAAAAATTCACTTTTGTAGAAGAATAAATTATTCGGCAATCTCCATAAAGAATCGGTAATTTCCGCATGCTAAACAATGATATGACATACATTTATCCCTAATATTCAACCTAGCCATTCAAGTGTTTAATTTCCCGATGTAAATATGTATGTGATATATCTTATGATCGTGCTTTTGTACAGCAAATATGATGCACTGTGTTGCATATGGATGTAACCAAAAGAGTGATGATGGGGGAAAAGGATCCTTTCTTTTTCTGAAAGACCCTGTTTACCAGAGGAAAAAAAGAAAATTCAAGCTGTAAGATAGAATAGGGTGAGGGGATGGGAAAGTTGCATCATTAATGCCGGAGTATATTTAATTTGGCCCAAGACAATTCCAATAGCTCCAAAGACAATTCGGCTCGACTTAATAGTTTGAACAATTTGTTTTTTCTTAAAACAACTAGTAGATACTATGTAAGATACATTTTAGTAATAGGTTTTAGGGAAAAAAAACTAATTTAAACAAAATTGATATTCTTTCAAAGAATATAATCATACTTTGCAGCATATATATATATATATATATATATATATATATATATATATATATGAGAGAAAATACAAGCAGACATATCTTGCTCGCTCTAATTAAAATATTTATATACATTTTTATGCTAAAAAAATAAATGCATCTGTACAACGACATTCTGAATTTAAGTCTTACAGTCAAATTATCAATATTCATTTATTAAACAATAAAACTTAGCAGATAATATTCTACAGAATATGTATACATTTTTCTAAGGATAGTGTACATGAGATATTAAAACATATATTTAATTTTAGGCTTCTTGTTGTAACACTGCTGCATAAAATACATACTCAGTTACACACAGTGGCAGATTTAGTCATTTTGAGGCCTAAGGCAAACACAGGCATGGGCCCTCCACAACCCTTGTTCTCTGCCTTTTCAGTCCTTTTTTATCTGAGAAAGATGTACTTGTAACTTGTTACCAGTCTTCACACAGCGTATCAATGTTTAGATATATAATTAATTGGTGAAAAGTAAGACAACAAATCATAACCATAAGTTGATGGGGCATTTTACAGGACCCTTGGTGAAGCTCTTATCAGTTAATTTTTATCGTTTGTTTTTATTTTTCAAGTTGTTTTAATGTGTGCTTGCATAAATTAAAAGCGTGTCATTACTAGACAATATTGTTAATCATATTTGCTCCATTATTCCATTCCAATAAGAAAGGAATTAATTTTGTCTTTAATTTCTGTTCCCGCCAACCCACCACAAGGTACAAAAAAGATAAACATAGACTTATTATAAAATAAAATGAAAGGAGCTAACTTTGCATTGTTATCATTTATTCCTTCTTTTTTCATCATGCGATATTTATTAAAGAAAAAAATATACCCACGATATCAGTGTATGTAGTGGATGCCGGTTTGCGTATGCATCCTTACTGTAGTGTGTATCTCTTATGTCAAAAAACAAAATCATAAAAGAGACGAAAATATCACCTGATTGCTTGAAAACACTGTCATTCACGAATGATGTAAAAAGGTGCAAACTGACAAAGATTGTATTGTATCCAGGTTAACTATATGACGGTGTGATGGTATCTCGCAAACAAAAATAATTATTTTAAAATACATCCACTGTGAGTGCAAATGATAACCTTTTTGCTAGGATGGGTTACAAAATTCTCATTAAAGCACATTATTTTTGTGTTTAAAGCATGTTATTGTTGTGTATACTATTTGCCTTGCAAACTATAAATTATTATCACATCTGGGAAAATAATAGAAACCCGGGTGATGGATAAGCACAACTTGGAACGAGCAATAAACTCTTTTCATTAAACTTTCAAACAGAATATCAAACACAAAGGTTATTTTATCACAAAACAAACATCCTCAAAAATTGACTTGGGTATCTTTTAAGTGTGCCGATTTTTCTTATGAAGTCGGCCGACATAAGGATGTCAAGTTTAGTTCCTTTGGATTCTTTGAGTGGGCCGATTTTCTTTTTCTTTTTTTAATAAAGTCAGATGACATAGAGAAGCCTACATTGTTTCATTTATTAACAGGAATTTTGAAAAGAAATTGAAACAATGGAATAGTTTTGAAAGCGACACAATCTAGTGTGTCATGCACACATATCGATATAAGGCTGAACAGTAAATTAGTTTTCAGTAGTTTCATCTAAATGTTACCTATCCATGGTTTTTAATGTTTTATTTTTCAACAACAAGAAGCACATACTTCCTCTTGTGGGGATAAATGTATGTCATTTCCAGCTGGCATACTCTATAGATGGGAAATCGTAGCTAAGGGGTAGTAACTGCGTTGTATACGTCTTTTTGAGTAATTAAATTACTATTTCTTCTTTACACTTGATAAATTTTTTGTGTTTTTTGTTCGAATATAATCACTTTTAATCATGTAATTCAATTCTGATGCAAACAGAAAAATGCTTAAGTGTGGCAGGTGACCTTTAAAATCATAATGTTATATAGACTGCCAATATGTTCTTCATTATATCATCAATTTTATTTGACTTTAATGCTTGGTCAGCTATAGTGATGCAAACCTTCACAAATTTATTACTCAGATTTGAAGTTTTGACAATATTCAACCGTAATTGTTCAATCACCATAGCAATGTAAATTTTTAACTGTGTATTTTTATGGGGTTTATAATTCTTTCAAGTTATCAAAATTGATGTGGAAATAAATAATAAACTAAAACTATTGATGCATATTTTGCCAATATTTCAGGATACTGCAACAATGTTACATTTTTTTCTATTGGGAAATTATTGGACTATTAAGCTAATGTGATCAATCCTTAATTGGTATTTGGTCTATTGTGAGAATGTGATATATATTTATGCAGATGAACAGTTTTATTAATATTTTTATAATACACATTTTTTTAAAAAATTATTTTTATTATACCTTGATATATTTCTGACGAATGTTCAATGTTTCATCAGAATTCAAATAATATAATAAAAAATTACGATGTGCATAATACTTATAATCATATAAATAAATAATTATTTTATAAATAGTTAATCATAATATATTGAAAATTAATTATAAAATGCTCCTTCATTTTAAATAATTAGTAATATTATTTTTTATATGATATTAGTTTATACTTTCACTATTTAAGTTAGTCTGGAAATAAGAATAAAAAAAAATATTCTTAACTATTGTAATCATGGGAAATAAAACAATTTAAAATAAATAATGAATGGTGTACAGAGTTTTGGAATTTATACCTTTTAGATATACCATATTAAGACTGAATCCAATAGGTTTCCTTTAGCAGATGTTCCATCTCAGAATTATAAAATACTTATATATATATATATATATATATATATATATATATATATATATATATATATATATATATATATATATATATATATATATATATAAGCATTGTTCACATAATAATTTTCTTTAATATAATTTGAGTTCTGATGAAATACTGAACATTCATCAATAATATACTAAGGTATAATATATTTTTTTTTCATTTGTTTTAAAATGTGCATTATACAAAATCAAAATATATTAAAAAAAACTTTATCTCTATTCATATTTTTTTTAGTGTTTGATTGAGATATATATGTATCTTTAAGATCCAGTTTTTTGTATTTTTATGTATTAAAATATCATTTATCTCTGCTGTATATGCCATGTATATTTCCATGTCAATTATTTGTTAAAGAATAACACATTTATGTTAGGTTAAAACTTTAAGCTATTATATCTTGTTTATGTCATGTTATCATTGACCACTTTCAAACAGAATATATTAAATGATGGAATCATTAAATATATAACTATATATATATATATATATATATATATATATATATATATATATATATATATATATATATATATATATATATATAACAGATGATGCCAAAACCTCAGAGATAAACAATCCAAGGGCGCTACTCAAATGGTCTTTCGAGACTGAGCTGCCAATGAATGAATGAATGAATGAATGAATGAATGAATATATATATATATATATATATATATATATATATATATATATATATATATATATATATATACAGAGAGAGAGAGAGAGAGAGAGAGAGAGAGAGAGAGAGAGAGAGAGAGAGAGAGAGAGAGAGAGAGAGAGATGTTTAAGTAACAGTTTGTTTATTCCCCTCCTCCTCTGTTCAAATATTGTCATTCTTGTGATAACCAAAGTTTGGTAGTTATCTGCTATTGACTCATCTACCACATTAATGCAATATACCTCTGTATTCAGACTGATCGCTCAAATGTATAACTCATTATGGTTATTCTACAGTGGGAAATTATGCCTTCATCATTCTCATGAAATGAACTGTGAATATGTTTATGTTGCTACCACCTCAATTAGGCAAAAAGATGCATTTTCCATTGGTGCTGTAGCAGAATGACAGGCAATAAAAATGAGGTAAAAGAGTGTGTCAATGGGGACCAAGAAAAGTGAGCAAAACAGAGGTAACAGTGAATACATATAAAAATAAAAGGTCTCTGTTAGTGGAACTGAAGGAATGCACAAAATGTGGTAGTAATCATTCTGATGTAAAGAATATCAGACTTAGCCAGAGCATGGGGTAAATACCATCATGTAATTTTCACATCTGACTGAAATGGTAATGGACAAAAAGACGTTTGAGATATGTTTTAGTGCATTCATCTGAATACTTTAAACCAAATTTAAATGTAATCTACTGAGCACTCAAGTTAGACAGTGCATTCAACTGAATACTCTATACCATATTCAAACAAGCATTTGCTAAGTACACACTGTCAAGTTGGACATTACATTCAACTGAATACTCATTACCATATTCAAACAAGCCTGCCTTTGCTGAGTACATTGTCAAGTTGGACATTGCATTCAACTGAATACTCATTACCATATTCAAACAAGCCTTTGCTGAGTACACACTGTCAAGTTGGACATTACTTTCAACTGAATACTCTATACCATATTCAAACAAGCATTTGCTAAGTACACACTGTCAAGTTGGACATTACATTCAACTGAATACTCTATACCATATTCAAACAAGCCTTTGCTGAGTACACACTGTCAAGTTGGACATTACATTCAACTGAATACTCATTACCATATTCAAACAAGCCTTTACTGAGTACACTGTCAAGTGGGATATTGAATTGAACTGAATACTCTATACCATATTCAAACAAGCCTTTACTGAGTACACTGCTAAGTGGGATATTGCACTGAATTGAATACTCTATACCATATTCAAACAAACCTTTACTGAGTACACACTGTCAAGTTAGATATTGTGCATATCATTCCAAGAACAATGAGAAGCAGTATGACTGCATCATTATTAGCTGAATCACATTTTTTCTGCAACTTTCTCAGCTGAATGTGAAAATCGTATAGTTAGTATGAACAACATCGAGTTATCCACCTTGGCTTGAACAATTCAAAACTGACATCACATAATTCAATACACTGCTACCAAATAATCATTGTAGAAATCAACTTAAAGAAAGAGGCATAATCGGAAAGTAGACATCTAAGGGTTTCTGAAGGCATGCTAGTAAATGATATAGAAGATGCAGGTCATAATAACAGTATAAAATGGATAATAACTTCATGAAAAAAACTACAAACTGCATACTAATATCACAGTTACCTATCTTCTACATGATATGGCTAAATGTATGTAAAAACCCTGAAATGGGTAATTTTACCAGTAAAAAAGAAAACAGAATGAAGACTCAACACAAATGAAATGCAGAATGATCACAAGTGAAATGAATGGATACAAATGAAATTATATGTGTTTAATAAAGCGTGAAAATTCCTAATGGTGAATGCAGAATGAGCAATAATTAATCAAAACATTTGAAATGCAAATGCATCTGATGAATGGATTTGAAAATCATTTATTTTCAAGCTTAAACAAATTTTCAGGCAATAAATCCAGTATCAAATTACTACACTGTGAGCCATTGTTCTCACTCATCACAAAGTGATACTTTTCTTGTAAATGTAGTCAAAGCCACTGACATGATTCCATCAGCACCATCTATATCCAAACAATGATTTGAACCAAACAAAATAGGATTTGTGATTATTTCTCCACAACCACATTTCTATTTATCTTCAATTCAATGCTGTCATTTGGTCAATGTAAATTTCCTATCTATTAAAGCACATTTTTAATGAGACAAGCTACAAAAGTTATCTCCCTTAAAAACAGAAAGATGCATGTAACATATGTGTAATGTATCAAAGACGCATCCATCCATCCTCATCCATGCATGCATAATGTATCAAAGACGCATCCATCCATCCTCATCCATGTCATATAAATATATATATATGACATAATGATGACTTCAATGAAGACACTTTTGATTTATTGAAAATAGAAAAAAGTCGGAGAAAACAATGAATGTAAGAAAATGATTAATGAAAAACAACATGATAGCTGAAAACAAATATGAATGAAATGGAAATGGAACACAATCAAAAAAAAATTTGAATGCATTTCAAATGTAAATATAGAGCACATGAAATACAAACAGATTTGATAAAATTATCCATTTCAGGGTCTGTAATAATTGTGATACATAGAAAACGTTTTTTATATGTCAAGCCCAGCTATAAACTGTGCAGACCCAAAATCTGTCATCACATATGTGCTAGCAGATGTGGGTCTATGCAGTGTGTAAGGAGTAGAAGAACCAGAACAGACCCTGATCTGCCAGCACATTATGCAAAAGCAGATCAGCATCTATGTTGTCTGTAATTGGATGTGACTTGTAAGTGAGTAAATACGGTATATCTATGTCTACATTGTATGGTTAGGCTTGATAGTCTACTAAAAAACTTTGTGGACTATTCTAATGCACTGAGGTCAAAAGATCAAAGTCCTGAAATAAAAAACACCAATAAAATTGTATATTATTGATTTGTAAAACACATTGATTTGTAAAACACTTATCATGAAAGAGGATATACCTGCTCTCTTCCTAATATGAACAGGCCTTGTGGGCTCACTTAGGCCATAGTCATTCTCTCCCCTGATTCGGAACATATAATCTTTTTCTGGATTAAGGTTGGTGATCTTGAAGTCAGTGTGAGGGATGCCACGAGCAACAGTAACCCATGATTTGTCAGGTTGCTCCTGTACCTCCACACGGTATGTGACAGGAGAGTAATCATTAATGTGGACTGGAAGTTCTGCTGAACGCCACTGCAACTTAACAGCATTTGGGGAAATCTCTACGGGATATGGCTCATCACATGGCAGACGAGGTGGCACTGGTAAAAAAAAAAGTATTGATAAATCTACTGTGAATCATATTTAATTTAATATTTAATATTTTAATATTTAATATTAATATTTAATATTTTAATATTTAATTTTAATTTTGGCTTTTGCAAGCTATTCAATACAAAAATATAGTGAATAAACAAATATCTGAGTATAATTTTCTTGAATCAGTCTTTCACAAGTAATATATATTATCCAATATAATTTCTTGGGAAAATTACAAAGGTTATGTGATTGCAGACATTTAAAAGAATTATCCATTTAGATCAGACACTATATAAAGTGTCATAAAAAACAAATAAGTGAAGCTGTACATGAAGGGAGCGAAAGTTTGACTGAAAACCATCTATTCTCAAATTTAACAAATGAAAAATTAGATGACAGGTGATGTGAATCAAAACATTATTCTTTAGACACATAAAAGAAAAAATATGATGATTAATTTATAAATTAATGTTATGTCATTAATAACTGATGCCATGTGATTTTTAATTCAAAATTTAATTTGTTTCAAAATTGCTGTGACTTTCTTATTTCATATGTAATTACTGATCCATGTCCAAATGGGCTACTTCTCCTACATGGCATTTTTCCTCCCTCTCCTCTCCCTGGGAGAGGATGATACTTATGAGAAGTACCACTACAGTACTCCTCAAGATGCATGTTCTGGATGCCAAGTTTGATAATTGTAAGTAGGACAGTGTGCAAACAGCATGCAAAAATTCTATAGTATCATGAACTAAATATAAAACTTCACCTAAACTAGTAAAATGTGAAATGTAGATAATCAACCAGCATTTAGGATATGCTATGCTTATAGAGAAGCAATACAATACTCACCAATTTTGATGACAAGGTATGTGTGTGTGTTAACAATGTTTTAGTCATATCACTACGATGTCTGCAGTGTGGCAGTTTATAGTTATGTCTAGAACTGGGGCATCATGCTGTGACATGTAGCATAATGTCCCAACCAGTCACATTCTGACACCAGGCTGACCTGTCCCAACACTAACTTCTTAATGCTTAGGGTCTAGCAAGGCAGCTTTTAGTACCATTTTTATAAGTCGTGGTATGACTCGACTGGGGTTTAAACCCAAGACCTCCCACAGGTGTCAAGAAATAAACAGAAACACAAAATTTAACCAAATTCAGCACACATATAACTAATAATTTGGTGAGTTATGAGACCAGTCAATGTGCTAAATAGTATTGAACTCCCCGTTTATGAGAATGAACGTAAATAATTTGCTAAAAGTAATTACAGGATGTTCAAAAAGTTTTTCTTCACAAGAGGCAAACATATGGATGAATATTTGGCTTGAAAACCAATACTATTTTGATTTCAATGCATTTGAAAAAAAGGGTCACTCTCAATGTAAATGGAGACATTTCGAGGCACCCAGATATAAAATGGGAAATGTCCTCATGTTGAATCTGACAACATATGCCTACAAGGTACTTCTCTAAAAAATAGTCACACATCATATCAATTTGTTAATAGGGTACTCTTTCTACACAGGATTTAAGTATTCAATATAATTATCTGTAACTTTGCAAAACATTGACATTACTGTCTATGGAAACTAAATTAGTTGTACGTGTCTAACACTAAGTTACCTACTTTAATAATGTGGGCATTGTACTCTTCAAAATGTATCCATTCACAAAGTTTGAGGATTCCAAGAATAACAGTATGCATAAAGAGGAAATAAACTTGTGCTCATGAACTATAAAGGAAAATACAAAAATTTAAAATAACATTGTATAAAGTACAAGTTATTTCCCCTTAACCCTCTCCCCAAAGGTTATTGCTATGAAACCAACTCCAAACTGTTGCATAAGACCAAGGAGAAAAGAATTCTAGGATGCAATGTTAATGTACATATACCTATATACCTATGAAATCTAAAAAGGAATTCACAGCAACAATAAATAAAAAATAAAGTCTTCATTTTAGACCTACCTGCACGTCTTGGGATATACACTGGCAGTGTTGGCTCAGTAAGGATGTCCTTGAACTGTGCCCTAACCCTGACCAGGTAATCCAGGTCAGGTCGAAGGTCAGTCAAACGTGCACTGCATGATTGATGGTTTGCTAAAATTGTGGTCCAGGTGGAGACACCAGGTGGTGTTTGAATCTCTATGTGGTATGTAACTGGTGCTGCTATTCCTCCAACTGGGAATAAGGCTGGTTGCCATGTCAACAAAATGGCATTGGCTGAGACATCTTTCACCAATGGCTCATGGTGTGGGAAGATTGGAGCTGAATGAAGAAAAATAAAAATGTAACAATATAAAGTGAAACCTCTGAAAACTGAAGAAAAAAACCCCATAAAACTTGTACATGAATGGATTATCATTATACAATAATTTGTGCTGTTTTTTTCTACAATGAACTGATACATTATCAGTTTGATTTTAAATTCAACTGGCTAAAATGTCACTTTAAAGTTAAAATAAACATTATCTGCTAACACAAAAATAATCACAACCATAAAGATTATAATACCTGGCCTTCTATAGAAAGTAACTGGCAAGCTTGGTTCACTAGAAACAAAGTCAGTCACTGCTCTCACACGGAATTTGTAGTCACGATCAGGTCGCAGGCCTGTGACAGTGTAAGTTGTATCTGAAATACGTCTACCCACAGGGACCCAGGTTGTACTTGGTAACTCCATCATCTCTAGGCTATAGTAAAGTGGCATCCTCGTTCGCTGGTAAATTGGAAATTCCGCTGGTGGCCATGATAGCTGAACTGAATCTGGGCCGTGTTCACGTAACATCGGCTCTTGCATAGGCATACGAGGACGAACTATAAGAAAGTTAATGTCAACTCTTATTACTTTCAGCATATATGTGGCATTTGTTACTAATTCTGCCAAAAGATATTGCTATGAAAACTTGAAAAGATTTTAAACTCTAGTTATTAGAAGACCATTTTGATATCCAATTTACAGCAATCTTGAACTGTCAAATATGAATATTGGTAGCTTACTTGTAGACAAAAAGTTACACAATTAAAATATTTATATAAATATGAATATTATGAAAATATTGGTATAAAATCTTTCTTCTCAGCGAGTTCAAATCAATGGAATAAATGTAACTTTTTAATCTATTTCTTAAAAACATACCACATTGGGTAATGCAAGGTTTAGAAACCTTTCTGCATAATTTTTCTGACTTGTGTTCCTTGCATATTGACATATTAAAGAAAGTCTTCCATTTCATTTTCTCTGATATAATACATGTCATAATTAGGTTCAGTTCTATGGTCCAATTTTCGACTGAACCAACAGTAACATAGTGAAAATATTGCTTTTCCTAATGCATTGTGAAACATAACTTCCAGAAAGTGTATGTTATCGATTTACAACGTCCAACTCTAGGTATATTTTTTTTTTCTCTAACACAGTTTATATCTTACTTTAGTTACCTTGTATACAGGTCATATATTTCAATAATTAAAGGTATTTCATCAAATCCAACACTTCAATGATGAAAACAAATGATGAGAATTGTATTATTTATCGTACCATATATACTCACCTGTAATAGGTTAAGTCCTACTGGAAATGACACCGAACCTAATCTATCATTACATGATGTGCCAGCAGATCAAGGTCTATGTTGTTTGTTGTACTGATTACTTCTAACAAACAACATGAACCCTTGATCTGCCAACACATTATGCAATAGCAGATCTGGGTCTGTACCGTTTGCAGCTGGACACAGCATATGCAGTATTCTTCAGCACTCTGATAAATGGTAATTCAGTAAATATTGTCTATAAATGAACATTTGAGTAATTGTACTACAATCCCTTATTAAGCCACACATGCAGCAAAACTTGTAGATGAGTGTGTCTCATAAAGATTATCACTATACTTCAAAAAAGCTAACAATTCCATCTATTCAATGTTTTAAAAGTTCTCACCTGGAATAGTTGACAGTGATACTGGTGGTGTAGGCTCATAATAATGACCGCCAACCTCAGGGATGACCCGAAATTTGTAATCCTTAGTAGGATGTAAACCAGTCACTCTGTATGATGTGTCTGTCAAACTACTGGCCAGAGGAACCCAGTCTAGACGAGGTGGCTCCTGTCTCTCAACTTTGTATCTGATTTGTTCACTGGTGTCCAGGACAGGTTGTCGCCATGACAACCGCAAGCCATCAGGTTCAAAATCAGTCATCTCCAGCTGACCTGTGTACAATGGTCTTATTGGAGCTGTAAAGAGAAAGATTAGCATGTGATATGGTTCACAAAGACTCAGTGTTGAAATTGTTGTAAGAAGTCAAACTTTATGTTTGACTCACAAGAATGGATGCAATATTAGATAGTTTCAGAAAAAATTTCATACTAAATGTACTTATGTTTGGAATTGGTATTTGTGGACAGCTTGAGACAAGTTTGAAAATGATGCATCATTCTGCTTCCATCAACAGAAACTGAAACTGTCAATATAATATAAAATAAATTTCATACAATTTTTAAAAAAATATGTTTATGTTTGTAAAAAAATATGTGACACTGCTGACCCAAAAAGTCTAAATAAAATTTTGGGGGAAACTTTCAAAAACTTGTGTAACCAAATGAAAATCAAATCATCAACATATGCATAAAACATACATACCAAATTTGAATGGTTGATTTAAAGTGGTTTTTGCTAAAATAAGGTTTTGTCAAAAAAGTATAACTTTAAAATATTCAAAAATGTTTTCACAAAATTTTGGTCTAAAAACTGATCAAGTTATTTGCATTTCAATATAAAAATGCCTGCCACATTTCATTTGGTCTAATTAAATTAGTTTTTGCAAATTCATGCCATAAAATGTCAAAACTCCAACTAGTTGTAAAAATGTATAAGAAAATTTTAATTTTCTATAATCACCAACATATGTCTACAAATATGTAAGATTAATTTATGTTTAATTCTTTTTCAGAATCTTCCAAACAGGATTCATAGAAAGTATAAATGGATAAATGTATGGTAAAAACGAAGGACATGCCTCAATGATATTATCATTATTATAAAATTAGAAAGGAAAGTCAAGTGTCACCCTGAAGCTTGATAGTAATATTATAGCATGAGAAAAAAAAACCCAATTAAGTCATGTGCATTTCTCATCATTCATAGCCACTTCAAAAATGGCATATTTTTTGTGTGAAAAACCTTGCATGAGGTAGAAAATTTACCTGTCAAAATTACAGTGTTATAAATAATATTGCCTTTGATCTAAAGTCGATTATGCCATTAATCAGACTAAGCAGATTATAGAGAAAGCAAGATTTAGCTAGTATGTATTGTGTATAAGTATTCCAATAAATAAATTTATTTATTTTGTCTATCAAAAGGGTTTGAAATTGTCTATTGATTTGAAAGTAATCGAAACAAACTAAAATATTTAACATACCAGCGGAAAGCTGTCTGTAAGACACTGGCAACACTGGGGATGGCTGACTTATGCCATAAGGACTCAAAGCTCGTACTCGGAACTGGTAGTCCTGATCTGGCATAAGCTCTGTCACACGGTAACGAGTCATTGGTATGCCACTCACTAGAGTTCGCCAGTCAGAAATATGTGGAACTCTGTACTCCAGCATGTACATCAGTGGCTCATCCTTGATGTCAAATGGTGGGATGTCAACACGTTGCCATGACAACTGCATGCTTTGTGTGTCGGGTTCATAACGTTCAACTTCCAGACGGTCAATTGGAGTTCTAGTCTGAGCTATAAATAGAAGAATACAGGTACAGAAAATTATTCTGACTGGAAAAGAAAGACCATGAACAATATGGACAAAAACTCTGCCTGAAAATGAACTGAGACATTCTTTTAAATTATTGACCCACTTTTTTTTAAAAAGAGATTTTATATAAAATATCCATCGATCGATTATTAACATTTAAGTGAAAGTTAAAACAGGTTAATGCAGGACAGTGAACAGGATATAATGGGATACAATGTGCTTGAATAGGATATTACAAGAAAGTCAGAGCTAAAATAGGATATTCCAGAATCCTGAACCAAAATAGGATATAACAGTACACTCTAAGCTAAAGAAGGATATCAAAGGATACTGTAAATCAAGATACTTCTGACAACAGATGGATGAGCTCTGTGAACAATGACATATTTATTTCAGATGTAAAACACTATCTTTTAGCTTTTATGTGTCATAAAATTTAAGCCACATTTTCAAGCATATCATATTAACAACTTAAAATTTTAGTAAATTACTGATAAACAAAAATAAAAACATTTCATGGTAATGCTTTTATAAAAACTGATGAAATAACAACAATTTTCTAAAACAACATGGTTAACAGCAAATACTAACATGATTACAGTTAATTACAGTTCATAAAGTGTATGGCCCATCGTAAAGGTCAGGGCCTTTTCAAGAGTATAAGCCCATTGTAAAGTGTATGGTCTATCATAAAGTATATGGCCCTTCATAAAGTGTATGGCCCTTCATAAAGTGTATGGCCCATCGTAAAGGTCAGAACCTTGTCAAGTGTATATGCCCATTGTAAAGTGTATAGCCCTTCATAAAGTGTATGGCCCATCGTAAAGGTCAGGGCCTTGTCAAGAGTATAAGCCCATTGTAAAGTGTATGGCCCTTCATAAAGTGTATGGCCCATCGCAAAGGTCAGGGCCTTGTCAAGTGTATAGCCCTTCATAAAGTGTATGGCCCATCGCAAAGGTCAGGGCCTTGTCAAGTGTATATGCCCATTGTAAAGTGTATGGCCCTTCATAAAGTGCATGGCCCATCGTAAAGGTCAGGGCCTTGTCAAGAGTATAAGCCCATTGTAAAGTGTATGGCCCTTCATAAAGTGTATGGCTCATCGTAAAGGTCAGGGCCTTGTCAAGAGTATAAGCCCTTCATAAAGTGTATGGTCCATCATAAAGTGTATGGCCCATCATAAAGGTCAGGGCCTTGTCAAGAGTATAAGCCCATCATAAAGTGTATGGTCCATTGTAAAGGCCAGGGCCTTGTCAAGAGTATAAGCTGTGGCCCATTGTAAAGTTTCATCAAAATAACTTTAGGGTTTGAAAGTGTCAGCCTAGATAAGGACACAACCAATTACTTACAGTATCCATTGATGTGGCCTTGACCTTGAGGTATGAATATAAATACTTAAGATACTGTCAAGTAAAATTATGGAAAAGGCCCAAATTTACAACATCAGTAGTTTAAAACAAGAAGTCCAACTTTTTCACGTAAGCAGCCACAATTCAATTTTTTCCTCACCCATGGAACTATTTAAAAACTTGACATGTTTTCTACTACCCGTCAGCACAAGTTGTTAAAGACTGGAAGTTTGCGGGATGAATAGAAACATTTGGCAAGCAGACTTCAGACCATGGGCTGTGTGTTGTACAACCCTAGTATATAAATGGTATATAAGTGGCAGAAAGATAGAGGACACTTTTATATATTTTCCCTTCTTGTGACCTTTACCTTAAGGCAGGGGAAATTGCTATGGTATGTGAAAAACTGCCTAGGCACGATTTACACTGCATACCTGGTTAAAGTTTCAGTAAATTATCCTTAGTGGTTCATAAACTATACTCCACACAAAAATATTGGTTGTTTTGTTTTTTCTCTTTGCTGAGATCTTGATCTGGAGTGCCTTGCTATGGCTTACAATATCTGTGTTCATTTTTGTGGGTTTCATAGCACTTTTAACACAGTATTGGCTTTATAATTCTGAGGAAATGGATTCCTCATAGATACACAGAGACAGCTAACCTGGTTAAGGTATCAAATCTGCAACCCTTGGATAACAAGTCTGACGTTATACCAAATGAGCTACCAAAGCATATCTGCGGTATATGACACAATATTTAGATATGATATATACTTGGACATGAATTACAAAGTTACTGACCGAACAAACAAATGTTAATAGATGGATGTACACATGAACCAATGAAATGATTGACAAATTATATGACATAAATATGACATATATATTAGTTGATATTCTTTCTTCCTAATTTTTGCTCTTTGCATACAATTTCTATTTCTATACGCAAGTTCTGAAAACTGCTGCATTTTAAATGTGCAAATTGGTAAAATTTTGTGTGATTTGCACATTCACTAACCTTGGAAGAATCTGTCTAATATGATCAGAAACTTTTTTGATAGTCATCAAAAAATTTTCACTTTATAAAAATTTTGCAAACTGATTATTTTACAGACATTGGGGTATGACATTTCAGCAAAGTAATCTAGATGCCACATGATGTTACTGCCATCATCGTAACATTTCTCATCTTTTGAACCATAAAATAATTCTGCAAATTCACCATCACTGCCCTAACCTAATGCCATTACCTTTTTGTTACATAACACAATTCATAAATATCATAATACTGACATAAACAAACTGAGTCAGAAATCTATTTTACCTAAAGTGGTGTATAGTGATGCAATTGGTGATGGCTCTGAGATTACACCTGCAGGACTCTTGGCACGAACACGGAACCTGTAGTCACGACCAGGCTTCAAGCCATCAATTATGTATTCTGTGTCATCTAAGTCATAGGCAATTGTGCGCCAGTCTCGTAGCGGTTCCTCCATTTCCAGCATGTATAAGAGAGGTTCATCATCCTGGTCAAATACTGGTATGTTGACACGCTGCCATCTCAATCTTGCCTGATGCGGTTCTAATTCAACTATCTGTGGTCTCTCAATGGGAACGCCAGTAAACCCTAAAACACAAACCAAAACCATAATAGTTACTTAATGTAAAATTATTTCAAACATGATTTATTTTCAGCTTTACCTACAGTGAAAAAAAGTTCCTGATATGGCACGAAAAACAGTTTAATTCACTGATATTGGCATGTAATAGATTCAGGGGACTTTTATAAAAAAAATGACCTTTTCATTCCGTAGTTAAATTCATGGTTTGAGGACTCTGTCTTATGGTTTTAATAGTCCTTGCAAGTATTGACTGATATGACATGACTTGATGCAGTCCTTTCAAGTTATTAAGTGAGATGATGCAGTCCTTGTTAATTTATAGTAATATGACATGACTTGATGCAGGCCTTGTAAGTTATTAAGTGATGTGACATGGCATGATGCAGACCTTGTAAGGGGTGAGAGAGTTCTTGTAAGGTATTGAGTGATGTGATATCAAATGATGCAGTCTTTGTAACTTGTTGAGTGATAGATATGACAGGATATTATACAGTCCTTGTAACTTTATTAAGTGTTGTCACATGACATGATGCAGTGCTTTTAAGGTACTGAATGATGTGACATGACATGATGCAGTCATTTAGTGATGTGATATGATACAGTCCTTATAAATTTATTGAGCGGTGTGACATGAGTCTTTGTAAGCTGGGGTAATTAATCATGCTGAATCAGTGTCACACAGTATTAATAATTACTTACGCCGTGCTCTTGGCAACCAAAGTGAATCAGTTGGTTCGCTCACTCCGAACTCATTCTCTGCTCTGACTCGGAATAGATAATCTCTATCAGGCATAAGTTCAGAGAAATAATGAGTGGTGTCCTGGGTTCGGCTCGTGATTGGTGTCCATTCTGTTCCTGGCAGTGTTTTGGCTTCCAGGCGATACGAAACAGAAGGATGTGGTCTGGAATGGATGGACTCCACTGGTTTCCATGCCAACCTAACGGTTTCATCTCCCATTTCAGTGATAATCGGTCTTGAGACAGGCATCTTTGGTGGTGCTGAAGAAACACATATGAGTGAGATAAAATGTTACAAGTTTTCATGGTCTGAAATTAAACTGAAAATTTGAGTTTGTAAAACATGTATGCCTGCAATACAGACAGTAAAGACCAAAATGTCCCAGTTCAGCAAATTCCAGTACAGACCAAAAAGTCCAAAATATCCAGCAAATTCCAAACCAGAAAATTTTAAATATTGCTATGCTGGCATGAAAATTTTATCACATCATCTATATATGCATACAAAAATGCATTCCAAATTTCATTTGCCTATTGCACAATTTTTCTTCAATTGTGCTCACAATGTTTTCATTAACAAAGGTCTCAAAAGTACAAAAGCATGTTGACAAAAACAGCAAAATCTGGCTCTAATGGCCTGAATATTTACATAGGTCATCTGTATATGAAAACAAATATGTTTACAGAATTTTCTTTATCTACCTCAAGTGATTTTTTTTATATTTTTGTCAAAGAAGTTTTAAATTTAAAAATAATAAAATATATATGGGAAATTGTTTTAAATAAAATTCTGTACTTCCCCAAAAATTTAATCAATTCATTACCATGAGAAATTGCATAATCCATAATGTCTTTAAGTCCAATAGTTTTTGTGTCATTGCACTAAATTTTACTTGGGACAAATTATGGATTTATGGAGGTACTGCAAACCAATAAGCCTCATTTTTGTACTGCAGTTGGGGGAAGGGATACTAACTCATCTTAAATCATTACTGAAAAATTTGTGTTCCAAATTTGATTTGTTAAATGAATTGAAAACCATGTTCAAAAATGAGTATTCAAACACTGATTCGGTGTGTCTGTGATTTGGATTTATAACATAGCTTTAGCAATTTACCAGTCATATCACTACAATGTCTTCAGTGTTGCAGATATAGTGATGTCTAGCACTTGGGCATCATGCCACAGACATGTAGCATCATGTACCACCTAGTCACATTATCCTGACACCAGGCCAACCAGTCCTAACACTAATATCTTATTGCTAAGTGCCCAGTGATGTAAGTCTTTCCTATGACCGGGTCACGGTTCAAAACCTGTGTTCTCCCGAATTAGAGGCAAAAGCTTTAACCACTTGGTCACTGGAACAGTATGACACTGATTCGGCACTAGTGCAATGATACAATTATGTTCATGTGATATTTTTTTTGCTGGTTTTAACAGCCTTTTTAACACATATGTGGTTATATCATGCCAAGAAAATAAAAGATATGTGCCCTTCTCAAGGGCACACCATGGCAGCTAAAGCAAACCCGGTCCAAGCAGGTAATGAACCTGTAACCCTTGGATTACAAATCTGATGCTCCACAAGCTGAGCTACCATGGCTACCTGTGTACATATAGAATGCATGCAGAGCGTAATGTGCAAGAATAAGTACCAGCACTTTACGAAAATTCATAAAATGTTATCAATATAAAAAAATATTCTTTTGAAATATGATATAAAACCTACCTCTCAGTTCTGGTAGATCCACAAATAATTTCTTAACATCTTCTGAAATATAAAAACAAGTATATCATTATACATCAAATGTTTCAAAAGATATTACAACAGTTGTGGGAAAAAATGATGGACAAAGCACATCTGTTTTATCTACCTGATGTATTTTTGAAGCTGACAATTGTATGAAGGTAAGAGCATTAATAAATAATGGCTTCAGTGACATGAAAACTGGAAAAAGCTGATAGCTATGGCTTTTGATGCATCCTTTACTGAATTGATGAATGAAATGAGAAGTTATTTTCAATTTCTTTTGCTTAAAATTATTATAACTGTATGAAACACTTAATATTCATCTCAATAGGCCCCTGTACAATTCTTTTTAAATCTTGCAAACTCTTTATTAAACTGGTCATATTGCAACAAAATATGGTTATTTATCAATCTTACAACAAAACTTCTTACATGAATATATCTGCTCCAGATTAACATTCAATAAACTCAATATGAACATACACATTAATGAAGTTTATTTATTTCATGTTCAGAAATGTTCACATTTATTTATAATTAATGACAAGTTTATTTATTTGGTGATTGATCAGTACCAAAAAAAAACACACATGACAACCAGACATATTAGTTTCAAAACACCTAGAAAGCCAACTAAGCAATCAGGTTTTTTTGTTTGCATTAAATTTTTTCCATGCGTACTGGACAATGCTGAAACTTAATAAACCAAATATTACCCCATATCATCTGCTACTTTTGCTGATTTAAAAAAAAGGATTTATTAAAATGAAACTATTGTCAGAATGCTGATGATTGGGAGAGTCAAAGTGATAAAAATTTACATAAGATCTGATGAAAAACATTGCTATTTATGATCCTTTTTTATTACTGTTAACATACCCCCCTAAATAGTCTTTGTAAATCTTTTCTGACCTGTAAGACCTGTGGATCTATATACTCTATTACTAACTGTTATTATTACCTTTAAGTGAAATAAAAGTTTATTAGTATTTTTAGTAATACAAACTATACTGAGCAAATGAGAATGCAAACAATTGGAGGGAAAAAGTAATGCTGCAAACAATAAATTCAATATTTTTAAATAAAAAAATTATGTACATACAATATATATATATATATATATATATATATATATATATATATATATATATATATATATATATATATATATATATATATATATCAACTTACCTTCTCTCTTTGGCAAACTTGTAACCTTAGTTGGTTCACTGACTCCATATTGATTCTGTGCTCGTACACGGAATTCATATTCCTTGTCTGGTCTAAGATTACGTGCAAAATATGTATTTCCGGGAATGCCTGTTGATACTTTTGTCCATTCATATCCCGGTAGTTCTCTTGACTCGACAATGTATGATACCCTCCTGGCTTCTATTGGGAGGTTGGACGTTTTTGCTGGTAACCATGACAACTTGGCTGCATCACCACGGACATCCAAAAGAGTTGGTTTATCATAAGGAATTTTTGGAACACCTGGAGATAATGATTGAAACTCACTGTAAATTATACCCCAAATAACCAATCTTTCTATGCAGCATGGAGAAAATTTTGGCAAATATATTCATTAAATAGTACTTATGAAACAGCATTATGATTAATAAACTTGGTTCTTATTTTTTGAAAATTTCATTCGATATGTAACCATGAGTGTTATAGAATGTAAATTAAAACCCTCAAATGCACAGAGACTTATAAAAGTAACTTGAATAAAAACATTAGGAATTTGATGAACTTTCATGAATTAGGTTATAAACTGTAAAAACAAAAGAGTGACAGTGAAAAGAAGACAGATTTTATAGATGAATCTACAGGAAAATCCTACCATCAGTCATGGAGAGATCCTTGAGTGGTCGTTTGGAGGGAGTATAACGATCTTCATCATGTGATCTTTCCATCGGCATTTCCTTCTCATCTAAAACCATGAAATTGTTTACAAGTAAGTGTGCAATACCTTATTTTAGAAATAAATGTACAGAGACCCAGACCCCCCAAAATGTGCTTTCTTACAACATTATTTCATATATCAAACAGTAGCATCTTGACTCAAAAATTTTTTCATACATTCATTCATCAAATTTTCAATCATTCTCATTTCATCATGTGTCGCTTGTTGTGGTTGGCAATTACAGACTACTTCATTATAATACAGTGTAATAATTTCAATCATTTATTTGACTTCAGAATTTAATGCACAGTAAAATACTAACAACTAACTGCAGTTCAGTTCTAAAACTTGAGTTCATAAGTTGTTCTTTTGATGGAAGTTCCTTGTGTTTTATTAATATAATTTGACTGCATCAGATGTATTTTCATGATAAATTAGCATTTTCATTTTTAACAAAATATAAAGGAAAATCGGTCAGACAAATCAAATGACAAGGTGTTCAATTATTACTTTCAATAACTGAATATAAATGATTAATGATTCGTGTTTAAAACTGTTTGCATTTTTAAAGTGAAATCATCAATGAAAAATATAATAATTAATATAGTATATTGATACAGTCTACTCTTGTTTACCACAACCCAAGTGCCTACAATAAGGCGATTAATAAATGAGACAGGAAACCTACTTTCTGGATACAGGCTGCTTAACAATTACCAGGTATGTAAAAATAAGTGTTCATGAAAAGACATAAAATAATTGTATCTCGTACCAATAAAAAACTAACAGTTTATCAGTTATAATGAGAAACATTTTGATCTTTTTATTTCATCTGATTAACATTAGTGAACATGTATATGGTGTAATGCAACTGAAGACATCTTTATTCATGTTACGGTGTCCTGTCAATGAAAACCTCATGACAATAAACTACAGTTGCTCTGTACGTTGTACAGTATATTATTACATAACTGTATGAAAATCCATATCAAAAGGCTCAAATTAACATTCTTCAAGTCTGCAGAAAAATGTCTTCACCCAATTAAAACTGATACCTACAAGCCTTGACAACATAACTTCGCCAATTTAGAAATGATACCTACAGACCTTGACAGAAATAAGAGCCCAATTACTTTAAACCAATGAATTTTAAATGATTAGAAGTATGATTTTAAACAGAAAATAGCAAATGCAAAAGAAATTCTTTACATATCACTGCTAGTAATTTTCTGCAATGCATTATGGGCATGAATGGTATTTTGAATAATTAAAAAAATTTAATTGATATAATGGCTGAGATAGTTAAAATAAATCATGGTACCAGCGTTACCCACAATGCCTTGCATTAGAATACCTACAATGACTTACAATAAGTGTCCATTTGTATAAGAATTTCATTGTTTACCATTGTCTACTATACATTGCATTCTAACCAAAACTGAAATTCATTTACTTTGCTAAAAATAACTGGACTCTCCTACATCATGGCTTTTACTTTGGTATTTATTTTTTCTTTAGCTCAGTTTACTGTCTTTCTTACCTCCCACTTTGAGCTGAGCTAGTGATGATGATTTTCCAGCAGCATTTGAAGCTATACAGGTAAAGACACCTGCATCACCAGCATTTAGGTTATCAATTATTAAGGTACATACTCCATCATCCCGCTTCATGACATAACGTCCACCTGGGGAGATAACTCTTCCATCTTTCATCCTGAAAAATGAAAAACCAAAGAACTATAGATATTAAATAACTGACCCAAAACAATAAACTTCCCTAAAGCTGCTGGGACCAAAAATGTTGGTCATACTCATTTTATAAAGTTGACCAAAATACTGAGGATTGATTCGTATCACAATGATCCTTCAGGAACCAATACATGTGGCTAGTTTGCAGATGATAAAGGGCTACAGCAAGGCTAATGAGAGAAGTTTCCTTGCTTTTCTATACAAATATTAACTGAAGTCTACATACAGTGAAACAAAGCAAAAGCATACCCAACTACTATCTTGTTGAGCATGACTAAATGTCTTACAGACTGAGGTTTGTCATCTTTCTCATTAAAAGTCTTTTCCTGAAAGTAAAAGGTCAATATATGACTCTAGACAAATGTTTGGTATGTTGTCATGTGAGTTCAGCTTTCCTTCATTATTATGTAGTAGCTAGGGTTCATCACTGCTAACCTTATTATTTACTGAACTATGGTCAAGTGAAAATTGTTGTAGACTAAAATCACTGTATAGTTAGAACAATGTGATACAGAACAATAATATAACAGGAATTATTGAATCTTATGAAGTAATAATGTTTTTAAAAAAAATAAAGATATTATGCTCAGGTTTCTGTGGGATTTTTTAACAAAAATATTTCATAAACCAATTCCAAAAAAAACTTTTAAAGTGTGGTCATGTGGTCCATATTAGTACAGTATTGCACTATGGCAAAGCATATCAGCAAGGCCATGGAAAAGTAAAGAACTGGTGACTTATGCATAAAACAATTTTTTTTTAGAATGCCCTAGTAACATATTAAGTGTTTTACACCATTCATATTTGAGGTTAGACTCACTGACATATGCCTAGGAATACTTAAGCTGTAAAGGATCTTACTTGTTTTAATGAAAACCCTTACCATGAGATGTCTGGATCAGGAATTCCCATCACTTTGCACTCTAATTTGGCTCTAGTTCCCACAGGTGCTGCATAATCATTCAGTCTCTTTGTGAATGTAGGGACATACCCATGTTTGGCCTCAAATGAATCCAGTTTTGCTCTGAAACAAGAATGAATTACATCACAGTTCTGTTAAATTAATTAATGCAAGATATCTTCATTTACTGTCCAATTTAAAAAGCACAACCAACCCAGGGGAAAAAAGTTTGAGAACTGATTGCTAGGCGGGCAAGGTTGGGATATCCAGCCCTCAACATCACTGATTGTCTTTCTTAAAAAGGCTAGAAACAACAAGGTGAACTGTCTGCTTTATTAAGCTTTCTTTAATAACAGTTTAACCATTTGGTACTGCAATGTTGCCATCATTAATATTAAACTGCTCCTTCTTCTAATAATGTATCCATCTTGACTGGTTTCCTAACATATCATATTAAAATTTCTGCATGTTTCAGATGGAAAAATAAAGATGTTTCAGATTCGAAAACAAAAACAAAATATTTTAAAACGTTTCTGAAAACAAATGAATAAAAATTCAAAGCCCAAGCAACCATATGCATACACACAATATGAGGTTATCCCTTATATCACACAGAAAATTAATTACACTTCATATGTATTTAATGAATAAAACTGACATCACTTGCCTAATTACAATTTCAATTAAGTTTATTTCAGTCCAGAAGAAAATGCAAGCATACTGAAAAAACATAACTTTACATTTGAAGCAAAATAATCCACCATTTTTTAATCTTCTACCAACACCAAGTTTTAAACTTCTACCATCACCATGTTTTATTGTTTACCAACACCATGTTTTAATCTTATGCCATTACCATGTCTTAATCTCTTACCATCTTCATGTTTTAATCTTTAGCATTGATCTGCTGCCCAAGAAAATCTGCATAAATATAACCAGACTGGTCGCAAATTTGGTCATGAAATAAAAATGAAATGAAAACTGATATTATAGATCCAAACTTGTTTGTGGTGTTCCAGATAATTCAAATGTATTTTATTTTAATAACATGTTTCAGAGTAGATGGTCAGTCATAAATATTGCTCATGTTGTTTTCACGAATAGTTACTGGTATTGCATCAATGATGTATTCTAGAAACATCCTATAAAGTGGACAAAGAAAGCCCATTTTACATAGGCTTCAAAATTTTATACCATTCTTTTTCCCCTTAACAGAGACACTACACATTCCATTAATCCTCAAAGTCTTGCATAATGCAAATTTTCAAAACCAAAGAAGTGGCCAGGGATCACCTCCCTTGAATTATTCTGAGCAACTGTTAGTGGAGCTGTAATTTGGAATCATAATTTGTTAAAATAAACAAAAAGTCACTCAGAGAAATGAAAACTTTATACAACAAAACAAAATAGTCAAGTCAAATTACTATAGTATTTACTGCCCTGAAATCAGCAAGGAGTTTTAAGTCTGTGTACACTTGCAAGAAAAACCACTGAACATAGTGGCGATGTTAATATCACATGGGCCTCGACCCTTTGAGGGTGAGTTGAATTTCTAACTGTCTGCATTAACAGGGAAAATAATAGTATTAAATTATAGTATTAAATTATTAAAACTCATGTAAAATCAAACTCTCCATTAATGAAGCCATTTTCTTTATTACATTTTTAAACACAGTACCATATACCATCTGCAATGTCATTTGTAACCAAGTAATATACAATGAATTAACAAATCCCTGCAGTCTGGCACAAAACTTATAAAACACTACTAGCAAGCTAAAACATGAAATAACAATGTACTAAACACATTAAATAAGCTTTCGTTTATTGCTATGTTATTTTGTTTAATGACAGGTGTGTGTGTGTGTGTGTGTGTGTGTGTGTGTGTGTGTGTGTGATTTGGATTTTTAATGCAACTTTAATAATTTTTAAATCATATTGCTATGATGTCTGCAGTGTGGGAGCTTATAGTGATATCAAGCACTGGGACATCATGTCATCTGACATGCAGCATGATGTCCCACCCAGTCACATTATTTTGCCACCAGGCGGACCAGTCCTAACAATAACCTCTTAATGCAAGGCAGCTGTTAGTACCATTTTTGTGTCTTTGGTATTACTCAGCCAGAGTTCAAACCTGCAACTTCCTGCATCCAATGTGGATGCTCTAACCAGAAGGGCATCAGAGTGGTCATTTAAATGGGTTTTTATTTGCTGAATCTAATTAATATATATGTTTTTGGCCTATGACCAGATGCAGGTTTTTGTATTATCAGCAATGGAATTGTTAAACTAAATATTTAAGATGCTGGCTTTGACTTGAATGGCTTAACTCTTAATAAAGGATGACATAATCTTTTAATATTTCTATGGCGGTGATCTTTGTTCTACAGGTGAGTAATACATTTTTAAACAAATGTTAATCATTATATTCACAACCTAATAGTGAAACATTGTTGTTGCAATTTTCACCAATTCGAATCTGACATGTAGCTTGACAAGGCAATTTCCAATAATAAGCATGCCATTCCTCTACTTTACAAGAACAGCATTAGTCTGTCCCTTTTATCACTGATAAACTCCAGCAACACAAGTACATAAATAAATTTATTTTCAAAATTACAAGGTATGAAACAAATACTTATGCAAAAGAAAAATGCGGCTGTCTGTAAACAGTTTCCAAGGTCTGAATAAAATATGGTACTCATTGGAAGAAATAACATTATCAAAGAATGAAAAACTACCTAAACTGACTTACCTATTCCTTCATTAATCCTTGAATAGCAGGTGTTATCAAGTAGTCAGAGGTCACCATTATGGACAGACAATTTATTTGTAGTGGAGGTAGTGGGAGGGGGCAGAGCCATGATTTAATAGCTTGACGAAAGAAGAAAAAAAACACTTTTGCTCTGATTTACAAAAAAAACCCAAAATATATATCTATCAAATTAGTTGTAAAAAATATCAAGAGATAAAACAACAAATTCAGCCAGGTTGGAGAAAAAATACCAGGCCCTCCCACCATCCCAAAAAGTTAAATGGTCAGTCTGTTGAGGACCTTGATGTGGAAAATTTAACAACTCAACAGGTCGATCTGGCTTACAATGAATTATCAACCAAACAATATTTCATTTTCCACTATGCCATGAATATACCAATCAATCCATTAGCTAATTGATCATCTCATCTAAAATCCACACAATATGTTTCATAATAGAAAATACAGTTTCTATCTTAAAAGAAGTATTAAATTTTACACACCCAGCGGGACTTGTTCCTAAAATCATAGATTCTGGTGTCTCTCTAGATTTCTTGCTTTCCCTGACATACATATTGGCACTGCAGTAGACCTCACCCTCATTGTTAAACGCTTTACATGTGATCTTGCCATCATCTTCAAACCTCACCCCCTTCACTGTCAGGGTATGAATATCACCCTCTCGTGTGATGACAAACCTTTTGTTGGATTCCTGAAGAAAAAAGATCTGGACTGTTAGACACAAAGAAATACCAAATGAGATAATCTCAGGGCTGTTCCTTTCCACATAGAACCTAGGGAAGACAATTATTTAAAAACTATTTGTCAGGTTACTTTAATTTCAAAAAGTTAATTCACACTAAAATGAGAAGAAATTCTAAATTGCTTCAATGCCTCAGAGTGCCCCACATTAAAAGTGACTTCACTGGATCCCAGTTAGATTTAAACAGAACTGCCTTCACACATTTTTACCTCTCCATTGCTAAAATTTCTGTACAAGGCCCCAACTCAATCTGAAGTACTTCTAAATGGGGATATGTATTGGGTCCTATCTCGACTGATGTACCTCTAAATGGGGATTTGTATAGTAACAAAGAACAGAGTAAAAGACCTTTTTTGGGGGAAGAAATCTGACCCACTGGCAATAAAATTTACAAAAGTAAAACACCTAAAAGTTTACACTTTGCAGAATTCTGTGATTTAGGATGGTTAGCTGTGGTGTCGGGGCAAATGTATTTTAAAATTGAGTGTTTTTGGTCCCAGAAAATATTTTAAGACTTTAAATGAAATCCCCAATTAAATATCAACAACTAATTATTATCAAAACCTATCTTTTCTTCTCTGGTTTTGTTTCCAAATCAAAATAACTTACACTATACAGCAAATAAAAATTTTGCTATTAGAAAATGGGATAAAGTTCTAAGATATCATCCTGATGTAGGCTTACAGGTATGGGCTTGTGGTCAAACAGCCATGTTATTGTTGGACTGGGCTCTCCAACAACAATGCACTCAAACTTTGCCTCATCACCCTCACGGGCACTGATATGGTCAAATCTCTTCAGAAACTTGGGCAGAATCGGTCCCTTCAATTTGTCCTCTAAAACTGTCAATGTGGCACTGCACTTGGCTTGTCCCAGAGGATTACTGAATTATTAAAACATGGAAATTTTAATGAAATATAATAATGAAAGAAATATTAAACCGTAAAAACCCAATAACCTTGGGACCAAATTTTACTTTTGACTTATGAGAGGTTGTCAGTTTACTGAGAGTATCCTTTCATATAAAAGATTTGCATCAATATGGGCATTCATTATTAAGACTACAAACAAAACAACTAGTTTTTAAACCAAAAAACACCAAATATTTTCATGTTATTAGAGAATGACAAAGATAATAATGTTCTTAAGTGCATGTGAAAAAGGAAAACTACTTATTTAACTTAAGCTAGTTCTTCTGACATCTTCATATATGACAAACGACAGTCATGGTTCCTTAAATACCTTAATTCAATGGAAATCATATGAGCAAATCTGAATTTTGTTTAGTTGGCATCTGTCAACAAAGTATCTTAAGTGGGGCCACAGACCTGGTTATCAAAATCCTAGGTATTTAATTTAAAATACTCAAGGAACTAATATGTTGTTGATCATTTATACCAACAAATAGCATCAATAACAACTACATAACAAGTAGATAAACATACCTTCTAAAATGGCATATCTACAAATTGTTTAGTTGATTGCAATTTACTTTAAACTACTGCTGAGTGCTATCGTATCAGTTAACGAGACTACTGAGGCTGTTTGCTAGGCTGAATACTATAGCATCATCATGGATGACTACAGAAACTGACAATAAAAACATGGTTACATTTATATTCATTATTTCAATCATTTTTGCTGGATTTAAGTGAAATAAAAAGACAGCTTACCTTGTATAGTGTCTGTTATTCAAAACTTTTCACTTTATATACTCTACATCCTATCATACAAGAAATCCCATTCTTGTAAACTGTTTTGAATCCCACAAAATCAATTTTCATCATACAATTTAAAATCACTTAAATCTGTTGTTGAAACAGGACTAACAACAATATCTGATCCATTTTCTAAAAATGATCCATTAAACTCTTCAATATCACTTGCACTGAACCCTTTTAAAGTCACTCATATCTGAATCAGAATCCATTTTTGTTTATCTTAACTACACGTGTTTCATTCATTGCAGGTAATCCCTTCCCTTAACCTCTCAGCTTTCAAGCTTGTATCAAAATATTCAGTAACCAATCCTCTCATTGGTTCTAATAATCAAAACTATGTAAACTTCTGTACTTTCAACCAATCAATGTTTAGTTAACATAGCAATCATGTCCACATAGATGTGACAATGGGGTTTCGACTACTGCTGAACTATGTGCACATAAGTGACACTGGGGTAGTAAATGAGGCTTATCGACACTGCAGATATGCATCAGTGGGGAACAGAAACTATTTACAGGTGATGCTTAGATGTGGCAGTTGTAGCTAAAGGCTTAAAAGCTGTTCCTTCTTTGATGTACAAAGATATAAATTCGTCTTATATCAGCCCTTATTTAAATTATACAATGGCAAGTACTTTTACCTCATGTGCCCTTTGGGCATTTCCAGCTCACTATTATTTTCGAGATTTCTTTCTAATCCCTCATTAAAACATATTTGAGTTTTACAAAAATACAAAACACAGCACATACAAATGCTTTTGCTTGTTCATTTAATACAATGATGTATAAACTGAGTTAATTATTACCTGATATGACATGTGTATTCTCCAGCGTGTTCCCGCTTGGTCGATTTTAATTCGAGACTGACCATGCCATCTTGGTGCCGCACCCTTATGCCGGGTCCCTCCCTTATTTCCATGTCATTCATCACCCATGTCACTGCTGGCATGGGACGGCCCTCAATGATGCATTTGAATTCTGCAGGTACTCCCTCAGTTACTTTTTGATCGTAAAATCGGGTCAGGAAGTTTGGAGCTAAATCTCCCTCCTCTTTATCAGCCTTCAGTGCTGGAAAATAATAAAATGAGGATGTAATTATTATCTACTTGTTGATTATGACCATAGAGTGAAATTTTCAGTGGGCCAATTTCCATGTAAAGGATGTTCAAGTTGAACACACTTGGGATAAAGGAAAGGCAGTTTTAATGTGGAGAATCATTCATTGATGCAATTGATCCTTTTGAATTGTTTTCATAAGAATGCATTAAGTAACCAGGCATATAATATTTTTAAGTCCTTCTCTGGGTACCATGTTTATTTAAATGGGTCATCAAATTTACAAAAGTACTCTATAAATGTTACAAATCTCTATACAATCTACTGATAAATATGGTGTACATGGATTGATGTGCATGCTACATGGTTTTCATACTGATAATGAAATAACTTAGATGAGCATGCAAAATTTTATCTCTGTGTGTGTGTATGTGTATGTCTTTTCTTATTGATATGTTCAACTACATACATGCAACCAGTAAAGACTAATAAGTGGAATCTAAGGGGTAAAATAGCATACTTTGAAATAAAAGCTGTAAATTATATTATTACATTTTATAATTCCGATAAACGGTACAAAAGATAAACATTTTTTTATATACTAACCTGGATCTGCTACTGGTTAATGTTCTTGCCACAAATTCCATGCAGATTGGTACCAAGATAAAAACTCAAATTACATATACAATGTGCCCCTTAATTAGTCTATATGTTGAACTTTCCACTAAGTTGATCATAAAGTCAATTCTACAAATCATGAAAAAAGCATGATGACGTGCTAAACTTGAGTGCTGTATTGCATTACTAGCATATTCTTTTAAATTTCTATTGCATAATTGGTTTGTCCTTTAAATTATATAAAATGTTTCAGAATTTAAAACGCTCCATTACCTTGAACCATTTACTGCTGCTTTAATAAAGCCTGAATATGTTGAAATTTTTTTACAGTACAGAATGACCCTCTAGCCAATATTTTTGTTAATATAATGAATCTGTTAAAAACCCCATCCATTTTCTTGAAAATCAGTCATACACATCTTTAATAAATAGCTCATAATGACAGTATTTGGAAGGTACATGAAGGTCTACAATAGACAAATGCTGGTCAACTATGGACAAGTGCACTCTCATGTTATTGTTACACAGAAGCATTCTTTTCAAGAACATTTACAATTTTTTATGATGTGTGCAATTAAAGAGATGATAATAAAAACAAAAAATTTTTTTTTATTGATTTGTTCTTACATGTACCAAATAAGTGTAATCTATAAGCAGGCAAGCACAAAATGTAATTCCATGAAAAACAGTCAAATGATTATGCCAGAAGCATAATGGTTGGCAGGTATGCAACAATTTATAGAAACAAAATTGTAAATAATAATTTGTTACCTATCACATTGAGGTAAGCCTCTGTCATTGCCTCTCCAAACTTGTTTCGAGCCCAGCAAGTGTATCGTCCTGTATCTGCAATCTCCACATTTTGTATCAGCAAGGAGTAGATCTCATTGTTGAAATTAAGAAGTTTGTATCGCTCGCTAGACTCTACCACTTTACCATCCCGCATCCTACAAATAGCCATTGTTTGGTTTTTTTTTTTTATAAATTTGTTGTGCATGTCACAGAAAAAAATTTATCTGTTATTAATTCCGTACATTATTAACAAAGTATACACATTCCTTTTTGAAGTGATAATATGTAAAAGACACATCAATTAGTTGTTTTGACTTTTCTGTTTTTAAAAAAGTAATTTAATATATTGCCATCATGCTGTGTTTGGGTTTGTTCTACTAGTAATCTTTAAAATATTTGTACAACAATGAATTGGCAGCTTTCAAAATATGTGTAGTTAAAGGCTTTTGTTAATTTTTGTGTCCATAATATATTCTTCCAGAACTATATATATATATATATATATATATATATATATATATATATATATATTTATATATATATATATATATATATGTATATATATATATATATAAGCATGAAATACATTATACTGGTCCATATTTTGTTTGCATTTTCAGAAGAATAACAATACAAGTATTGGAATATAATGTGTACTTAAATATTTTTCATACATTTTCCAGCTTAAATTATTGAATTAGGAAAATTATTTACTTCTTAATAATGCTGTAAAATACAAAAATATGCCAATAATTGAGTGCTTAATACTTATATTTTAAGACTGCTGTACAACCAAAATGCCATACAACCAAAGTGACATCCCATGCAACCAAAGTGACATACAACCAAAGTGCTGCACAACCAAAGTGATGCATAACTAAAGTGAGCAAAAACTAAGGCATTATTAATTATATGCCTTTCATTTGATTTTAATAATTCTGTAATTTAAAAATATTTGCTTTGTATTTCTACAAGATTGCATGATTTAATTATAACAAGTGATCACAGATGCAAAAAAATTAACAAAAATATTCCTAAATACATATAAAGTACATAGTAAAAGTGAATCAATTAAATATGGTATATAGGAAAAAACAAATTTATTTGAGCTACCAACCAAACAATATCTGGTCTGGGATATGCAACAACTCGGCAGTCAAATCGGGCAAGTCGACCCTCCTCAACATGGCAGCTGCTCATCTGGAAAAAGTATGACGGTGTGTTGAAGTCCAGATCCATGGGAGACTCGGGAGGTGCTGCAACATTTGGTGTGTCTCTGCCTGTTATAGATGCAAAATAAAATGCTGTTTAAATTTCTAAATACCCAAAAATAGTTTTTACAATAAGGCATGAAATATTTTAAGTTTCTATGCATTATTTTCATTTGTCACAATAGCATCTCTGTTAATTGACTTCCTGGAATATTAGAGAGTGAATTGCCTACAAATTAACACAGCTTCTATTTAGAAATGGTGTTTCTTAATAAAAAAAACAGTGATTCATAGAGGACTAAGGTGTGATGTAAAGTAATAGATTTTAAATTGCTTACTGCATTATTAGAGCAAAATGCTTATAGTACCACCATGTCTTGTCCAACCACCTGACTAATCCAAACAGTGTTAATTAAACACATTTTTACAACTAACTGGATAAAGTGACTGAATTCTCAATTAAACCTTTAAATTTACCTCTAATCTTTATAATGTTAGAACCAAAAGGTTGTAGTGAATTTATTGAGGTGGCCATTGTAAAGAGTTTAAATTAGAATTATGCTATTTGGACCACAATATGTGACCAACCTGTAAAGGAAGCTCAATGAAATTTTTATTATTTTGTAAGGCTAATTGTTTGCCAAAATTCTAAAATGTACACATGGCATACAGTAACTGAAATGATGATTTAAATCATTCTAAACTCAACCTTCCACTAATTTGCTTGTTAGTATTGTAAACAATTGACTATGTGCATGACATGCCTCACTCAACATGTGATTGTTTCATTTGCTTCTTATTAGCACAGGATTATGGTTTTATCATGTATACGAGTGAAAATTTATACTATGGGACCAACTGTGAACTCTGGACATGAATATGGGATGCTTCTGTAGCTTTTACTCTTACTCGAAGAAATTTCAGCAGTTTACAAACTTAAAACTTTTTTCTTTAAAATAAAATGTTTCTTATCAAAGGTTGCTAAAGTGCTTTTAAAAGTAAATAGCATAGTTTATAGAATCATTTTTTTTACACAATACGTAAATCAACTTGATCTGCAATGTTGTGTAATACATGGCACTACAATTTCTCATCAACTTCAACATTTTCCTAGCAATGCCACATTCAGTGTGAAAATCATCTTTAAAGAATGAACAGAAAAATCTATCTAATCAGTTGTCTTATGTATAAATTTGAAAATACATGAATTAAATGATCTGGGTAGCTCCTGCATTACTGATAGCCATGTACATGTTTGTTTACATGGCCTGCAATTTTGTAAACTCAATCATTTACACATGTAAATGTTTCAGCATTATTTAAACTAACTGTAATGTACTATGAAGTCAAAGCCAAACTAAACCATTTAAACAGGCAAATGATTTTTATTGGCATGTACATTTACACACATAAACTATTCAGCCTTATATGCTCTGATTGTAATGTGCTATGAAATTAAGTCCAAACCACAACAATGAATTTCTGGTACATTTTGTATGCATGTTGCTGCTGACAGCCTGTACTGCTAATATGTAATTACCATCTCTAAATGTCAGTTCTTCTGAGCTCATAAAAGTGTTTTTTAAAAGTAAATAGCATAGTTTAAAGAATCATTTCTCCACACAATATGTTGTTGTTGTTGAGTTTAATGCCATTTTTCAATACATGATATTCAATACATGGTGGCCATTATAACTGTTGGAGGAAGAAACCCGGAAAACCTGGGAAAGAACCAATGACCCATGAGAATCTACTTGTAAGTTTTTTCACATATCCATATTAGCCAAACCTGAGAATCGAACCCATGCAGACAGAGGTGAGATAGCAGTGATCCTGAATGGTGAATGCTTTAGATCATTCAGTCACTCAGCATTCCACACACAATATGTACATCAACTTGATCAGTAATACTCTGTAATACATAGTACTGACATTTCTCATCAACATCAACATTTTCCTAGCAATGTCACATTCAATACAAAAATCATTTTTAAAGAATAGCAAAACCATTTGCGCATGTAAATGTTTACAGCCATATTAAGTCCAAGCCAAACTACACCATTTAAACAGGCAAATGTTTTTACTGACAAAAGAGTAAACTAAACCATTTACACATGTAAATAATTCACCCTTATTGACTCTGATTGCATTACACTGTAAAGTCCAAATCACAATAATGAATTTCTAGTGCATTCTGTATGCATGTTACATGTGATAAACTGCAATGCTGATGCATAATTACCATCTCTGAGTGTCAGTTCTTCGGAGCTCATGACCGAGCCATTGACATTCATTGCCCGAGCGGTGTATAATCCAAGGTCATCTTCTGTGACACTTGGGAAAATAAGCATATTCATAGCTCCATCGACAACAACACGGCATCCATCTGTGTCTTTCAGTGGACGGTTGTTCTTCAGCCACAAGACCTTGGGGGCTGGATTTCCCGAAACAACACATACAAGCTCTGTAGTGTCACCAACTGCAAAGAAAAATTGATACCTGTCAATAATTTATCTAAAGATAAATACAGGATGTAATAATGTTTGAAATCATCCATTTTCAGCAGTTCAATAGGCAGCAAAACATTTGCACAATTTTGTTACTGATAATATGTATGTAGCACACCTTCACCATACGGTCTTTAATTATACTACAGTATAGCATTCTCTGACTATAACATATCATAACATTCTCTCACTATCAGGTCCCTCATTCTACCACACTGAACCTGTAACTGTAAATTTGTAAGGTGTTAATGAAGCACATAACTGAGTGAATCTGGCTGCAGTCAATGTGACACAAAGCATTTAATTTGTCCAATGTGTTTTGGAATGTGTTCAGACAAGGGCCACTGCTAGAATACTATATTTAATTTCCCAGTTTGCGGCATGATTGATTTTTAATTGAGATAACAGTTACAGAAATAGAGAGGCGAGGTCAACTTGGGGTTAAGTTGTGGAGAAATGGCAAAGTGGAGACAATCCAGAAACAATTCTGGACCAATAGATGTCATAAAATAAAATTTTCCAAAAATAATTATTAAGAAAGCACAGAAATATGAAGTGTTACTCAAGCCTGTATAGCCATAGGTTATTTTTTGGTAGTTAGAATAAGGGATGTGTAATTAAAAAAAATTCAATGTTTTAAGTATTCTTCCTCGAAAGTTTAATCAGTTCAAGTTTTTTTGCGGAAGAGGAAGTTCTCGACTCAGATATTAACAAAAAGTTAAAATTTTCAAAGGTTGACTGGCAGTTGAGCGACATGAACTTAAAGGTATGACATGAGTGGGTCTCAACATAATGTCTCATCATAATTTATAATCTGTATATTTATATAAGTTTGTAATCATCTATTTGAATTTATATTAAATTCATACATCAATTTTGTTTGAGTCTTAATTGTTTGCATTTATTTGTCTTGAATGTTATATGACTCATTTAATCTAACAATGTTTTACATTATTTCTTTGATATGAATTTTGAGATAATTGTTTAAATTTACTTGTTTGCAAGTAATAGGACTTATGTATTCAAGAATTTCATGTATTAGTTTTGATACAAATTTGTGAGAACTGTGTGAATAAATTTGTTTTAAATGATATGGATCATGAAAGATAGGAATTGATCATGAGAACTGTGTGAATAAATTTGTTTTAAATGATATGGATCATGAAAGATAGGAATTGATCAGTTTGGAAATGTTATGCCAATGATTTGCTAGTTATCACATTATGTAGATAAGACAAGACATAAATTCCACTAATTCATTTGTGTAATTAAGTTATAAATTCTTTTAACCAAGAAATTGTGTGCCTGCCAAATGAAATTTAGTCCAGCTAGCGATTTATAAAACTCTTAATTAAAACTCATTATAGCATTCCCTCACTATTATGCACTCCATTATAATAATATTCATGTTATTAACTTGAATATCATCTCTGATCCCAATTTAATTAAGTATTAGCAAAATTAAATATATAATGTATTTCTTTATAAGGCAGTGTTACTTTTAAGTGGTACACAATGATCCCTATAGACAGAATTATGCTGAGGGAGTGCAGTACAATAATGCAACTACATTGACATTAATATAAATAAAAATATAGGCAATATGCATACAGCACTCTCTCACTGTAAGGTCATTCATTATAAAACAGATTATATTATAAGATTAGTAAGGTCAAGAATCCCATTAGATTAGGCAATAGTTTGTCATACTTACGATTACAGGCAACCTTTCTGAGTTTCTTTTTAAACATGGGTCGAGTGGTTCCATCGTTGTATTCTGGAGCAATACTTCTGTCATCCGAAAGTTTTCCTGAAGGAAAGATATGCAATTCAGGACTTGAGCATTATACTCCATATAATTTGATTTAACATAATTGTCTAATGCCTTATACTTGGCACTTAGCTGAAATTTCAAGATTAATGCTGATCGATTTTAATTTCATAGAGATTTTGATTCTGTTCTGTTTTTTGTTGTAAAAACAATGTATAAATGTAATAAGTTTTTAAGTTGTTTGTACCATGGGAAGATAAACATTGTTAGGAGTACATCCAATGTAATTTGCTTATGGTGCAACAGAGGACACTGAGGAATGCTGGGTAATCAGAGGCTAATTAAATGTACAATGGTATTGATAGCAAAGACAAGAGAAATGAATGGAATAAACATCAAAGTTAACTAATCAGGCAGTGGCAGTAATTGATAATTTATCTATAAACTAATTAATCAGGCAGTGGAAGTAATTAATCATTTCTTTTAAAATTAATTATTTTTCATAACATGTGCCATCCATCCAGATCTAACCAGTTCCAAAAGTATGGAGATTTCATTTACAGTAGACATTATGCAATAATGGATGCTTGGTTATTAATTGCCATGAAGGAGAGACCACCAACATCAAACTAATACCTGGCACAATGCCACTTTTTGAATCCTTTAACTTAAACCATTTCCATCCCATAATGCATTTCACAGATTAATAAAGGAATTCAGGTAGAGCTACAAACCGTTTCCAGACTAAATGAATTTATCCCAAATATTAATATGTTTGTCTGGAGAAAATGAACAGCATTTCTTTATATATAATTATATTTTAAAAACTGTATACTTACTTAAATCTTTATATATACATATATATATATATATATATATATATATATATGAATGATGTATTATAGAATAATATTTTAATAACTTTCATGTAATTTGAAATACATGCTGGAGAGTACTTGACACGGTATATAGACAATATCAAGTTGTTGACTCAGAGTTACAAAACTAAAATTAAAAAAAAAAAAAAGATTTCAAAATGAAATTCTATTTGCAGTAGAACCATGGTTGAAAACTAGCTGGAAATTTTTGCAAATGACCTAAATTGTTCTTCATGACTGAGAAATTAAAGGCCAATTTTCTTTATATACAATATCTGAATTTTCCAAAACCACTAACTCATGAAGGAACCAACATTTGATTTTTAATAATGCTCAAACTTTGTTTTACACTTATTCTTCCATAATAAGATTCTATTTAATTAGGTATCTAGGTGACTATTTTGGCCCGTGTGACCAAACTGGTCAAGAAAAGTGTGGAAATGACTCCTTGATAATTCAACCACAATTTTTACCTTCCATTTTCAGCAAGACACACTGGTACCAAAATTTGAAATGAGTGTGTGTATTTTTGGGATTTTTAATGCAGCTTTAAAACTTTCAGTCAAAATCATAATGATGTCTGCAGTGTGGAAGTTTATAGTGATGTCTGGGACATCTTGCTGCAGACATGTATATCAGGTCCCACCCAGTCACATTATCCTGACAGCTGGCTGACCAGACCTAACACTAACCTCTTAATGTTGAGCGCAAAGCAAGGCAGCTACTAGACCATTTTTATAAGTTTTTGGTATGACTAAGCCAGGGTTAAAACCTGCAACATCCAGCATCCAAGGCAGATGCTTGAACCACTTAGACCACAGGAGCAGTCCCATAAACTACTAGTATAGACACCTATATGGAAAAACATTTTTTTCATTCATCTGAGATATTTATTACAATTTTCTACTGGATTCGAAGATATTATTTTTATTATCACACATCATAAATAACCAGCAATAAAATCAAACAGATGTCTTCCAATATGGCCATCAAAAGCAAAAATAATAAGGCTATTATTCAACTTTCTTACTTCATGCAGCAGTGGCCTAGTGTTTAAAATGTCTGCCTCATATGTGGGAGGTCAAATGGTTCAATCCCTGGCAGACTCATACCAAACACTTACAAAATTGGTACTAACAGCTGCCTCACTTGGTGCTCAGCATTAAGAGGTTAGTGTTAGGACTGGTCGGCCTGGTGTCAGGATAATGTGACTGGGTGCTACATGTCTGTGGCGTGATGCCCCAGTGCTAGACATCGCTATAAACTGCCACACTGCAGACATAATAGCGATATGACTGAAATTTTTTTAAAGATACATCAAAAATCCAAATCTCTCTCTCTCTCTCTCTCTCTCTCTCTCTCTCTCTCTCTCTCTCTCTCTCTCTCTCTCTCTCTCTCTCTCTCTCTCTCTCTCTCTCTCTCTCTCTCTCTCTCTCTCCATACAGTGCTGTAATTAAAGCTCATGCTGCATTTGAGAATTAGAATTGCTTTTATATGGCATAATGTGTGAATGGTTAGTTTCCCCTCTCCTCATGGTATCAATTACACTTATGGCTGTATTTGTAGGCTTAATAGCACCTACAGGTCAATCCACATAAGTTATTTACTAGCTTAACTGCACCCCACAGGTTAATCCACAATAGTTATTTACTAGCTTAACAGTGACTCACATAGTAATCCACAATAGTTATTTACTAGCTTAACAGTGACTCACATAGTAATCCACAATAGTCATATACTAGCTTAACAGGAACCTACTGGTTAATCCACACAAGTTATTTACTACCTTAATATGGATGCACAAATTAATCCAACCTGATAGCTGTTGATGTTATTAAAACTGTATATACTCACTTATAAGGTGAGTCCAACTGCAAACTGATCAGACCCAGATCTGACAGCGCATAATGCATTGGCAGATCTGGATCTGTGCAGTTTACTAGGAGTAATCAGAAGAACAAACAGGATATATCCTGATCTGTAGGAACACTATGCCATGACAGATCAGGGCCTTTGCTGTTTGCAGTTTGACTTGTCTTATATGTATGCAGGTTATTATTCTTTTTCTACTGCCCCAATTAGAGGCAAAAACAACATGAAGTTCCCTCAGACCTTTATAGCCTGTAATAAAAATGTTCAATCACTGTATACCGTCAATTCATTAATTATAGAGTATTTTCATTGTTTTGCCCCCAAAATTTGCTTTTGTTAGCAATTAAATTCATGGATTGGGAAAAGAGGTCATACTCTTTCCATAGAAGGATATTAATTGCTGAGTTTTTAAAGTTATGGTTGATAGAAACTATGAAATCCATGGAAACTAATGCCCAATTAAAATTGGTAGCCCCATGAAAAAAATACTAAATTCACAGTATTTTCCAAAACTTTGAAAATAAATTTTTTGAAAATAATGAGACTGAATGTTGATCGTGTTTTATATCACATATTTCTCCACAACTGAGCCTGCTTAATTCTTCACAGAGTGTTATTTGTCTATGAAATTAAATGAACTATATGCTCAGATATCCAATAGTATTTATTAAGAAATCTAACGGAGAAAGTATGATGCAAAAAATATACAAAGTTAAGTATTTTCTGCTAATGATACAAAGATTTTGGATTCAAGAAGATAAAAATATTATACTTGTTTATACCTAAAAAGTACTGTACAGTGTAAATATTTTTTTAAAAAAAACATATTTAATAAATATATGACTTTGACTATGAAAAAACAACTATAACAACAATTATAAAGACAGCAAGTCAGACACTACATTTTTCACTGTATAAATTTAGTTTGATTATCTATTTGTCTTTCTGATTTTGCATTATCACAGCTGAAAGAGCAATGGACTTAGAATCCAAGGGTGATTCGTTTCATGCCCACTCAGGCCACCCCAGATCAGATGTCTCTGTGTGTCCCTTGCAGCTGCCTTTTCTGTGGCTGATATAGCCAGTAATGTGACAAAGTGCTGTTAGGACCATCAAAAACAAGCTTTTGCCTATTCTGAAGTATCAATGTCTGGTCATTAAATAAACCTTGCCAACATTTCAATCAGTGATGCTTAGGACCTAATTATCTAATTAATTAGCCTAGAGAAGTATGTTCAACTTAGACTTGGTATGAGTAGGTGTGTCATGTTATTATGATGTAAATAATGTGGGAAATGTTCTCACAGCCTGGACCAAAACATAGGAAATTTATAGCAACTTTCAGCCAAATTATGTCTGCAACTAGTACTTTAACTTAAATTCTACAAATGACTTTCTTTTTGTCAAAGTTTGGGGATTTTTTTGGTGCATTTGAAAATAACATCTTATATAGATAAAACATGAGTGGGGCTTAGAAAAAATTTTAAAAGGTTCATTATCTGCCAGTTTATTTGCTCTTCTGTTAAAGTCTCTCTCTCAAACACACAAATGCTCAAATCTGCTCATTTAAACCCAATATTTAAACACCAGCTCAAATACATGCATAATTATTTATAAAGCATGCACTGTGTCATTTGTCAATAATCAAAACTAGCTTATTATTTCAATATACAGTCAATGTAGTCATTAATATGGTGTAGCAAAACAACAAAGTACATCTATCACCATATTTATTTATTTATTTATTTTATTTATTTATTTATAATAGTATTGGTAGTATAACATAAAACAGAATATTAAGATAACTCTTCTGTAACATAAAATACAACCACCTTTCTGTTGCTCAGTCTCATCTTTTGGCTCAAGAACCCTGTGGAATTCAGGGGAATCTACTTCTCTGTCCCCTTGGGGGGCACTCTTTATGTTGGGTTTCTGAATCTTTCTCCGCTCAGGCATGATGTCAGTTCTGTCTGCTGAAAAAAGATATTAAACTAAGGTATAATCTTATAAATCCACCTTCTGCCTATCAAATGTCCTTGATGCTCAATTGGTAATGGCTTATTCAAGGTCATTCCATGTGTTTTTCTGTGGTGGCTTAGAGCTATTAGTTACCATATTCACTTTATCTTAGAAACATTAGTCAAATTCTGCAAAGAGGAAACCAGGTTGGCTGCTGTGGTGTATTCATCAGCAAGAAACATTACTTCCATTTCCTCAGCACTGAATAGTCTTTCATGCACTATGTACGACTGAATACCAGCCCCCTTATCTAATTAATTGAGTTAGGAGGAATCAACATACTTAAACCAATGTGAATAAACATTCAAAACAGACCATGCAGTCATTAACAAATTAATATAAGTGGCCTTAACAAGGTAAAAATTTTCAAAAAAATGAAAAATTTATTTAAATTTTCCATTACAGAAACAAAATTTATTTCAATTTTCAATTATAAAGATAATGATCATTTCATTTTGTCATTATCGAGACAAAATTTATTTCAATTATGCTGTATAAAAAAAATACTTGACCAACTTGAAAGTTGTTTGGTTTCCAGACAAAATTATGAGCAAACAGACTTTTATTGGACTGTGTTGTGGCATAAGCCTTCCACATTCAACTGATGTTTGCTTTTTTCGACACAAGTCTAGAACATCTCTCCCCCCAACATTTCCCACCCCCAAACTTTCCCTCCCCCGGCATGTCCCCCCTGGACCCCCCTAGTCATTTCCCTTCCCCATAATCTTAAAACATAATATGACATTTTGCCAATAAAATATAAAAACTTATGTTAAAAGAAAAAGTTTTTTTTAAATAAATTTTAGTAGTAAGTGTTAAACAAAGTTAACATTTTCACATATTACAAAAATGTATTGTTTAAAAGTTAATGTTGTAAGCAATAGCTTTTAAGTATTCTATGACGCTATTGTCGAAGTTGGTGACTATGTTTGCAATTTCGCTTATGTCAACATCTGGCCCAAGTACTGTAATGAAACAACTACAATTAATTGAATGATGGCTAATCAATCTGTTGTTTATCTTAAATATACCAAATATGCACAATAAATAAAGGTTAGACTCAAGCCTTTTTAACATACTTCAAACAAACCTCCTGTACTATATTCAATAAAAGCCCAAGGAATTGACTGACAAATAGACAATGCCCATTTTTGTTCTAACAATGCTTAAAAATGTGTGTGAATTTATGTTCACAGTTCAAATGTGGTGTCAAGCTAACTTTTAGATCCATGATTGTGTAAGTGTGTGTGTGTGTGTGTGTGTGTGTGTGTATGTGTGTGTGTGTGAGAGAGAAAGAGAGAGAGGGGCAGGGGGAGAGAAAGAGAGAGAGGGGCAGGGGGAGAGAAAGAGAGATAGGTCAGGAAAGTAGATATATAACATTTCATAATGCATTTCTTTTGTGTTGTTTTAAGACAGATATCGAAATTTGTACTAAGACAGGAACTTGCATACTCTTTAGTAGATTTTTAAAATATGTACTGTTGTCTGACAGTTGTACCAATTTTGAGCCCACCTAAGTTCCAAAAACAAAATTTTTACACCAACTGTTGAATTGGTCCATACTCCCAAGTCAACTTCAAACCACATATTATCTGTACTCACTTATAAGTCAGGTAGCAAGCAACAAAGATCCTGATCTGCCATTTCATAATGCACGTTTATATTGGGGTCTTTGTTGTCTCTTCTACTGGTTACTCCTAACAAACTGCACAGACCTAGATCTGCCAGTACATTATGAGCCAACAGATCTGGATCTGTTAAGTTTGCAGTTGGACTCATAAGCAAGTATATACAGTAGAGCTTTATCTTTTTTCACCTAATGTGCTGGCAGAGCTGGGTCAATGGATTTTGTTAGGAGTAGCCAGTAAAAAAACAAATTCTGAATTATTAAGTCATTACAAGATATTAGTATTCTCAATTAACTTGGGGACATGACACAACTTTTTATAGTCAGCTAAAAATAGCAGATGTACACTTTACTGAGATTATTTTCTTTAAAAATAAGATAATAATGTCAGACTGTAACACTGTTCAATCACATATTTTGTACTGCAAAAGAATATTTTGGACATAAAAAAGGTACATGCAGCAGTCAACATGTGAAATGCTTATGAATAGTTTAATATACATCATTCTACAGACCCTGTCACTGATGTGTGGATATCCAAAGCAGTTTTAAAAATCCAATCCACTTCCAAGTTGTAAACAAAACAGTTTTATATCCAAACAGTTCTCTATCCTCAATGACAATAATGTATGGAAAACCTCAAGTGTTTATCATCATGTACTCAAAAATATAATAAACTGACCAGAGCACCTGTTCTACACTTAGGTCAATTGTCAATATTCCTCCCCTTCAGCTCTCTAGTTGTTGCCCTTGCAACCACCTTCTGGTATCAGGCCATCTTCAACATGGTTTGGCAGCTGATGCCAAACCCCATTACAGTGGAAGTGTGTATGCAGATATGGGGGAGGTTAATGCATCAGCACTCAAGAATGCAAAGCATCCATCTTATCAATAGGATCTGGTATAAGTTCAAGTATCCCAATAGAAATGATGTTCCTAAAATCATGAAGAAGTTCATTTGCCAAATTAATGAAAAAAAAACAATGCTAAGATTACTATTTGCAAGATAGTTAATGCAACACTAACATTTTTAGCCCCACAAAATCATCAAAAACACACAACTGCCACAGTAATGAAAACCATGAATGACAGAATTAAATCTGGAACACATTCACTGTAATGCTCATGGTTGTTAGCACCATGCAATCATGAACATCATATTGTACTGAGAGTCAATGTGTTGACATTTTTATTATTTTACATAAATTGGTTGACGAAATTTTTCTTGTGATCTTATTTCAACATTAATTTAAATGGTTTTTTTAAACACTATATATATATATATATATATATATATATATATATATATATATATATATATATATATATATATATATATTGTTGATGTTGTTATTGTGGGGCTTAACACCATTTTTCAGCACACGAGAGGCTATGCATGGCAGCCAGTATTAATGGTGGAATAAGAAATCGGGAAATCCACAGAAAAAACACCAGCCAATGAGAAGCTACTGGAATACTTTCTCACATATCCACATTCGCCAAATTTTAGACTCGAACCCACACAGACAGAGGTGATGAATAGCACTTTAAGTTCTGAGCTAAAACTAGCTCAATTTGATGGAGAAATCAATTTTTGGATTTTTTTTTCCTAATGTTTTTTTCAAATTGTTTTAAAAAACATTTTATATATTATAATGATTAGTATATATAAGGCAATAAGCACTTGAAGTACTGGGCTATAACAGATCAATTACATCGATAAATCAATTTTGGTTTGTTTTTTTTTTTGTTTTTGTTTTTGTTTTATAAATTTTCTCCAGGGAAAAAAGAGCTAGGGTCAGCAAAGAAAAACATGGATGGTCAGCCAACCAGAAATCTGCTTGTGTTTTTTTAGCCTTAAACTGGTTAAACTATAATTTTCCTTAAAATTTACCTTCCATATGAACTCAAAACTAGCAATAATTTATTTTACTTAATGTGCATTTAATTTGTGAGAAAGTTTGCAAGTAGCTTCTTGTGGGTTGGTGGTTCTTTAAGGGGTTTTCCCTGGTTCTTCATCCACTGTTAATACTGGCCGCCATGTATAGCCTATCTTGTGCTGAAAAATGGCTTTAAACCCTAAAACAACAATATCCATTTGCCTACTGCTTGCATATCATTAAATGTATTTTAATCTATAAGCTTGTCATTTTTTATTTATGGTCTTGAAAATGCAAACTGTTTATATTACCGGTAGTTACATGTTGGCCACATTATCAATAACAGTGCCAACTCTATTAATTACACAATTAGCCCTATAATGATGACAGCTGGACTACTAATAACATAAATGATGATTAATAGGTACAAGCATCTGATGGACAGATTAAGCAACAGTAAGCCAGAACCATTCCCTCCATAACCCCTCCATTAGACATTACCTCTCTATGTTCTGCAGATGCTGATGATAGTGCAGTCAGATTTAGGTGCAAAAATCCCTGATGCTGAGGGATAACACTAAGAATTCCTCTTCAATGATTAGTTTGGCAAAAGCCACAAGAAAGCACCAACAATGCATTCTTCAGTGTTCAATATAAGGAATACTTTGTATCATTAATGTGTCATGGATATATCTTATTTTGTTTTGTAGGGGTTTTTTTTGCAAATATTATACTTGCAAGGGCCTGGGGTGGCCAAGTGATCTAAAATGCTTACCTTTACCAATCATCATCATCACACCTCTGTCCAAATGGGTTCAAGTCTTGGGCTTGGCCAATGAGGATTATATATGTGAGAAAGCTGACACTGGTTCTTACTGGGGTTTTCACAGGTTCTTCCTCTACCAGTTATACTGGCTACCATATATGACCTTTCCTGCACCAAGAAATGGCATTACACCCCAAAATAACAACAACTTACAAGAGTCCAGTCTAATAAGACTTAAAATACATGGACTAAATAATGCACCTATAATTCAATGTAGTATTTGCAAGAGTCCGGTCTAACAAGACTTCAAATACATGGACTACATGTACCTATAATTCAATGTAGTATTTGCAAGAGTCAAGTCTAACAAGTCTTATAATAGAGGGACTTCTTTTTCAATGTAGTATTTGCAGGAGTCTAGTCTAACAAGGCTTGAACTAAGTGGACTACATCTTATTCAATATAGTATTTGCAAGAGTCCAGTCTAAAAAGACTTGAACTAAATGGACCTCCTCTTATTCAGTGTAGTATTTCCAGAAGTCCAGTAAAAAATAGATGGACTACCTCTTATTCAGTGCAGTATTTGCAGGAGTCCAATCTAACAAGAATTGAACTAAGTGGACTATATCTGATTCAAGGTAGTATTTGCAAGAGTCTAGTCTAATAAGAGTTAAACCAAATGGACTACCTCTTATTCAGTGTAGTATTTGCAAGAGTCCAGTATAACAAGACTTGAAAAAGATGGACTACCTCTTATTCAGTGTAGTATTTGCAAGAGTCCAGTATAACAAGACTTGAAAAAGATGGACTACCTCTTATTCAGTGTAGTATTTGCAAGAGTCCAGTATAACAAGACTTGACATAGATGGATTAACTCTAACTGAAATGTTTACAAATCTTTGATTGTGTTGCTTTTTTATTTATTTTTTGGTACATGACTTCACAGTAACAAAAAAAAAACATCACAAATAAAAAACAATGCATTTCTCATTAATATGTAAAACCAATACTTTTACTTGACAATTATACTATTTTATCAATGGGACATTTTTTGTTGGTAATCAAAATTTCAATCAAATTTGATGATAAATATAAGATACAATTTTTTTAATTTTAGACTGCATAGTCCATACATCTAAATTAAAATAGGGATATAGAATAAAACATTGTAAACATAAAAGAACATATATATATCATATGTACAAGTATACAGATACATTACAACAATTAATTGCACCCTGCATTGTTAAAAATGAAGTTAAGTGACACATTTAAAGAGTAAATATAATCCTTATTTTCCTATATCCTTATCTGTACATCAGGGACCCCCAAATTGTTACAATTTAATCCCTAATTTGAATTGCTCAGACCCCCAGTTCTGACACAATGCTGATTTTTGATTCTCAGTCTTGCACCCATAAGGGAAACACTGATTACTGAAGTTATACGGCACCAAATTTTACATGTTACATAAAGGAAACTATCTAGGTATCTGACCATTATTGTGCCACACACATTGCAGTCAGACAATTAATGCAAGTGTCATTCCATAATTATCCAATTGTCCCTTACTAAGAGACTGAAATTTTCAATAAACAATAACATATAAATGGCTTTTTGTCATAAATATAAATAAATGCAGATGGTTAATAATAATAATAATAATAATAATAATAATAATAATAATAATAATAATAATAATAATAATAACACCAACAACAACAACAACAACAACAATAATAATAATAATAATAATAATAATAATAATAATAATAATAATAATAATAATAATAATAATAATAATAATAATAATAATAATAATAATAATAATAATAATAATAATAATAATAAAAATAGCTAAACATCAAAAGTATGACCATTTATCAGAGAAAAGCCATTACAGGTGTATTTGAAGGAAAGGATGTATTAGTACAATGAGGACTGACTGTGAGTGAAAAATTTCTTATTTACCAGTCCATTCCATTTGTGTGCTCCCATTGCATCAATAATGTAGGAACAGTGGACAAATTTGAACAACCTGAATTTGACTGGATGCAGTTCCTTGTTGTCGCATCCAATGAAATTCAAAGCCATGAAACACTGAATTATCTGATCGATTGGCTAAGGTATAGATAGGGTTAAGACATCAGAACTTTGGCTAGCGAAGATGAACTCTTACAGATGAACTGTAGCTTATGTGTAAAATTACTGGTGCATGCTATTGTGTACAGAAAAATGTCAATGGAAAAAGGGCGACAATTTTAACAAGGACAAAATGTTTAAGAGGCATCTCTTTAGCAATATATGTATCCAAAAGAAGCAGAAAAACTGGCTTAAAAAAGATTTTATCTTGAGATGCAGGGACACAAAAAATGCAGTGAGAAACTGAGCTAAGCATATGAATTATTCATGTCACTGGAGAGTGAAATGTAGGTCACAGTGTGCTAGTTTTAACTCAAGGGTATAATAATTCTCCTGAAATATCTGTACATGAATATTAATTGTAACTCTACAAGACATGGTAATGGTGAAGTCCATAATTGCTAACCCAACCAAAAACTGCAAAATCAGTTACTATAAGCAAGACATAAGCTTACTCTTTGTCTAGAGACTATTGTGAAAACCTGTCCAAACTGTGGTTGCCACTCAAAGAAAAATGAGAGATTCTTTGGATACAGTAGTGCAGCTTGAAGTGGTAGAATGCCAAAAAGGCTCAAACTAGTTCCAACTGGTTCAAATTAGATTTCCTTTCTGATGTTATTGCAACACCAACACCAATAAATGTCATCAATGATATACTGATAAACACACCCACACTCTGATAAAAAAAAAAACTTTCTACATGCACTTTCTGCATTAACATTATGATAAATTCCTGTCTTGTCCTGTCATCAACATGACTGGTATGCAAGGGTATACATATTTTGGCATCAGTATCTAAAACTAATTGCTACAGAATCAGACTGCAGATCCAATCCAGTCTGAATCACTGCAGGCAGTAAATGCACAGGAACACTTATTTATTCACAAATACTTACTGATACTTCAGGACTACTGACAGAAATCACATACAGTAATGCAATATATACACTCACTATAGGGTTCCTCATTATAGTGCATTTCCTGTCAAAATGTCATAAGGCACATATGAACATTGAACCTATATTATGCATAAGTAAATAAATGGTATGCATGATTTACTTCATTATAAAGTGACCTCACTATAAGGTAGTATACTCTACGGACATTTTTATAATGAGGGAGTGCAGCAGACTTTCTTGTGATATTGTCAAAAACATTTTGGTCAAAACAGGGATGGCACTGCCAGATATTTTACACTAGATAAAGAATACATGAACAAATAATTCACTATTCATAATTCTTTCAAGTTCCTGAAAGTATTTTAAAAACCAGTGCATGAGTGTGATTTGAAAATTTGACGTAGCTTTAACAATTTTTCAGTCCTATTGCAGTGTGGCAGTTTATAGTGATATCTAGCACTGAGGGCATCATGCCACAGACATGTAGCATGATGTCCCGCCCAGTCACATTATCCTGACACCAGGCCAACCAGTCCGAACACTACCCTCTTAATGCTGAGTGCCTCATGCGACAACTGTTAGTACCATTTTTATAAGTCATTGATATGACTTGGCCGGGCTTCAAACCAGCAATCTCCCACATTAGAGGTAGATGCTCTAACTACTAGGCCACCTGAGTGTTTTTAATTCAAATCAAAATCAATCACAAGCTTGTCACTAAATTCATCTGAATCTTCATAAACCAAAGAAGAGAATCAAAATCCAGTCTACAAAATCTAATACTAAGCAGTATGTGTGCATTCACTTATACTTATCTGAATTATTAGTCTTACAACCTGCCACCCACCCCCACAAAAGTGGGGGGAAGGGACATATCAGGACAGTCCTGGCCATACAATGAAGCACAAAATCCAAGACAAATGCATAAAAAGGTAAAACCTTAAAACACAAAGTCAGATATTTACATAGAGTGCACTCCTAAACATTCTAAGATCTACTCAACAATAACAACATTTGACATATACAAGGGCAAGAAGACTACTCCATCACCTCTTACAGTATGCAGAAGTGTTCGTCAGGCCTAAATATTCTCCACCCATTATTCTGCTGGAGGTTGGGTTAGGGGTTGAGGAGGTAGAAAATTACAATATATGCATATCTATCAGAACACAATGTCCCAGTATTTTAAGACTCCATCTAACAGTCTAGGATGGGCTGCAATGATGCCAACAGAATCAATTTAGACTGAAAGATAGTAGCTGGTAGTCTCTGTATTTTCTTCATTTATAAGCATTGTGGACAATATTTCAAACTGGATCCTGAATAAAAGGATAAAACATCAATACATTGGTAACTAATTTGTCTTCGTAGTTTCAAACAGTATCAGATATTTCAATGCCATTTCAGAAAAAGGAAGGGTTTAGATGACCTTCAATGACCTTCAATAACTTGTATAAGTCATAACCATAAACGTTAATTTTAAAAAATTATCAAAAGTCAATTTCACCAACGTTATTGCTAAAAATATCACAAGTGTTTTAAACTACAGCTTTTGTTTAAAAAAATGACCAAAGAGTGAAAAAAGTGTGAATCAATCAACTAAACAGGAAAACAAATTGCAGTAAACTTTTGACTTCACTCATATTTATGGTTCCTACACTTTTCTAGAGATAAATTTCCAGGTTTTATTCCAGGAATTTTCCAGGATGAAATTAATTTTTTCAAGGTTCATATATGTCCATTACTGATTACAATTGAAATGCATTTTAGATCATAAAATATTCATTTTCTAAATCTAAAGATGTTTCTCTTTCAAGACTTTCCAAAGCATCTAAGTCATAAAAGATGATTATGTACAAAACAAAAACAAAAACTTATCACACGAAACAAGTTTGAATATATTCCTATAATTTGTCATGTAATTTCAATGTACACAATACGATTTATGTCATAACTTTGCTCAGCTGCATCATGTAGCTATATGGAAACAACATAATGAACATAAATTAGTTTTGTCTCCTTTCAAACCTTTAATTTTAAAAAATTATATTCCAATATATACAAATGCAAAACACAAAACAGTAAAAGTAGAGTATTAGAATCTTATCTTGTAACGAAATAAGTTTAACTCTGAATTTATGAGTGCCAATAAAATCCCAAACAATATTTTTCAAACAGCCTACACCTCTTTAAGACAATTTGATTAAAAATCAATCATTAAAACAATTTTATAAAGTATTGATTTATTTTGACAAAAGACCTTCAAAATTATACATTGCTGCATAAACTAGAACTGAACTTTCTGTAAAATCTACTTTTCTTGTGATTCGATAAACCAGTCCCAAAATCTTTATTGATACAGGGGCTCCTATCGTTTTTTAAAATATAAAATAAGAGACAATTCCTCATTTTTCTATTGTTCTATTCAAGTCTGTTTCAAGCTACATCTAGATAATAGATTTCCACCAAAGTTCATCTCAGAAAGTCAACATTTTTGGACAATAAATTTGGTTTAAAATGAATAGCCGTCCATTTTCTAGTCCAGGTTTCCTCCAAATATTCTACCCCATTTTCATATATGGACATTTAGGTTGGGCTGTGGGGTCAGAGCAATTACAAACCGAAAATTTAGAATTTGCTGCCAATGTGTAGTAGTAACATATGGTAGTTGCTTTCCAGCGGGCCTAAAAAATTTCAATGACATTATAATGACTTATAACTGCATGAAATCAATATGAAAATGATTTATTTTCTCACAAATTGCAAGTAATATATTCTTTATGTCTTTAATCCGCTGACAGACCAGGCTCAACTACAACAGATGAAACCTGACCCTATGTTTGCTATTTGCATTCTTAAGTCACATGACTTCACAAATCTCAAAAAACAACTACATGGAAGTCCAATAGTCACATAATATCAACAACACTCCATTTTAATGCTGTTGTACAAAAATTAAATTATATTAAATGAAAAATGAATTATATTAAATGAAAAATGAATTATATTAAATGAAAGTAACAATCAGAATGAACATATAATTCTCAATGTATTTATTTCGAGAACAAGATATGTGTCGCTGTCACAGCAATCTGGCCAGTCAGATTCATCAATCACAAGATACAACAAAACCCCAGTAGTTGTTCATGGAATAAATGTAAAGAATGTTGTGTTCTTTCCCTTTTGTGTTCTTATTACAACCAGTATACAACTTTTATTTAATGTTTTATTTTTTTCTGTAACATTTGAAAATGTGGGTTGTGGGATTTGTGTACTCGTGCGACTAGCAATACAAATCCTAGTACCGGGTCAAATTTCATGAATGCCATAGTTTTGTCTTGTCTTTCAGCAGATTAAAGAAATAATAAAAAAATGAGAAAATAAATAATTTTCATATTGATTTCATGCAGGTATGACTGGATTTAACAAAGAATTTAACAAAGGCCATCTGGTAAGCGACTTAGCTTTACAGCCACCATTTTGGCCTCTTATGATGCTACACAGATTTTCATAAATTCTGAGAAAGGAAAATATGAATGTCAAGCAGTCTGTGAAAAAAAACTGATAGACGAATCTAATGAACTAACTGTTTGGACTGACTCAGCACATATGTGTACAGCAAAAGATCCATTCTACAAAATCCTAATAGTCTGGTCAAAACTCAAATAAAAATAACTCGGGATCAATTCATTTACAACTCAATTACCAAATTTGTTTTTCCCGACTTTCATCAATATTTTAAAATTCAAGAACTTTTCCTGGTTGGCAAAACATTGTATCATTTCTCCTGACTTTTTCCTGATTTCCTGGTAGCATGGAAACTGTAATATTACATATAAAAGTTTTAAAAATTTTTTTCTTCACTTTTTCCATTCTTCTTTCCTATCTCCTATTCTTTAATATTTGATGATATTTACAGATAAAAGATCTAATGTGTATTTTCAATACCAGATAACTGAAGATAAGAAATACAGAAGAAAAAGCATCAATGTATGTTAATGATGGCTAGCCTAAAATCCAAACTATTTGCTTTTTAATTACAAGTTTATAAAGTTTTTGATCAGGATCTGTGTTTGAACTGCAATCAAGCCTTGGCAATTTTGTGGCATGTTAAATAATAACACCTTTTTCGTAAGAACTAATGTGAAATTTTGAAATGTTACTATATTTAAATTAGCTGTTGAGGCACTAATGCCTCTGACTAGTAAAATTTTGGGGTTTTATTTCAATTAATAATAGGTATAAAAAAAATATAGTCAGCACCACAAGTTTCAGGTAATACCATTAGAATATCCATAGGTGAGACAGTTCTTGAAACAAAACATTCTTCTCACCCTAACATGAAGGACTCGGTACTTTTGAAATGGAACTAACTAGAACATTGTGAAAAATGCAATCTGTGATACTACTATGTTGGTTGTTCCAAGAGTCACTCTAGCTATATCAATTTCAATCAAGAACATTCAATAATCTCTCAAAACATGTACTTGGAGTTTGGGCAAACATTTTGAAACGGTCCAAAAATCATCCAAAAATCCCAAAACAGGTTTAAAAAATCACAAAAATCCCCAAGAGGTCACCCAAAGATGGCTTAACAAAGATAAGAATGAAGTCAATCTACAATACAGTAATGACCATACAGCTGAATTGTCTACAGTCAAAATAACTATGTCAAACTGCTTGTAATTAACAGGAGTGTTTTCTCCACATAACTTAGTTACCTCATTGTATACAATCTTTCACCATGTTAATCCATCAGTGTGTCCATTAATTTTACAAGTACGTGGATTTTCCACAAAAATATATTTTTAATATATTTCTACTTTAAAAAGTTGATTTATTTACCTATATAGGCAGGTGCTGCAGCAAAATTGATGGGGTAAATCTCAGTACCTAGGCATCTAATGACACCACTAACCAAGACATATTAGTATTAATCTGTCTGTATAATTGTCTATTAGCTCTTCCTCTTCATCAGTAGGGATCATATAAATAGCAGCAACTTGAGTATAAAACACCCAATGAGGCATGTGGTCAATTAGTAACATAAACTATCCAAAGAGTTTCATGGTCAATTAGTATAGTCAACTGACAGTACTGTAGTTTGGATATAAAACACCCAAAGAGGTGTGCAATTAATGAATATGGTCAACTGATAGAATCTAGGATATACCATACCCAAAGAGGCAGGTGGTCAATTGGTATGGTCAGCTGAGAGTATGGTATGTTGTCAATTAGCAAGGTCAACTGACATACCTTAAATATAAAAGGCCCAAAGAGGTGTGTGGTCAATTAGCATGATCAACTTAACAGTATCTTGGTTACAAAATATCCACTTGCTAATCATAAAGAGCAATTAGTCCACAAATGCAGCAACTAATTGAAGATTTAAGACTAAACTTTAGCACACACTTCAGCACTGTTGATGACAATGACAATGATGCCAAACTGCTTATAAAAAAGGGTCACTGTATCTCACCATGTTTTTTTTGTAAATGAGACAAAAAAATTGTATTTTATGATTTCAGTGTCCCTAAATAAATGATTCTATTACCGGCATATCATGGTAGATATAGCCCTAGATTATTTTTTATATCAAGGACTTTTCAAGGACTTCCAATTTTTATGAGTATTTTTTACACAAAATAAACTTTCTCTATATGTTACTTATTCTTATCATGGTATTAACAGAAAAACTACAACCTGTAAGATATACTACAGCAAATGGGTGCTATTCCATCTGTAATTATAATTGTTGTTTGTCTTTCAATCCACACAAATTTATCCCATTTTATTTGTTGTTTTTTTATGTAATTCAGAATTTAAAAAGTGACATATTTCATTAACTTTGATCATACTGTAATCACAGATATAATTCACGACATTTGGCTCAAAACAATGAGATTTTTCTTTCAATTTCTTTTAAGGACAAAACAACTGTTTGTTTTTTTTTCCCAGCAGTTTTAAAAGCAAGCCCTCAGATTCAAAGATTTTTCAATGATGTACAAACCATGACTAGTGCATTAAGAATCAGTTCACACCTGATAACATGCCTGTTAAAACATCCAACTTTGGTCTTACTGTATCATGAAGTATAACTGAATGTCAATAACCAACATAAAATATGTTGCATTTAAATATAATAAAGTGAACTTAAAATAAATATCTAAAGCCAAAACAAAAATTAACTTTACCTTGTTCCTTCTTGTTATCCCCAAGTTCCTGTTTACTAGTTGATTTTGTTAGTTCTTCTGATGCAAGTACTGCATTCCTTTTGCCTTCTAATCCCTGTGCATCATGGGATAGCCCAGAGTCTTGGATGAGTTCAGCACCCTAGAAAACATAAAGAATGAATAACATCAGATACAGGGCATAGTTAATGCCAAATTATTTCACATCCACGCATGACACTTATATTATTCATGAACATAAGATGCATATCACACAGCCCATCACTACCTACCTTCAAGGTGGACTTCTCCAAGATACCAGAGCTATGTGCATTTGTAACAGAAGCTTCAGGAAATTGGTAAAGATTGGGGGCTAAAATTAGATCAGTGTTTAGCAGTAACAGTTTGGAAGAGAAGATAAACTTGGGGCTCTAGAGGTGTTAGAAGTTTCTTAGCTCTTGTTTAAACTGCAAACATATAAAATAAAATTAAAAATTTCTTCAGAGATCCTGATATAAATAAGATACAATAGGGCAAAAATTAGGAGGGAATCTGGCAGTTACTAGTTGGAGTCATAACTGAAGTGGGATTATTTCATAAAACCAGGTATGTCCAAAGCAAATTTTTGATCCATCCCTAAAGAATGTTTAGAAGTTTCAATGAACAACACTTACAATGAATTCTCAATCCAACAAAAATCTGAGAAAATCAGTGAGATTGATTTTGTCACCAACAGTACATACAAAATGAATCAAAATATTTCAATCATGTTTGTGTATGGTGATGCTTAGTGTTATTCAGTTAACTACCTGTGAAATCTTTTGTCTTCTGTTGTATTTCTCTCACCAAGAGTAACTTTCACTTGTCATCATTTTAAGAGCTGAATTTAAAATGTCCAATTTGTGGATTAATTCTGTATCTCCCTAAAGAAATTGTACTGAATGTAGTAATATTATGAATCATAAATCAATCAAGTTGATTACTGAACAGTACAGTGTAGCTCAGGCCTGATTCCTCCTCTAACTCCTGAAGATTTCACTGTCTAACTGAATACAACACAATTGAGGGGAGAAGGTTAAATATTTATGGAAAATTTAATGGCACTTTCTCTCTCTCTCTCTCTCTCTCTCTCTCTCTCACACACACACACACATACAAGAGACAGACAGACAGACAAACAGACAGACAGACAAAATTCCATATCTAATCTTAATCTTTCTGATAACTTGGGGAGAAGGAGGGTTGCAACTATGTCCATATCCTTGCTACTGAAGTATCACAGTTTGCAGCCAAGAAAAAAGTGATTGCTAATGGATATTTAATACAATTACGCATAAAAAGGATGAACATGGCAGAAAGTTGGGCTCTGATTGAAATGTTGCCACATTTCTGTGGAAAGTCAATTAAGCCCATTTTGTAACATTATGATAGGCTTTAAAGCCATGTTTCCTTGTAAATAAATATAGAACTAAGATGATTGCATGTGATTTTTGTGGTTCTCCTACTGAACAGTACTGAAAATATTTTGAACAAAGATGTATCAGAGTTATTAAACAATGGGGCATCTGTGTTGGATCCTAAAATGTTAGTTATATTTATAAAATTTTAATATACTGCTCAAGATTCCTCTCATGTTTGAACATGGAAGCTATCATATGGAATATTCTAGCTTGAGACCTAGATAAATTCCAAATTTTAAGTTAAAAATATAAATATTTAATTCTCTAAAATAATAACATCAAGAACAATTAATATAGATGACAAATGAAAGTAACACATAAATATTTGCCTAATGAAACTCCTGATATGCAAGTGATAAGATTGCTGGTCGGACTGACAGCACTGAGTAAACTGAAAATATCAGACATTATTATACTTCAGGTCTCCACAATGCATTTGCAGGATGATCCCCAGGAAAACTGCTTGCAAAATATATTTATTATCTCCCTTTTCTGGTTTTAAACTTGAACCAGAATTAATTTGCTTCACATTACATAAACATCAATACTGTCTGCAGCTGTGTAACATCACTCGGTAGAATGGCAGCTGATAATAAACAATGTTTCGAGAATTGGGGTGCCAAGGGGAGTATAATATGAACAATGCACTCATTATCTCCCTTTTTTAAATAGATTTATTTTAGTCTTACCCTCCTAATTAATAGCTTGTTAGGAGAAAACCTTTCCTCTTTTTAACACAAATAGAAATAACTACACTAAAAATTTTCTCAAACAAAATCATCTTTCTTAAGTGAAGGCGCATTTGATTTTATTATTTTTCACAATCCACAAGCCAAAAGACAAATCTTAAGATTTTCTTTTTTTGTACATTATGCAGCAATTTTAATGTTTTAATCTTAAACAATTTTTTATTTTCTTAGACCTCTATATCTGATGTTTTCCTATGAACTGGCCATATTATATGGTCAAAACTGGTCTACTAGTCAAACTATTATATGGTCAAATAAACAGTCTAACAGAAAAAAAAAACTATTTCCAGTTATTATTGTGTTATGTCTTTCATTTCATAACTAATTGGGTCTTTTTATTTTTTTAAATAAAATCCATGTTAACAGAAATAACTATATCTACATGAGAGATCATTACATGCACTGTATTCATGCCTGAAATTGCTCTCTGAAACTAATAGCAGTGTTCTCAGACCAGATCATAAGAACATAATTAAAGCATTTAGAGTAGAATGGTAAAAAATCAAATAGTGGTATTTTGTGTATAGTCATTTTTCTAAGTTATTCAGTTGTAATTAATTATACACTCTATTCACAAAGTACTGACTTGGAAAGGTGACAATAGTCTGTTAGAATTGCAATGATAAAACATCATCCATGCTTCCTGAATAAGCCGGTGGATGTACTGGTTACAGCAAATGCACTATGAAATGTTTTTGGTTTTGCCATCTATCAGGATTGCCGCCTGCATTCAGAGACTTGGTTTCATTTTTGTGCCAGAATCTATGCAGAAAACTTTCAGAGAATGGAATTATTCTACTTGTGGATACAACCAATCAACCATCAACCAATTATGCTTTTAGAAAAAAAAATAGAAAATACACTGGTATATGCTCATATTAACCAAATTATATTTACATACATTACCTAAAAATATTTTGACAAAAATTATTTTTTTTAAAAATCTGAAGAAACTTATTAAGGGAAACCATGAACTTAAGATATATGTATTAAATTACTATAACATGAATAGTTATTTGAATCTATAATTACTGTGAAACATGATTGTGGACCATTTTAGGAACCATGCATTGTTCCCTTTATAAATATATGCCACCCAGCTCCCAAATCCATGTGGAAAAATTGTTTAGAACATACCAGTTTTCAAAATTGCTTGAGTTATAGAGATTTCACAGTATTTGCACAGCAATACCTCACTATAATGTACCCCACTCTACCAAAGTCCTTCAAATAACACCGAATCTTACTACAATATGATCCACTATAGCAGTCTCTTATATAACAGTTACTAAGATGCATTGATCCCAATTTTTTCAGATATGATCAAATTTTATACTAAATCCCCATCTGTATAAGGTGACCTCCTTATAAGGTATACAGTTTCCCCATAACATCATTACACTGACAGACATTTACATGCATACCTTTGTTGCTTCTAATTAGAAATATGAAAGATCTATTTGATACAAAGTATAATGTTAAGATAAACTGAGTAAAATCATGTAGCAATAAAAAAAAAAACATATTAAATAAGTTGGTCTTATTGGCATAATGATTCTGAGCAAGTCAAAATAATATCAAAGATAAAATATTAAGTTGGAGGTTTTAATTTTAAATTCATAATATTAGTCAAATTTTCTTAAATAGCAAGATACCTACATATAAAGAAACATGCTAATATATGATGGCATCTTTAAGTCTCATTTAATTACACTATTATATTAAATCTCTGTATATGGAATATCTCTCCATAGAGGACATATGTGAAGTCAGCTGAGTGTTCTATATTGACAGGTTTCTGGGCATAGCTCTCTCTTGCTGTAACAAAATAATTGTGATCTGTAACTGCATCATGTATCAAACCACAACAACAGTAACAATAATTAATGATTGTGTGCATGTGTGGCTTGTGGAGGGGAAATAAATAAACTGTCATTAAAATGTATGGTAATAAGTATGTTTCTGTAAATTAAATATATTGTTTTCACTTCATGGTATTTTAGCATTTTATTTTATAAAATAATGTTTCAAAAAGGAAATAAAGATATAATGCAAAGCTTCATGTTGTTTGCTCTCAAACCCATATTGTCAAACATCTAAAATAGTAATTAAGTATGTTGGTTTAATTTTTGGTCACACAGTCCACATTGGTTGTTGGTTGTAGTGGGGCTTAATGCCATTTTTCAGCACACGATAGGCTATACATGTCGGCCAGTATTAATGGTAGAGGAAGAAACTGGGAAACCCGTGGAAAGAACCACCGACCCATGAGAATCTACTGACAAGCTTTCTCACATATCCACATTCGCTGAATCTTAGACTCGAACCCACGAAGACAGAGGTGAGATGGCAGTGATCCGTAATGGAGAGCGCTTTAGACTACTCGGCCACTCAGGGCCCCTTAGTCCACATTGATACTATATTATATCCAGAAACACATTATGACAAGCAAGATCCCAAGATTTGACCTAAAGTCCTTGGAATATTCAGTCAAATATATGGTAGAAACATTACTGAGTATTACACCTAATGTCAAAACATCAGAAGATAAACTCAAAGATTGCCCCACTCTGCAAAAATGAAAATAAACAAAATACCAAAGTGAAGCAGGGCATTGATGTCTGACTTACTTGAGAAGTATGCAAACCCTATCTCTTTGTTTCTGCTAGTCTGACTCCATTCTTATCTAGCCTGATAAAAAGGATTTTGGCAAACAGTCTCCAGGGAAACATGGGGGAAAGAAGGGGGAGAGATAGAAGGTTTCTAACTTCTGTTGTAGGAAGGTTGCCAAAAAAGATTTAAATGGGCATGATGTTCATACCTCATGCCAAGGTATATAACCCAGACTTCAATGCATAAGCCAGCTAATAGACCTTACATATCCAGATGTAAGAGCCAGTTTTAAGTATAATCAAGCTAATAGACCTTACATATCCAGATGTAAGAGCCATAGGTGCAAGATATCTGATATTTTATCTTAGATATCTACTCATACACCATCTACACAGAGATTATTTTTGCAGTGGCATACCTCCACAAAATTCTGGTAAACAAGGGTGTGGCAATAAATGGCAGATTGATTTATATGCAGTATGTAGATTGATACATGTATATTGATAGACCTTTTTAACCCAAATTATGAGGGGTTGTGCTAAAAAACTTTATTACATGTATATAGTCTTCTCAAAACCCATTCATGAACCACACACCAATCTACATCTGACCAAATAAAACAACAATAAAAATGATGCACTTCTGCCAGACACTTTTTGAATACCCAAACCGACCTTCCATGCCTTCATAAAAATAATATAAAATCTACCTGAATCAAAGTGAACAACTTTACCAATGTTAATTCTATAACAAGGTAGTCCAGATAATAATAATAATAATAATAATAATAATAATAATAATAATAATAATAATAATAATAATAATAATAATAATAAAAAATGATGATAATAATAATAATAATAATAATAATAATAATAATAATAATAATAATAATAATAATAATAATAAAGAATAATGATGATGATAATAATAATAATAATAATAATAATAATAATAATAATAATAATAATAATAATAATAATAATAATAATAATAATAATAATAATAATAACTTTATTTACAAAAGGTAACTCAATTACATAACTAATCTACCTTGGGGCCTTCAATCTGTTATGTACATTATATTCATCAAGAGGTGAATTATCCAGCTTGATACTAAATAACTGATTTTAAAAGTCAAAGTATCAAGCCTGGAACACAGGCACATACATCTGTGAAAACATAAACATATATAAAATATACAATATCATCCTGCATTGAAAAATTAAACTGGGAAAATGATGAAAATTTACATAAAAGCAAGCGGTATTTATTGTAATATAACTGTTAATTTTCTAAAGATTTTAGCTCCCAACCTTATAACAGAAAGGTATATTTTCTGATGTCATTAATTATAAATAAGCAGTGAAGGAGACATTATTCATCATAGAGTAATGACATTATCCATAAAGACAAACAATGTTCTCTGACATTATGTTCCCTATGATTGACTTGGAAATTATTGACAGGAAAAAACAACCCAGATAGGAGAATATCCTTTTAAATGAATTTATAAATAAAATTACTTATAAGGGTTAACAAGGTACCACTTTTCTATAGGAACTTGTCTGAATATAATGTTATTGATATTGGTAATATTTATTATTGATTCTGATGGTTTAGTCTCAACACAAATGTTCTTGCCTTTTAAAGTATTGATCAATGTGAAAAGTCCTTATGTAAAAAGTTCAAGTCTTTTGTGACCATGCTGCCAGACTATTTCTTCTTCTCCAATAAAAAATATGTATTGTTCATAGCAATACAGAATGTAAAGATTTTTCCAACCTACTTTTAAAATCTGATACTAACCAATTAGTGAAAAGAAATGAAAAGCAAATTTCAATCTGAATATTGCTTGTTGATCTAAAATACTTTTTTTTAAAAATTATACAGTAATAAATTCAAGCGACAGATAAATTACAGAATAAAAAATTTTTAATTCCACCAAAACTAATAAATATATTCTACTGACTATACAACGCAATATAACTGAGCATTGTATCACATTATGACCATGTTGGAAAAGAGAATAAAACAAGTAGTAAAAAACATCTGTAACATCACTCATTTGCTGTTCCTGTATGTGACCATGAAAAGTTGTCAACCTTTGCCTAATTGTTGGTTGTAATGTACATACAAGTTAAGAAAAGTAATGATCTATATCCTGGTTATATTGATTTTGAAATTTTTTATTTATTGGTAATGAAATTTTTTGATACATGAATCAATGAAATGTGAGTGATGTAATGAAATAATAATGAATTCAATATGTTTGATATGAAGATACAGGAATGAATTCACTGCATGTCCTGAAGATATTTGGCTTCAATGAGTTTGACCTGAAGATACATGAATGAATTTAATGCATTTGACCTGAAGATACATGAATCAGTTTAAAATGTGTGACATGAAGTTATTGGAATGAATTCAATATGTGTAATATGAAGTTACATGAATGAATTTGATGAGTGCTATCTGAAAATATATGAAAGAATTCAGTGTTTTTGATAAGATACAGAAATAAACTTAGAGTGTGACCTAAAGATACATGAATTAATTCAATGTGATCTGAAGCTACAAGATTATTCACATAAAAATATGTAATGTGATGAAATAGGAATGAAATTACTCTACATGACCTGAAGACACAAAATGAATTTACTGTATGAGATCAAAATAATACATAAATTGAATTTGTATGTTAAGATACATGAATTCAGTGTGTGATCTGAAGATATATGAATAAATTTAATGGGGGAAACCTAATGATACATGAATGAATTTAATGGGTGTGATCTAAGCATACATGAATGAAATTAATGGGTATGATCTACGCATACATGAATGAAATTAATGGGTGTGATCTAAGCATACATGAATGAAATTAATGGGTGTGATCTAAGCATACATGAATAAATTCAATGTGTGATCCGAAGATACAGGAACATAAAATCAATGGGTGTGATCTAAAGATACAGGAATGAATTCAATGTGTGTGATCTAAAGATACAGGAATGAATTCAATGTGTGTGATCTAAAGATACAGGAAAGAATTCAATGTGTGGGATCTAAATATACAGGAATGAATTCAATGTATGTGATCTAAAGATACAGGAATGAATTTAATGTGTGTGATCTAAAGATACATAAATCAATTCAATGTGTGTGATCTAAAAATACAGGAATGAATTCAATGTATGTGATCTAAAGATGCAGGAATGAATTCAATGTGTGTGATCTAAAGATACAGGAATGAATTCAATGTATGTGATCTAAATACACAGGAATGAATTCAATGTGTGTAATCTAGAGATACAGGAATTAATTCAATGTGTTAATCTAATGATACATAAATCAATTCAATGTGTGTGATCTAAAAATACAGGAATGAATTCAATGTATGTGATCTAAAGATACAGGAATGAATTCAATGTGTGTGATCTAAATACACAGGAATGAATTCAATGTGTGAAATCTAAAGATACAGGAATTATTTCAATGTGTTTGATCTAAAGATACAGGAATGAATTCAATGTGTGTGATCTAAAGATACAGGAATGAATTCAATGTATGTGATCTAAAGATACAGGAATGAATTCAATGTGTGTGATCTAAAGATACAGAAATGAATTCAATGTATGTGATCTAAAGATACAGGAATGAATTCAATGTGTGTGATCTAAAGATACAGGAATGAATTCAATGAGTGTGATCTAAAGAGACAGGAATGAATTCAATGAGTGTGATCTAAAGATACAGGAATGAATTCAATGAGTGTGATCTAAAGATACAGGAATGAATTCAATGTGTGTGATCTAAAGATACAGGAATGAATTCAATGTGTGATCTAAAGATACAGGAATGAATTCAATGTGTGTGATCTAAAGATACAGGAATGAATTCAATGTGTGTGATCTAAAGATACAGGAAAGAATTCAATGTGTGGGATCTAAATATACAGGAATGAATTCAATGTATGTGATCTAAAGATACAGGAATGAATTCAATGTGTGTGATCTAAAGATACATAAATCAATTCAATGTGTGTGATCTAAAAATACAGGAATGAATTCAATGTATGTGATCTAAAGATGCAGGAATGAATTCAATGTGTGTGATCTAAAGATACAGGAATGAATTCAATGTATGTGATCTAAATACACAGGAATGAATTCAATGTGTGTAATCTAGAGATACAGGAATTAATTCAATGTGTTAATCTAATGATACATAAATCAATTCAATGTGTGTGATCTAAAAATACAGGAATGAATTCAATGTATGTGATCTAAAGATACAGGAATGAATTCAATGTGTGTGATCTAAATACACAGGAATGAATTCAATGTGTGAAATCTAAAGATACAGGAATTAATTCAATGTGTTTGATCTAAAGATACAGGAATGAATTCAATGTGTGTGATCTAAAGATACAGGAATGAATTCAATGTATGTGATCTAAAGATACAGGAATGAATTCAATGTGTGTGATCTAAAGATACAGAAATGAATTCAATGTATGTGATCTAAAGATACAGGAATGAATTCAATGTGTGTGATCTAAAGATACAGGAATGAATTCAATGAGTGCGATCTAAAGAGACAGGAATGAATTCAATGAGTGTGATCTAAAGATACAGGAATGAATTCAATGAGTGTGATCTAAAGATACAGGAATGAATTCAATGTGTGTGATCTAAAGATACAGGAATGAATTCAATGTGTGATCTAAAGATACAGGAATGAATTCAATGTGTGTGATCTAAAGATACAGGAATGAATTCAATGTGTGTGATCTAAAGATACAGGAATGAATTTTCAATGTGTGTGATCTAACAATACAGGAATGAATTCAATGTGTGTGATCTAAAGATACATAAATTAATTCAATGTGTGGGATCTAAAGATACAGGAATGAATTCAATGTCTGTAATCTAAATATACAGGAATGAATTCAATGTGTGTGATCTAAAGATACAGGAATGAATTCAATGTATGTGATCTAAAGATACAGGAATGAATTCAATGTATGTGATCTAAAGATACAGGAATGAATTCAAAGTATGTGATCTAAAAATACAAGAATGAATTCAATGTGTGCAATCTAAAGAAATGGGAATGCATTCAATGTGTGATCTAAAGATACCTGAATGAATTAAATGTCTGTGACCTGAAGATACAGGAATTAATTCAATGTATGTAATCTGAAGATATAGGAATGAATTCAAAGAGTGGTGTTATGATAAAAGATTGGATTTAATGTGTATGACCTAACAATATACAATTCAATGTGTGCGTGATCTGAAGATATATGAATGAATTCAATGTATATAATTTGAAGATACATGAATGAATTCAGTGTATATAATTTGAAGATACATGAATGAATTCAGTGTGTATGATTTGAAGATACATGAATGAATTCAGAGTGTATGATTTGAAGATACATGAATGAATTCAGTGTGTATGATTTAAAGATACATAAATGAATTTAGTGTGTAGGATTTGAAGATACATGAATGAATTCAGTGTCTATGATCTGAAGATACATGAATGAATTCAGTGTGTATGATTTGAAGATATATGAATGAATTCAGTGTGTATGATTTGAAGATACATGAATGAATTCAGTGTGTATGATTTGAAGATACATGAATGAATTCAATGAGTGTGATTTGAAGATACATGAATGAATTCAGTGTGTGTGAGCAGATAAAATATATATGAATGAATTTATTGTGTTTGCTCTAAAGATGCATGAATAAATTTCATTATTAAACCATATGTGTCGTAGGAATTTTTCAAAAATCCTTTGATGATCATTGTTTGTAATGAATTAAAAAACATTTTCACAATGTTATTTAAGATTAATCTTGATATGTTGCTTTAAAAGCATTAGCTTGTGTTTAGACACAGTTCTAAAACTGGTAAACTATGAACAACCATGTTATTATGCTCTTACCAAACCTAACTGTTCAATTTAGGTTAATTATTTAAAGCATTTTTTTGGGTGCTTAGATCACCCCTACCTTCTGGTACATGACCAGACAACAGATGTTTTTCAAAACTGAAGAGTTGCTATCTGAAAGAAGCATACTGAGTCTTACTTCTTGTTAGCATCAGACTCTGGCAGTATTCCAAAAATTACAAGTTGTACTTTCATACTATGTGGATTTTTGTGGGGAGAAGCAAGGTCACAGTAACCTAGTTAAGTGTCATATGTGGCATCAATGTCTGTATTTTCAACATTTTATTCACAGACTATAGAACTCATTATTTCATAATTGGCTGAGTTTTGGAAATGTAAAATGTATCAGGCCGATTTATACATTTTCAGTTCCCTCAATCAAACTGTATGAGAAATGTGCCTGGTAGTAATGCTGAATTGTATGAGAAATATGCCTGGCAGTCATGCTGAACTGTATGAAAAATGTGCCTAGTAGTCATGCTGAGCTGTATGAGAAATGTGCCTGGTAGTCATGCTGAACTGTATGAAAAATGTGCCTGGTAGTCATGCTGAACTGTATGAGAAATGTGCCTGGTAGTCATGCTGAACTGTATGAGAAATGTGCCTGGTAGTCATGCTGAGCTATATGAGAAATGTGCCTGGTAGTCATGCTGAACTGTATGAGAAATGTGCCTGGTAGTCATGCTGAACTGTATGAGAAATGTGCCTGGTAGTCATGCTGAGCTGTATGAGAAATGTGCCTGGTAGTCATGCTGAACTGTATGAGAAATGTGCCTGGTAGTCATGCTGAACTGTATGAGAAATGTGCCTGGTAGTCATGCTGAACTGTATGAGAAATGTGCCTGGTAGTCATGCTGAGCTATATGAGAAATGTGCCTGGTAGTCATGCTGAACTGTATGAGAAATGTGCCTGGTAGTCATGCTGAACTGTATGAGAAATGTGCCTGGTAGTCATGCTGAGCTGTATGAGAAATGTGCCTGGTAGTCATGCTGAACTGTATGAGAAATGTGCCTGGTAGTCATGCTGAACTGTATGAGAAATGTGCCTGGTAGTCATGCTGAGCTTTATTTGCAGAAGCATGAAAAGTAGGTCAAAATAGTCAAGTCTAGCTTATCCCACATCACAACTGTCTATCTGTAAAACACTACAATATAGCTTAAAAACAGAGTGATTTCTTAAAAATCATTCAAAAATTAGAATCCATTTAAGGGCTTAGTGGCAGTGATGGATGGATGGATGGATGGATGGATGGATGGATGGATGGATGGATGGATGGATGGATGGATGGATGGATGGATGGATGGATGGATGGATGGATGGATGCATGGATGCATGGACAGACAGATGGATGGATGGATGGACAGACAGACAGTCAGACAGACAGATAGATAGAGAATAGAGGTAGATAGGTATATACATATGTACATACATGTATGTAGGTAGGTAGGTAGCTATGTAGATAGATAGATAGATAGATAGATAGATAGATAGATAGATAGATAGATAGATAGATAGATAGATAGATAGATAGATAGATAGATAGATAGATAGATAGATAGATAGATAGATAGATAGATAGATAGATAGATAGATAGATAGATAGATAGATAGATAGATAGATAGATAGATAGATAGATAGATAGATAGATAGATAGATAGATAGATAGATAGATAGATAGATAGATAGATAGATAGATAGATAGATAGATAGATAGATAGATAGATAGATAGATAGATAGATAGATAGATAGATAGATAGATAGATAGATAGATAGATAGATAGATAGATAGATAGATAGATAGATAGATAGATAGATAGATAGATAGATAGATAGATAGATAGATAGATAGATAGATAGATAGATAGATAGATAGATAGATAGATAGATAGATAGATAGATAGATAGATAGATAGATAGATAGATAGATAGATAGATAGATAGATAGATAGATAGATAGATAGATAGATTTAATCAATATGATGAAAATAGAAGCTCACAAAGGATGAACAATTTATCAGTCTGAAAAGATGATTATGAATAGCAGAAAAATGTAGAGAACTACATTTTGTTGTGGACACACTAGAAGGGACATGAAAAGTTCAGTCACTCCATCAATAAACAGTTACCTGCAGTTTTTTCTACTGATGTACGTACTGTGAGTAAGAATGGAATTCATGGGGAATTTTGTTACAATTGTTAACAGCTTCTTTTCATTATTCATGACACAATAGTTTTAACAATGATGTTTTTACAAAATAGTTGCATCTGTCACAAAGTAATGGTAAATATTACAAATATAATTATAGTTAAGATTCTTTAGTCACATGTTTGACATATATCACATACGCCAATGCAGAGTCCTAATGGGAATGTTGTGAAGCATATTTGGCCTAATCCATCTTTTAGACAAATTTTGGCTTTAGAAAACAATAAAATCCACATGTCATGTTTCAGTTATTTACAGGCATATAGGAATGTGATGTACTCCTTTCTATGACTATGAATCATTATTTTCATTGCAAGCTTGTTTTCTGCCAGAACTTTGATTTCTGAAGTCTACAAAACATTCTCTTGTTAGCTTTAGTGTGTCTGATGTTTACTGACCCTCTCTGATAAATATCTTGCCTTGGTTTTGGCTTCCCACTCACAGTTTTTCTGTTTATTATATCAATAGTTTGTCTTCAAAAATTATATGGGGTGAGGTGACTGTGAAATGAAATATTTTCTTTTATTTCAAAATAATTAATATTTTTTACAAACATTATCATTGATGCAATATGGTGTTATTATACTATAAATCAGTTGAAAAAGATTTTTTTCCAGCTATTAACAGAAAGAAATTAAATAAAAAGTAACTGGCTCCGGCCTCTGCCCCCAGAACATCATTTTTTTGGGTCCTTAATATAATTACAGGATATTATGGTACATACAGTGGTGTTACATCAGAAATACAGCCATATACCACAGTACAAAATTGTGGTACCCAGCTTTATATCGGGTTACTTCTTATATTTCATATAACATGTTCTGCTATTATGTAGCTTGGATAATTATTCTCTTGTTCTAGCATCTGTGTGTATAGCATTCCCTCACCATAAGGGCCCTCACTATAACACAGTTCCTGTTTTAAGTATTATCATGGATCCCATTTTATTATATGCTCATTTTTTTTTCTCTGTTAATTTTACATTGTCGGAATCTTTCAGTATTTACCAATATTGCACACCTTCATATTGCACTCTTCTCATGCTCAATTCATACTTAATGAACGTGAATAAAGGAACTAATTTCTAACATAAACAATTTTCTATGAATAAACTAAAGCAGATATTTCATTGACTGCCACATAACAGCAAATGTTTTTTTTTTAGACTGACACATACAAAATGCTTTAGCACATTATGCATTAACGTTTTTAATACAATCTTTCAGATTTAGGCCAGCTATAGATGCCATACAAGGTCCTCACAATAACATGCAAGTTATAAGACATAAACTGTCTTCTTTAGCTGGTAATAAAAATGGCAAAAAAAATACTTATATACTTACACTTTTTCATCCTGAATGTCCTCAAAAATAAACTTTTGTATCCAAACACCAAATTACATAAGACATGTCATGGGATCTCAAGGTTGATTACACATTTTGAAACTGTACTGTAATTTCAAGTTTTATATTCCAAATGCAGTTACATCCTCCTTACTGCACTCAGAATGAAATAAACATCAAATTCCACAGCATATTTTCGATAATTACAATTGAAAGTCTTCATAATTTTCCCACATTATGATCTGAATCATTCGATTACAGAACAGAAACACGCATGCCGATGTCAACATACTTCAATACGATGCTGCTGGAATCCGTCGCAAGTTAATTGATGTAGATATATCCAGACCATAATCACAAGATTGTGTTAAATCGACAAAAATACCAAAAAACGTATTCACTCCAGTTGAAATGGAAAAGTTGTTGCAATGCATATTCATTATCAACATTACTCCAAATTTCAATTTTAAGTAGACCAAACACCATTTTCTCTTGAAATGTACGTTTAGTGCGCAACCAACTTTAAATTTATCTGGGTGGAGTCACACGCTAATTAATAATGTTGTTGTGTAATGATGCATCAACATTTATGTATTTAGTTTGGAATATGGCATATATTTAGTTACTTTATTTCTTGTAGTGTATTTTCATTTATATATTTAAGCCTTGGGAAGAATAATAAAATGAGCATATAATAAAAAGGTTACTGCATTTGTATGGGAAAATATGAACTCGTTTTGTCAAATGGATATACTGCATGACCTAGGGAGTGCAGTATATCCATCTGAAAAACTTGTTCATATTTGCAATACAAATGCAGTAACCTATAATGATTAAGTGGTATCAGAATTATATGTATAATGTACTTCACTTAAAGGCAGTAAATTCTATGACTCCCATGCACAGTGCTATAATGAGGTTAGTACTGTATAGTTTTTATGTGCACTTTCTTTCAATTTCCAACTAAACTTTATGCAAGGATATTTTGACCAGACAATAAAAAAGATTTTGTTTTCGAATTCCATCACTTGCTATGCAATCTCAGGGGACAAAAATGATGTTTTGGTAATCCATAATTAGGTATGAGTGCAAAAATTGTGTTTTTTATGTTCCAATATTTTCTTAGTGAATAACAGACGGTGATTTGGTGTTCATTCTTTTGTTAAGAAGATAAAGATGGTATTCTGAAGCTCCATCATTTGCTAGGTAAGATGGTATTCTGATGCAGGATGGTATTTTGCTGTAAGATGATATTTTCCTGTTCTATCATTTGTTCCATCATTTGCTAACTAAGTAAAACATGCTGCATTTCTCTTGTTTTGACATTTGTGTATATGTTTGTATACACATATGTAGTTAAACAATATTTCTGTTATGTAGAGTCAGTGTGGAAAAGCTTTGTAATTTTAGACAAGACATTTCACCCTATGCTTACATACTATAGTTTGCATTCTGTTTGTCTTGTATACATAAATGAATGCACACAGGGCATTCAAATCAGATCTGATCACAGATAGAAACTGGGATGAAACACTGCAGTAGATTCCTATGTGATGTTAAATTATAGAATGATGCAATTCCTTGCCAGTATATGCCAGTATTAATAGTGACTCATTAGTTGTTAAGATTATAATTCCATGAACATCTGTTTCAACAGATTTTTTTTAAACTGGGATTTCATACTTCCCAATATATTTCAAGAAGGAAAGGATTAAGATTTAAAATTTTCCTAGTCTATAAGAAAACAACTTGCATCTAAGGACAGACTATTATTCAAACTTTTGAAGTGTGGTAAAACTCATACAAATCAGAACACTTAAAATAGTTACATTCCTTACTAATCAAAATTATTAGAAATGGATATAATGTATGCATTTTTAGTGTTTCATGTTAATAGATGTATTTTTTTTTCTGGCTATTACAGTATGAAATTAAAACTTTCGCATCTGAAGTTAAATAATTCACTGTATCTGTTAAAGAATAACTTGTGAATCCATGACAATACATTGTTCTTAATTTATGAGTTGAAAAGTATGATAAAAGAGGTGTGTGTGTGTGTGTGTTTGTTTATTGAAGAAAGAGAGAGAGAGAGAGAGATCATGTGAGTCAAATGTTTCATTTTCAATGGAAACATTGTTATATCTAAAAATAAAGTTTGCAATTTACTTTCGCACGCACAATGCTTTAACTTTTAAAAAAAATACTGAAAATTATATATTATCAAAAATAGTTTTCAAAATTTGGACAAATCTTGATTAATGAAACAATATCAACAGCTGAAAGTTTAAACTTATGCAGAAGAAATAACAACTGTCCCATATAATTCAGTTTTCTTTGTCAGTACAATTTTAAAGGTTTCAGGTTGTTATCAGTTTTTACCTGAACACATTTGAAGAAAAAGAGTGTATTTTGGATTATTAACATTGCCGTAACAATTTTTCATTCATATCACTACAATGTCTGTAGTGTAGCAGTTTATAGTGATGTCTAGCACTGGGGCATCATGCCGCAGACATATAGGATTATAATGACCCACCCAGTCACATTATCCTGACACCAGACCAACCAGTCCCAAAACTAACCTCTTAATGCTGTGCGACAAGTAAGGAAGCTTAATTATTACCAATTTTATAAGTCTTTGGTGTGACAAGGTAAGGCAATACATATTTGAAAGAAAAAAAACTAAAGGCATTTATGTCTGGTGTTTCAATTGTTTTACAACACAACTACAGTTTGAAGGTTATACTATGCCAAATAAAGAAGAGTAAATTGCCTTACACAAGGATACCAAAATAGCTGATCCACTGGCATGAACCAGCACCCTTCTGCCACTAATCCAATGCAATAACCAAGCGGATCATAAAGATCACCTTTATTAACTAGTCACCTGTTCCCTAATGCCAAATCATTGTCAAGACCATTTTAAATATTAAATGTCTAATATGGTAAAAAGTCCTGAATGTAAAAACATTAATGCCCTTGATTGTGAAAAAGGATCCCTGCAGTCTGACCAAGCCTCTGAAAAAGGCCTGCTCTGGCACCTACAGTACTAACTGTATGGAAAAATGGGAACCAGTCTGGCAATGGGTGAACATAAAATAAAGTATATGTGGGTTTGGCTGGCCAGGATTGGTTTATAATGTGGTTTGTTTTTTAGGAAAAAGATTCTTTTGAGAGCTTATCCTAGCTGTAACTGAAAAAAGTAGAGACATTGTTTTATTGATGGAATTTCAGTCCTTTAACAGTCTTGAGTTTGGAACACTCATTACTAAAATTAGCACCTGACTCAATAGTGCAAAATTGAAAGCACATGTTTCAAACACATTTAGGTCCAAAAAAGCCACAGCTTATATCCTTTTCTCTACACAGAAGCTGTCATCCAGGTCTCATCTTTACTGATAAATTAGTGTTTGTTCATGAGCACTCGGAAGTTTAAAGTTATTGAAGTTTTAATATCGTGATGTTTGCATAGGTATATAATGGGAACTGACTTAGTACCCTGAGTCCTACTAGGACATTAAGAATGGGGGGGGGAGCAGAAAAGAGAATTTGCATGAGAGACTATGATTCACAAAGGGTGACTGACTTACAAAAGAGTAGTCAGTAGACTTCCTGTCCTGGCAGCTCCTGCCACCTTGCCACGAGAATGACAGAAAGGATGGGGTTTCAATTAGGCATTGATTTAAATTTTGAACATTCCACCCTTAGAACAGGTAGCTATATACCTTCCAGAATGCTAGCATTTATTCACAGTGTCAACTGGACCTAGTACAATGGCCCCAGTACCATGGACCCATTACCCTAACCAGAGACCAGTGTTGCTGATACCATAAAGCCTTAAATCCTTCCTTATCCATTCATATGTTGCCAATTAAATATAAAAAACCTTCTACTAGTCCTAAAGTCTGTCTTAATCATCATAATATCTTACAAAGAAATCAGCAGTGATCTAAAAGCCAATTTACTACAACCAAACTAGCACTGCAACTTAGAAAGGAATTACCACAGAGGATTTTATAGACACAAACAATAAAGAAAAATATAAAACAACAACAGACAAAAAGGAACTCAATGTAAATGTTGCTTCAAAGCAGACAGAAATGGTAACAAACAAAACAAAAATGCTAAAACAAGTAAACCAGAGAACACTGACAGAACCATCAGCAACAGCAATCCCAGAAGTAGGAGAATGCGAAACAGAGACAAACAAAAAGCCAGTGAAATGGTGAATGAAAAATAGAAGTCTCTAAACAGAGATAAAAAAAAAAAAATTGTGGTGCGTTATTAACTGACTTTCATGAGCTCAGAAGGAGCAGACTGAAATGGACATATGCATTTATATATATATATATATATATATATATATATATATATATATATATATATATATATATATATATATATATATATATATATGGAAAATTATTAAACTTCAAAGGTTCAAAAGTTTTGTTTTTAAAAATGAAGAAACAAAATTATTTAGAAGTCTATATCATGAAAATCTCTATGGAGATATCAATAGAATGCACAGAGGAGAGATTACAACAAAAATCAACCTATAAGACAAAGAACATAAAATGGCAGGGTACCTAACCTTCTCGGGGATACAAACTGGAGTGAGAATGCTACACATACCATCAGAAAAAGAAACACAACGGATTACTTTTTCTAGATACATGCTAAATTGTAAGTAAAATCATGGTAATGATCTATGACAGAAATGCAACAAATGTGGACTCAACTGGGACACAGTAACCCAGACAAAAAGAAAGAGAACAACCCAAAACTGAGAAGTCTATTGAACATAACCAAGAGAAAGAACAATAACAGCCAAAAGCAAGAGAAACCAATAAGAAACCAAGCATAACAATAAACTCACATAAGAATGATCTATCAATATATCCCACTATAGCTAAAGCTCAAAAAGAAACAATACCAAAAGTTAAAATAAGTACAAATAGTGCACAAAAAAACAGAGCAAATGAAAAAGAAAAACAATGGAGTAAGAAGTAAAGGAGGAGAGGAGAAAACCTCTGAAAATGGAAAACACCAGAGAGAAGACAAAAATGAGCAGAAAGAAAGATGGTCAAGAAGTAGAACATACAACAGGCAAACAAAAGGCCCAATGGTTGAGGATTGAATTTTCCACAATAGAAAAGAATTGCCATCTTGGAATGCTACATGGCCCACATGCTCCCAATGTATATAAACAAAATATGACAAATAAATACAACTTGAAATAGGAAGAAAGAAAAGAATCGCACAAAGCAGGAAATACCCGAATTAAAGGGAAGACTAATCCAGACAAACCTCTGTGCAAAATAATTAGAAAATTAGGAATTTAAGAGAGAGACAAACCTATATTTTAAAAATGCATATTTTCAGGTCTTTGTAAAATTAATGAGTGACCACATCTAAAGCTCTCACCAGCTATATATGCTGAGACATACCTGGGGGTGACTATCATTGCTATCAAAGGTTATACCATATTATGGTGGGTTATCCTAAGCTAGTATTGTTAAAGAGCAGTAGAGTGGCTGACTTTATGTGGGACCTGTGAAATCATCCTGAAAGGCAAGAAGACTAAATTAAAAGGCATCACCACTTCAGGTTGAAAGTTGTTGGTTGGGCTTAACGCCATTTTCAGCACACGATAGGCTATTCATGGCGGTCAGTATTAATGGTGGAGGAAGAAACCGGGAAATCACCGGAAAGAACCACCGACCCACGAGAAGCTACTGGCAAGCTTTCTCACATATCCACATTCGCCGAATCCTAGACTCGAACCCACGCAGACAGAGGTGAGATGGCAGTGATCCGTAAGGGACAGCGCTTTAGACCACTCGGCCACTCGGGGCCCCTTCAGGTTGAAAGTATCCACTGACTAGTTGGAGACTGAGGAAACGTAAAAAGGACACTTGTTTAACTTGGTGGCAAACAAGTCCACTAAACAATTTCCCCAAAGATGGAATAGAGTCTGCTGTAAATTAGTGGGGAACCATTCCATGAGGACTATCCTTTCTTTCCTTTATAGAATATTCTTTCTGCCAGAAATGTGGCAAATGCAGAGGTTAATTCCTTCTGAAGTTGCCCAGCAAAGCTGGTTTCAATCCTCCATGTAGAGAGAAGGTGCATGTGAGCCTCCTTTTCTCCTTAGGTATGCTATCAACAATGTCTACCATCTCCCTCCCATATAAAAGGAACATTTTAACCAGGGGATTGTCATCCTGTCTCTGGTCACAAGAGGAGACAGGACATGACATTTCATTCTCTCTCCATGTAGAAATGAGTGGTTTCCCTCTCAGTACCAGTAGTGGCACGTGCTCAGGTTCGTTACTCTTTCCTTGACAGGGCTGGAAGAAAGGTCTAGGTATTGCCCATTGTGGCTATCAGTGGAGTCACAGCCAAGTTGTTTATTGTGGTATGGTCAGAAAAAGAGACATGGCTGACTCACCAACGCTATTAGGGTTCAATGGGAACATCAACAGCTGATAACTATCAATTCTTTCAGTTCAGTTCTCAAAATTCTATGTGTTGTGTTGTTTTCTTGGGTTTTTTATTCTAGGCCTCCAATTACTATTTGGAGAAAGAATAATATCCTAGGACGGGGAATTAGTACCAGGAAAAGATATAACAATGCAATGCATTAACAGCAGATAAGGTTCTACTGCTGTTAATAATGGTCATATTACTAGTCTGAGCATTTGTTAGCAGTGTTAGTTTAGTGAAATTTAAAATGATGATGATTGATTGATTGATATTTTTACGGCGCACCAGCACTATGAGGCTATTTAGCGCCAAACATAATGTTATATCCTTTTACATTTAAAACTGGTAAAATAATTTTATCGACCAGCGATTGGAGAACAAACAGTTAAAGGTAATGCGATAAAAATGATGATGATGATTTTGGAATGGGTAGTGTCCATACTTTACATATTTATATATTTAATTCAAATATATTTATTGTTTTGAAAGTTGTACTCCAGAAACAAACTTTTTATGGTCAAACAGGCTGACATACATAACTACATATCCCCCTCTCCCCAAGGGCAATAAAAAACAACACACTTTTTAATTGAAATTCTTTTTCCTTATCAATAAGTTTTGGTACTCTCCTTTGTTTTTCCTTTATTGTTTATTACCTTTTTCTTTTAACCCAAAATCTTTGTTAGATTAAAATTGTCTGAATCTATATCTATATGCCATCCCTATACAATATTTAGAAGGACTTGTGGCTATTCAATCAAAATGTAATAAACCTGGAATTGAATCAACAGTGTGTAGTCCATGCTAAGCCTCTTCATGATTACTTTAGTAGACACTAGTTTAATCTGTCCGTACTAATTAGCATCCAGACTACTCAGACTACTCTTCTGTAAGGTCTTTTGTATGATTTGGATTTTTAACAATTTTTTAGTCATATTGCTACAATGTCTGCAGTATGACAGGTTATAATGAAGTCTAGCAATGGTGCATAATGTTGCAGTCATGTAGCATGATGTGCCACCCTGTCACATGATCCTGACACCAGAATGACAAGTCCTAACACCTACATCTTAATGCTAAGCTCCAACCAAGGTAGCTGCAAATACCATTTTTATAAATCTTTGGTATGACTTGATCAGGGTTCAAACCCATGTCCTCCTACATCTGAATCAGATGCTCTAACCATAGACCACACAAGAGCAGTTCTGTAACTTTATGAAGCCTGTGGACAACCAGCACATCTGATGTGCTGGTTTTATTTCATTTACTGGGCATCCCCCACCACCATTGGCAGTTTGTACTCCCCATGAACACAATTTTTCATTTTAAAAAAAAAATGCATAAATGATATACAAATTAATTTATGATTTCAAACCTGATAATTATTTTCCTGGGGGTCCATAAACACTGTCATCTCTTTTGTAGAATTTTTCAATTCAACAAAGAACATGATCAACCTCACTTTCTGGTTCCTAGAAAAAAGTCCATTTACAGTGGTGGTATGGAGCTTTTTGGACAACACATACATGGAAGGTCAACAATGCATCGTCAGAATCTAGTATTATTAATTTTTAGTTTTAATATTTCCCCAAAAAATGTCAACAATAAAAATTAAAAAAATATGCCCTTAAATTTAAAAATATGCAATTTTAAGAATTATAAATTTATTGCACAAAATTCCCCAAAATAGATCACTCACATAAATATGGATGCATTGTTAGCAGAAAAACTCGTGTTTGATTTGCAATGCAAAGATGCCAATGTTAGATAACAACTGGGTTAGAAATTATGAAGTAAGGAATAAAATGACTAAACTTTTGAACAATATTTATATGCTACAGGCTTTTTGTTTTAAAACTGGAAAGGGGTTACAAACTGCTTTGGGATTTGCCAATTACTATAGCACCATGGATACACTGCAGTGTAGCAGAAACCTTTATCGTCACTTTTAATGAGTGATATCCCTTTGCAAAAGGTCAGAGGTCATTCCAGGTAGAATTACATTATGCTCAAAAAGGTGTATTCATATTTGTCAAAACAAAAATTTTAAGCAATAAAAATACATGAATCTACTCAGTCCGTATTTACCGTAGATGTATACTTTTATTTAAGATACCTAAAATCTGCATTATTTACATGTGTAACTTTCAATATTCCTTCTAAATGGAGACTGTTTTATTCTTAATAACTACTCACTTTTGAAACTGTTCAACATATAAAAAGCTACATCGTGAGTGATGTATCAATACATCTCTATGGTGATCAGCTGATGCTCTTTATCCAGGCTTAACATTTTCATGATTTATAATTCAGATATATTTTTTCTTTTTTTTATTTCTTTTATTTCTTTTATTTTTTGAAAGCAATAAACATGGATATCTAAAATTTCAAACATGGAAACTTCCTTTTATAGCAAAAACAGGTTTCCTTAATTTTTTTTCTAAGATTAAATTACTCATATCAGTGTTTTGATTGCTTTAAAAAAAAAAGAAAGAACACAATTACAGGGCTTAGAGTGTATTTCTTTTTTAACCTAATAGAGTATCTATCTACAAATGTTTATCTATTTAAATATGTGGGATACCAACATTTGTCGTAGGCTACCACAGTTTCTATTTTGCAGCACACTGGTCTGCCATGCATTTTAGTGATTTGTCTGCCCCTGCCTTTTCCCATTTAAATATACATTCCAAAATACGGTACTGAATGCTCAGAGCATTCTGTAATGATGTCACACCGAAAAGAATTGAAGCTAAGTCATGGGAGGGAAAGTTCTTTTAGACAAGATCATTCAACTTTAACTTTTTAACTAAATATCAGTAATTTGATGGGGACAAATTTTACTAGAAAAGCTAATTTTTAATTTGCATTTATCAGTCAATTCAATTCATGGAAAGAATACATGTTGAAGATTTTCTCCTATCTACTGTAATGGTTCACAAGGGTGCTTAAAATTAAAACTATTAGTATGTAGGGGCCCACAACATTTTTTGAAGTTAAGAAGGGGTCCTCATATTCAAAATGGTTGCGAACCATTGATCTAGTGAATAATCTTTAGTAAATTACTGCATGACATTATCAAAAGCAACACAGTCAATATATTCAATGTTATTACTTTACATATAGCTTTTATATTGATGCTAAATACTTTACATGCAAATATAGACAATCAAAACTTGTTGAAAGTGAATGTAGAAAGCAGTCAACTTTGTATGTGAAAGAAAGAATAAAACAAGAACAAATCTCTAGATTTAATTCTCATAATCATCTTATCTTTATTTATGATATTTAACTGAATCATTTGAAATGATAACAGTAACAGCAACACAACACATAGTAACACTAACAAAATAAGTCTCATGAAAGATAACTCTGTTTTGCATTACATATAGTTTAACAAATTAACACCACATGCATTAACATCTTAAATTAACAGCACATACATTAATATCTTAAATTAACATCTCATACATTAGCATCTACATTAATAATATAAGCATTAAATCTAAGTTAGACAACTTAAATGTACATAGATTAACATCACAAATTAAATTATAAAGCACATGCATTAACACTGAAAGAAATTTAATCTAACACCTTTTGTTTTTATTGATAAATAAAATGTTCAACTATTGGAACATGCCTTAGCATTCATTTTTCAATCATGTATCTTTTATCCATTTTTCTCCATTTTCTATATTGCTTTTATTCATCATGCTTTTGAGAAAATCAGTTTTTAAAATGTGAATCGTATAAACTTAGTGTCATTATATTTTCAAAAATACACAGCCCAGCTCATAATTAACATACACATTTTGTAATAACCAATCTACAATGCTATAGCATACAATTCTGCTCAAAAACATATTAGCAAATATGGTTTCCATGCCAAACTAGTGTCATTTTCAGTTTTCAATGGTCTTAAACTATGTAACAGAAAGAAGTAAAACCAATAAGGTTTGTACACTTCAGAAACTAATTTATTTTCCTATAACACAAAAATCATAATTGAAAGGCCACTTACAATACTGTGAAATAAATCCTAAATAATCCTAAATGTTTCAATACAAGTCCATAAGTACAAAATATACAGAATGAGTTACAATAGTCTTAAATGTGATGTACCAAGTATTGAATGTACTGATGTGCCAATAGTCTTGAATATTTTGATTTGCCAAGAGTTTTGAATGTGTTGATATACCACAACCGATACAATCCAGTATGTCCTCAATAATCCTAAAGTAGACCTTTAGTCTAAAAAGTCAATAAACACTTTTTAATTCCAATGAATAATAGACAAATGATTCTTTTCAAATTAAATCTCAATACAACAAAAACTGATTCAACAGACAGGTCTTTTGATACAAACTAAGACTGTTCACAAAAACCTTTTTATACACATCCCCTTTTGACCTATGTTGCAATAGCATTTTCTGAAAAACTGATGAAAAATAATCCAAAAATATTGTTAACAGGTTCACTTCAAGAACATACAATACTGTAAACAAGGTTAGGCCTTGATTTCAATTACATAAGTCATGTAGTCCAAACTTCTACCTTCAATCACAGCAAAAGGTCTGGCACAAAATATAAATTAAATATACATAACACCTACCCTTATAAAGAAAAAGGAGGATTTATACAATAAAGCTTTCTTTTTAATATTAGCCAAATATACATATGATACTATAATAGTTAAAATTACATAGGAAGATGTCTTATAAATAACAAAATATATACAAAATAAAGCCATATAGTACTTCCATACACGTGAAAGTACATCTGCAATCAGATTATCTTTTCCCTTGACATGTTTGATGTTAATGTTATATTCCTGCAACATCAAACTTAACTTTAACAATCTCTGACTATTCTTTTTCATTTTGTAAATTATAATAAGGGGTTGTGTTTGTGATCACCAAATACAATAACCATAAGGAGCTCAGCTTTTCAACTTTTCAGTAGATTCTTGACTTTTCAAAAGATTCTTAGATTCCTGACACTTTTTAGAAGATTCCTGACACTTTTCAAAAGATTCCTGACACTTTTCAAAAGATTCCTGACACTTTTCAGAAGATTCCTGACACTTTTAAATAGATTCCTGACACTTTTCAGAAGATTCCTGACACTTTTCAGACCAAAGAAACAGATTTCTTACTCAACAAATCTGTCAAGGTTAATCAGTTCTAAAAAAGTTATCAGTAAAATTTCCAATAATATCCAACAGTACCCCAAAATTGGATCAGTTTCCTTTTACTGACAGGAACTGGGAATTTCGACCTTAAATTCTCTAAGTTTGACTTGATTGTGTCTCAAATTACATCCTAAAAATGTTTTATAAGCATGGCAAAACTCACTTTTACTTAAATTGTCAGATTTGTGACACTGCTTTCCTCACACTGCACTAAAATATGCAGCCCTGTTTTCACAAGCAAAGAGTTGTCTACCCTTGTATAGTAGTAATGGGTAAAGTGTCAGAGCAGGCCAAGGCAGTGATCTAAGGAACTTGGCACAGTCATTTTCTTAAACGTTGTTTTGGTGGTTGTTGTTGTTTAAACCAGGCTTTCCTTTCTTGAGAATTATGGTATTAAACCAGGCTTTCCTTTCTTGAGAATTATGCTATCATATGGCATGTGTTGTTTTAGCAGTCTTTGTTCTTACTTTCTATGCATTTTGATCATTCAAAAGCAAAATTTGTGTCAACTTTTAGTGAGATCCCCAGCTCGTGATATTATCTTGACTTTTAATAACAGCTGGTGGAAGATGCTGTTAAGCAAATTTCCCAAATGATTTCATCAGCAGCCATATCTGTGGTATGCTGGCAGATTTGTCATTGAGTTTATATAGTGTTTGGAAGTTTTAACGAATTCATTGAATCTCAAGACAGTTACAAAATATACATAAACAGAATAAAAATTGGGCTTTTTTGTTAATATCTATATCTATAATTTATATATTAATTTTGCTTCAGTGTGCCTTGTTCAAAATGTTCCATTTTGGTGGTCACTTAAAAGAAAAAACTGCCAGAATGACCATTGTCCAGGAAAAATGGACAGAATATCTGCTGATAACTTTATCAGGGAGCATCTATAATTTCTGAGTGTAGATGGCTTGTTAAGTCTGCCATATGCTTTCTTTGGCAACAGGAGTGAGTGTTGGGGTGCAGTAAGGATTGTAGTTGTTTTAACTTCTAATGGGTGATTTTATTCAAGGGGTTGGAAAGTTTTATCGGAAATCATTAGGTATGTGGTTGGGGTTTGTTTTCAATATTGTGTAAGGTGCTGGCATAGATAAAGCTTCACAATATGGAACTGGGAACCACAAGAAGCCCTCAGAATTTACCAATGTATAAACAATTACAGTTCAGAATCACATTATCCAGTCTGAAAACTCACTTAATAACAATTGGAATTATATGATTGTCTTTAGTACCATTGATTAGAATAGAGAGTATGTGTAGTATAAAGAAGATAACTGTGACCAACACTAGTAGCAAAAGATACCTCATTTACAGACTGACCAATAAAGGTGCTGCTAAAAGAACAATTTCCAGATCAACTTGATTCTTAAGAGCTCTTTTGCCATAGCTCTAGTAACTGCATAAGCAGGGTATAAGTCAGAGATCTCAATCTAAATATAACAAGGCTTGTCTGTTACAGGTGGATTAAGCAAAACCTTATCTCTGGCTAGGTCAATGAAAAAGTAATAAATGAATACCCCCAGTGGGTAAAGAATTAACTGACTCAGTGGTCACTTGTCCTGAGACTAAGTCTGATGCCAAATTGACACTTTATCAATGTTTATACTCTAGTTTTAGTTTTTAATATTTCTCAAAAATCGTCTCAGGACATCTTGTGGGCACACACATCAAGGTCAACAAGTATTGACTGCCTGATTTGATCTTAGGTAAGGGATCAACACAGTCTACCATTATTCTGCTAAATGGTTTGTTAAATGCAGGAACAGGCTGCAGATGAGGCTTAGGTCCATTTAACAAAGCCACACTCTAGTCTCTGAATACAAACACTTTAACAAGAAGACGTCTCTGACAACGGTTAAGTACATGACAACAAAATGTTCTGAGAAGCTCCTGTGTCCCTCAATATCTTAACAGGGATAGGCTTGGCAGACTCACCAATAACTGACACAAAATATTTCAACATGAATGGTTCATAAATATCCAAAAGAAAATCAGAATGGGGTTTGTTTTACCCAATCAATGCTTCCAATACAAAACTGTGATCTTGATCTCAATCAAAAAAGAGTATTTGGATTAGCTCTGTCTATATTCTCTTGCTTATTTTTCAACATGTAGCTATCAGAAATGGTGTTTCCTTTCCTCTTAAAAAAAATCCACAAAGGATGAGATAAAGATTTCTGATCAGTATTATCTTATGTTTGATTTCTTTAATTTCTATACTTGTGCCAGACTGAAATTTGGAAGTACTCATATGAGACTGAGATGATGTTTGTACTGAGGAATACTTATTAGAAAATTAAACTTTGTGAGTCAAGGAATAATCATCAGCTGTGTGAGCAGCATTTTCCACATTTTGCTTATCAAGATCTTGTCTTCACTTTGGATGCAATTCTTGAACTTTTCAATCAATATGAGTTATCATAACCATTTTAAACCTCTTTGGCTGGCACCACCTATACAAGAATGTTTTTTCTTTATCCAACACCAATTCAACATATGCTTGTCCACTTTCATTTCTACAATTCCTAAACCTTTACTGGTATACCGCAAGTACCAACTCATAACAATTGAAGATATATTCTTTAACCGTATCAATATCAGTTGTATTTACTGCGAAAAGTAGATATCACAAGTTCTGCCAGTAAGTACGCTTTGTAATAAATTCCAATAATCTCTCTCTCTCTCTCTTCTATTTCCCACTGCATTTCTTCATTCTGCATTTGTAATTCTCTCTTATCCCTATCTCTACTTTGTATTTCTTTCTTCTCTCTCTCTCTCACTGCAGCTGAAATTGCATTTCCTCGTCACTGCAACCTTTCCATCATTACTTTCTGCAGCTGAAGTTTCATTATTTCTATTTCCATCAGATGTTTTCAACTTACATTCCTTTAGTTTCATATCAAAACCCGAGACAGACTTACTAATTAAACCCAAAATACTATCACCCAGAAACTCATTTCCTATCAAATACTGAACCGAAATGTTCTTTATTTCTACCTTTGTTATAGACACTTGTAGGATTCAAAATAAAGCTCATTACATTTGATATGAATGACTGTTGGTGTCACAAAAGATTTAAATGAGTGAAATAAAAATCTTTACTAGAAATTTTAAAGGCAATTTTTAATATCCTTTAAATGTTTTTAAAACATTCAGATCCAGGATGAGATCTTAAACTAACAAAAAGAAGCATAACCACTAGTAATACAAAATTTGAAAGACATTATTATAACTTAAATCACATGTTATTAGTAATATCAGTGCTTTTCACTGACTTCTGCAATTAACCAATTACAGACTTCATTAGAAGAAGTAAAAGGAAATGTATATATAACAAGCATTGGGGTTGCAGGCAATGAAATCAGGATCTATGACAGAAATTTTTGGTTGTAATAAGTGGCAATTCTGAATCATTTTTTTGAACAAAATAGAAAATTCATAATTTAAACTCATGCAAGTCTAAATTCGATTCAGTTTGTTAAAATGATCCTGCAGATATTATATGAGTAAAATTACTAGCCACACAGACTGTAAATTGTCCCCGCCTCCAAGGCCCCTTTTCTCTTACCAAATGGCCATCCTGACACCAAGAAATGAAATCCTGACCTCAAGACAAATTTACAATATTTTTGAAATCTACTGAACATGTCTTCTAGAAAAATGATATGATATACACAGCATTAACAGCAGGTTGAATGTATCTCTCAATAAAATGTATTCATTATAGTTCCTAGTACATGTAACATAATTAACACTGAAAGAAAGAAAGAAAGAAAGAAAGAAAGAAAGAAAGAAAGAAAGAAAGAAAGAAAGAAAGAAAGAAAGAAAGAAAGAAAGAAAGAAAGAAAGAAAGAAAGAAAGAAAGAAAGAAAGAAGAAAGAAAGAAAGAAAGGAAAGACACAAAAGATGAATAGCAAGTATTAGCTAATCTAAGACTATTGGATTAAATGGTACATCCCATGTTAGTGACTTATGTACAGTATTACAAACATTTGAAAGGGAGATAACTCTTAAACAGTATTGAGATTATTGGATGCAAGCTCTTAGTAACTACTGAAACTCTTGTCCCTGCTGCCAGTGATGCTAATGGCATTAGTAATTTTTCTGAGTTTTGTCATATATTGGAAGGACAAGATTTTTGTATCAAATTTTAATAAATAATGTATGTATGTGTGTGCATGTGTGTGTGTGTGTGTGTATATATATATATATATATATATATATATATATATATATATATATATATATATATATATATTAATTAGTGTATCTATCTACCAACTTGTGCAACATGACATTAATTTAACTTTGCTTATTATTATTTTTTACATGCTTTCATATCAACTTCATCATCATATTATTACAATTTATAAAAATCATTTTGTAAGCACCTAATATAAATGATCTTTGTCTGAATCAATGACATTTTAATTCTAAAATACATATGAAAGAAATTAACTGGGATATTTCTGTTTCAATAATAAAGAACTGATAACTGGTATTCATTTTCTTGAATTAGATAATTAAAAAATTAGCCAGCTTTGACTAACTAATAGCTAATACATGAATCATGCCAAAAATTACTTTGCAATTTGTTATAAAATTACATTGCAATTTGTTATAAAATTACATTGCAATTTGTTATAAAATTACATTGCAATTTGTTATAAAATTACATTGCAATTTGTTATAAAATTACATTGCAATTTGTTATAAAATTACATTGAAACATGGTAACAGAAATACTGTTTAATTCAGACACTTAGGAGACTAGATAAAATATTCCCATAAAAATTTTTTGTGGTTAGATAAAATTAAATTAAATTAAATTAAATTAATCTTTAAGGTAGACAGGTGTTATGTAAATAATGAACTGATAAATCTATCAATGTCTATCAATACAGCCATGATACACTGAAGATGTCCCTTCAAAGCAATTAGGAATATAAGCCTACACCAATGAATGTGTGATATGGCCATTCAAAACAATTAGGAATATAGCCTACACCAATGAATGTGTGATATGGCCCTTCAAACAATTAGAAATATAAGCCTACACCAATGAAGGTGTGAGATGGCCATTCAAAGCAATTAGGAATATAGCCTACACCAATAAATGTGTGAGATGGCCCTTCAAACAATTAGGAATATAAGCCTACACCGATGAAGGTTTGTGATGGCCCTTCAAAACAATTTGGAATATAGCCGACACCAACAAAGGTGTGAGATGGCCCTTCAAAGCAATGTGGAATATAGCCTACACCAACAAGGGTGTGAGATGGCTCTTCAAAGCAATTTGGAATATAGCCTACACCAACAAAGGTATGAAATGGCCCTACAAAGCAATTAGGAATATAAGCCTACACCAATGAAGGTGTGAGATGGCCCTTCAAAGCAATTAGGAATATAAGACTATACCAACAAAGGTGTGAGATGGCCCTTCAAAGCAATTTGGAATATAGCCTACACCAACAAAGGTGTGAGATGGCCCTTCAAAGCAATTTGGAATATAGCCTACACCAACAAAGGTATGAAATGGCCCTACAAAGCAATTAGGAATATAAGCCTACACCAATGAAGGTGTGAGATGGCCCTTCAAAGCAATTAGGAATATAAGACTATACCAACAAAGGTGTGAGATGGCCCTTCAAAGCAATTTGGAATATAGCCTACACCAACAAAGGTGTGAGATGGCCCTTCAAAGCAATTTGGAATATAGCCTACACCAATAAAGGTGTGAGATGGCCCTACAAAGCAATTAGGAATATAAGCCTACACCAATAAAGGTGTGAGATGGACCTTCAAAGCAATTAGGAATATAAGCCTACACCAATGAATGTGTGAGATGGCCCATCAAAAGAACAATTAGGAAAATAAACCAAGTTATACCAAGCAATTATTAACATAACCAGTGGCAATCATTTAATCAGATGTAACTGAAAGCATGTATCTATGCCATCAATTAAATTAAAACCTTTGTTTCTTAAACATTAAAGTTCTACACAGGGTGTGATCAAGTAACAATAACTTTCATCAAAGCTTTTATTAACCTAAATTTGTATGTTCTTTAATTATCAATATTTTTCTGCCTTACTATTGCTAATAGTGATTTCTCAGAATTTTTCACAAATGTATAGCCTATCCTGTGCTGAAAAATGGCATTTAACCCAGCAACAACAACAACATTTCTTATAGCCATACTTATTAAGGCATGACACGATGCTCTCAGACTCTACCTCCATGTGTCTATCCTTCTATCTATCCATTACCACATGGGGAAATTAATAAACTGGGCAGTTATGCTGCCCTTTGAGCATAACTATGTTTTGCTAGAAGGATGATATCCTTAGCTTGTACTATAACACATTGTTCACTATCTAGAATGGGAAGGAAGAATATGAAATAGAAAATGCAGGGATTTTTTTAATATTTAGCCTCAAGCTGCTTTTGTTTCCATTTATGTATTAAACTATTTGTGGTGAAAAAAGCAAGCTAAACACAATCTGACATTGCCAAGACAAGCTAATACACAAAAAATGTCAAAACATGTCATTAGTGCTTACGTTTGTCTCTCTGCTTCCATCTGAAACAAGAAAATAGAAACATTTACTGCCACTGTTTTCAGTTTCAGTCAATCATTACAAAATGTCCATGGATTTCAATCAGTACAAAATGTCTATGGATTTCACTAAGTACAACTGTCCATGGATTTTTACCAAAAATCAAATATAAAGGATACACTAAAATCATTTACAACTCAAAGGCACTGTTTTGGTACATGTCAAATCTTTACAGCAATAGTAGCAGAAATTCAAAGAACTAAAACTAATTATTTATTTCATTGAACAAGTTTTTATAGATTATTGTACTCTTCTCTAATTATGTTAGTGTTTACATATTTTTAATTTAATGGAAAAGAACATGCAGTGATTTAAAAAAAAATAATGAAAATCCATGCCTTGATAATCACAGATCTACATTTTTTTACTGCCCTTGGTTATAACAAAATATATATAAAATAAAAATAAATAAATAGATAAAAAAAATAAAATGATTCCTAACAGCTTTACTAATGGAATAAGAATAAGAAATATTTGTTACTTTTCACACACACATATGTATGTATGTATGTATGTATGTATGTATGTATGTATGTATGTATGTATGTATGTATGTATGTATGTATGTATGTATGTATGTATGTATGTAAGTATGTATGTATGTATGTATGTATGTATGTATGTATGTATGTATGTATGTATGTATGTATGTATGTATGTATGTATGTATGTGTGTGTGTGTGTATATATATATATATATATATATATATATATATATATATATATATATATATATATATATATATATACACATTCGAACCCGGTTATGTCGCTGGCCTAGGGGTTTGCCAAAAAGCATCGAGATAACCGATGATCGAGATAAATGAAAACCAATATGGCATTAATATAATAACATGTGCTTGAAATTTCATTATGTACATGATATGCTTTAATAAATGAGAATGTACATGCACATATTTTTGGATGGTTTTTTTTACACAACAGCAGTGATATGATTTTTGATGAAGCAATCAGCATGCTATAAAATATACATACATGTTTGTTAACAACAAAAGACATATGTGCACCAAGTAACAGCAGAGAGTTACCAATATACAATACAAACCATCATCGATTCTCGATACAAGCCTTTATTATATTGTCCAACATTGCAAATACAAAGGTCTCTCACAAAATCACAAAAAAGCATGCAGGGTGTAGTTCGTTTTTACAAAAAGCTAACCGTGTCAAAATTAAATTTGCAAGTCATTTACCCCTCACAAGTGGCCGCATTTTATTTTGTAATATGTATCCAGAACTAATTTTATTCATATAGTGTTTTAAGTAATCCATTTCTTTTTCTGGATGTCAGGTTTTCGTTCTTGAAAGAAGTGTTGACTAAAGTACATGTGCCACTAAGGTTAATATCATATCATTTACACTTCATGAGAAGCCACATTTATCCATAAAGTCAAAAAAAGTCTCAAATTTTAATCCAAACAAAAAGGTAAGTATGTGTAATCCAATTATCCTTACTGCGTTTTATCATTTCTGGTTTAGCCGCTGATAATCATTAAGATTACACTTATTAATAGTAGTAACATCAGAGAAGTGGCAGTATTGATGTACAATACAGAAGTCAGCGGGGAAAATGGTTTGATAGCCTTTATGGCTTTTCTTTGTATGATGTTGAGCTTGTTCACTTCCATAATTAGTGACTATTACTATTAACAATAAATGTCAAGTTTACAAATCCAAACAGCCGCGAGGTGCTATTGTTCAGGTCAAATATGTGTATGAATCTTCTCTCACTTAGTGTCAATATATGTAAAAAATTAGGGTACCAGACTGTGATTCAGGAATCACTCGACAATCGCTGCCTTTAAAAACACATGGCATCTTGTTTAAATACAGAAGATAAAAAATGTTTTATCAGCTTTGTAGTTGCAACATTGATGATTATAACAGGTTGATATTGTCAAGATCAGCTAAAAACAGAACAAGGCATGGTACCAGACAAAGACTGAAAAATCATGTGACAAAACACTTGTTGCTTCCTAATGAAGGCATTTTGTCCGCTCAACAAATGTTTCGTCTGCATAATTAAATAGCATACAGTCAACAACATCCGAATAAATCATTACCAAACATTAACATGTCATCACATAAACAGAGACGATTATTTCAGAAAAAGTCGGTTATTTTAGTCTACGACAAGTGGGGGGGCTTGTCAAACAATTTTAGGTAGAAAAGACGTGAATAAAACAATTTTATGTTGAAATTCTCGAATAAACTGATAAGGAATTTGTCACCAATAAGGGGAAAAAAATCGCCGGTGATTGGTCATGGGGATCGAGATAACCGACGTTAATTGTAAAATTTGGCCCTCTTTTATGCTTGAGATATTAGGGTTTGGCGACATAAAAGAATTGACATAACACATAACAGATGAGAAAATGCTAAGACAAAGAGAGAATTTGGCGGCTCACACTTCAAAAAATGTCGACTTAATAGGGTTGGCAAGGTAACCGAGGCTGAGATAAGTGGGTTCGACTGTGTGTGTGTGTATGTATATATATATATATATATATATATATATATATATATATATATATATATATATATATATATATATATATATATGAGAGTGGTCTGCCCTTGATGGTAAATTTAGTAGTCTACATGTTTTCAATAATTAGCATCAATGTAGCAATTAATTATCCTAACTTTAATTGAAAGTAAAAAAAAAGATAATTTTGTTCCTTACAAAGATAATAAACTAATACAAGAGCTCAGATGTCTGAAGCAGTTTTTGTTTCCAATAAATTATTTGTAATCAAATGATGATGATGAAATGATTTTTAAGATAAATAATAAAAAACGAATATCCATTTGTTTTAATAGTAGCATCCAACTGATGCATTGTAAATAGTGCAGTACTCATCATTTTCATTAACTATGAATTACTCATGTTGTAAAAGCAACAATTGAGAAACCTATATGAAATATATTCGATAAAACTGAATATAAATGACATAATGTCTGGATCTTTTTATTCAACTGATACAAAAATAAATCCAGAACAATTTTTCAAAATTCTGATTTTGAGAAATAATAGAGGTTCAAATTCATGCTGGAAATCAAATCAATTTTCCAAAAATTTTCTATGTTTAAAGTTTTCAAAATTTGAAATGAAAGAAATGATGGAATAAGGCATCAATTTGCACTCTCCAAAGAGAGACACTATTTTTCTGTCTCCTAAGACAACAACATCTGATAATTTTTATTGCTAAAACAGTAAAAAAAACAAACAATCAATTAAATCAATTTCTGCTTGAGAGAACTGAAATTTCAAGACAGTTGACATTTGTCAAACATCTTGATCAGATAATTTATATTAATAAGAAATGTCCAAACTGTTTAATGTTTGCATTTTTCATGATTTTTAAAACTTATGCCCTAAAGTTTTGTCTCCACTTTTCCTTTAAATTTGCTCCAGTTCCACCAGGTTCAATTTCTGAGATGTAAGATCTGATAAAAATAATGGCAAAAGCTGAACCAAGTGGAAATTGCTCCATTTAATATATATCTATCTAAACCTATTAACTTGTCATTCAGTGAAAGTATCCAATGCTGGACTAAATAAATTAATCCTAACAGAACTAGTGTTTACTTACCAGCTGGACAGATCAGTGAGGCTGGAGCATAACAGATCTGAATAATACAGAGAATGGATGCAAAATTACAAGACAGCATTAATGATTCAAATATGATTATTTTAAAAAAACAGATTACATGACAAATTCAAAAATGTTAATATTGCTTTTAATCAAGATCTATTTTAATAAGGTAACTTCAGTGCTCAGTACATTACACAACAAAATTTAAATATTAAATCATTCAATTTAAGCTTCATAACATGTTCTCAATTATAGTAAATATAACAATTTGTGACATAAGCTTTTGCAAACAAATGATCATGAGTTATATCTTTGACCTAAGTTTTTACTGAGATTTTATTTGTTCACAAAATAAGTTTCCTCCCTATACTGATAAAAATTGTATGCTCGATAACATTGTTTTTATTTACTTACATTAAAATATTCATTTATCCAGCCAATGTTTAACACAAATATTTAATTTTTAAACAAATTCACAATAAATGCAATTGATTTTTAATTCAGAATATCAAATTACAAAACTTTAAAATTTGTCTTAAGCTTTTTATTAAGTTACTTAATGACTTGAAACCTTGCTGGCTCAAGTGGTTAATGTGCTGGAATCACAATCAAAAGGGTGTGTGTTTGTATCCTATCATTGGATCAGTCCTGACTGGCCACCATGATTTGTCCTTGTACAAAGCACTTTATTCCAAATGTCTTGGGCAATAAATGACCTAATTGCACTATTGTATTGCTTTGTCATACCAAACACCATCAGACACCTATTACTAGGTAGCAGAGTATTCTAAATTACATACCTTGCTTAAGCTACCTTTTGCTTGAACTAGCCACTGCTTGTCCAAACGAGTTCCAAGGACATGGATTATCTCCCCTTTATCAAGAGTTGCACTGTTGATGGGATCAAAATGACTGGAGATGATTTTATACAGCATCAAGTTCTTGTCCTGGTGTAAAGAATAAAACAGTTTTCTAAAAGCTTGCAATGATATAAATAATAATAATAACAACAATCATAATAATAGTAATAATAACAATAATAACAACAATAATAATAATAATAATAATAATAATTATTATTTAAACTTTAATAATTTAAACTGTAATAAATAAACATAACAGCAAGAAGAAGATGAAGAATACAAATATCTTAATGTACCAGAGCAAGAGTAACATTTACAATAAATATGACAGATACACCTGTTTTTCTTTTTTTTAAATTACATATAAAAACACTGAAACAAAACTGTTATAAATTATTGTGAGAATATATTTGCTGTTCCTTTTAGGTACATATTTATTTTCAATAAACAAAAATCATCCTCAGATTGTTTTGTCTCTTCTGTCACAATACAAATTCCAGGTAAAATAGTATATCAAAATTACAAACAAACTATTAAAATTTTAAATATTACAATTTGTTTACTGATAAATCATCAATACAACAGATTTGTTATTACATTAATTAGAACACAAAATATGTTCTTTTTTTTCTTTTCATAATGAGTTATTAAGATAAGAATAGTACCAATACAGACATAATGCAACTGCAAAAAGCATAGACACTGATCTGCCATCACATAATTCATCAGAAGAACAGGGTCAAGGAATATTGTCTATTCCAAAAATTAATTAATCTAAGAAAAAAGATGAAATTCTGCTGTTGAACCATTGTAATAACATAACCACTATAAAACGGTTAAATTTCTAATGACTTTCCAGAAGTAACTCCTATTTATAAGGTCATAATAAATTGACTGAACAAAATATGGCAAATCAATGAGACTTTAGACTGGTTCTGGATAACATTAGTTCAGACAATCAAGTCTGTTCTGTACATTTTTGGTTCCATGAAACAAATATAAAGTAAAAACAGAAGGTAAATGATTTACTGAATTACAACAGATGTCTTCCCCTCACCAAATAGAATTTAATTCTTTGACCTTGAAAACTAAGTCAATGCCAGAAAATGTAATCAGGTCTTGGAAGCTTCCTAGGAGAACTGCAAATCACATTTGGTCCAGTTTGGTCAACCTATATTGGAGTTAGTTTGCCTACAAGCTGCAAAGTCAAAAGGTTATGATCAGATCACTGCATCTAAATATCCACATAGATGATTTGGTAAAACACACACTAACAATAAAATTTTAAACTAAAGTTACAAGTTTGATCATGTCTGCAATGAGGGTGCCATGATTAATTGCTGTCATAATGCCCACAATGTTCATTAGGAAAATGGCCATTGGTGTTCAAATTACAAAGTATAACTACACACATTCAAACTCATGTTCAGATCATAATAAATATATCAATAACTTATAAATTTATTTTTCACCAAATAAGAGCATAATGTTTGGGTTATTACATTCCTAAAATCAGATAAATTTTATGCCAGTTTTAAATTCCTGACTGAGTTTAAACCTTGTTGGGAACATTGACCATGATGCAACCTGAAATAGTACTAACACTATTTCTGACAAATATCCAAGTTTTGTAAATCAGCTTTTGTGTCAGTGTTTCATCTCAGTTTCTGATTCAATATTGGCAGAAACTGGAAACATAGCTCACACTGTCTAAACCAAGCAGTGTTTATTTTATGACGCATATTCTCATCAATTTATGATAGCCTGACATTATAGAAAGTATGTTACTTTCTTGAATAGGCAACAAAACGGAATCATGCCTACTTTCTCATCACAATTGCATCCGTGTAAACAATATTTAAATTTGGAATATTTCCACAATGAATGTGGAGAATATTATATGACAGTTATACATTAGTAAACCTTTTCAATTTGCATGTATTTTGCTTTAAATTCATGTAGAAATAGTTTTGTAAATGAATTTGTGGAACTTTAGACTCCCCAAATATGGTTCATGCTGGAAAGCCAGTTTACATCTGTTCAAATTGTTAAATATTTCTTGGATTTTAAGCTTAAATACTTCATTTTGATTACTGATTATAAGCTAATTTCATACCAATAATTCTTGTTGGTGAAAAGAGATAGAGATCTTGTGCAATTAATGGTAGTAAAAACATCCTGTCAAGGTATATTACACAACCAAGATGCAACATCTACCCCATTGTCTGTAGTCTATAGAGTGGCAACCAAGATATAACATGTACCACACTGCCTGCAGTCTATAGACTAGCAACCAAGACATAACATGTACCCCATTGTCTGCAGTCTATAGAGTTCCAACCAAGATGTAACATGTACCACACTGTCTCAGTCTATAGAGTTCCAACCAAGATGTAACATGTACCCCACTGTCTGCAGTCTATAGACTAGCAACCAAGATGTAACATGCATCCCACTGCCTGCAATCTATAGAGTTCCAACCAATATGTAACATGTACCCCACTGCCTGCAGTCTATAGAGTTCCTACCAAGATGTAACATGTACCCCACTGTCTGCAGTCTGGAGTAGCAACCAAGATGTGAAATGTACCACACTGCCTTCAGTCTATAGAGTTCCAACCAAGATGTAACATGTACCCCACTGTCTACAATCTATAGTGACAACCAAAATGTAACATGTACCCAACTGTCTGCAGTCTATAGAGTGGCAATGAAAATGTAACATGTAACCCACTGTCTGCAATCTATGGAGTGGCAACCAAGATGTAACATGTACCCCACTGTCTGCAGTCTACAGAGTTACAACCAATATGTAAAATGTACCCCACTGCCTGCAGTCTATAGAGTTCCAACCAAGATGTAACATGTACCCAATTGTCTACAGTCTATAGAGTTACAACCAAGATGTAACATGTACCCCATTGTCTGCAGTCTATAGAGTTACAACCAAGATATAACATGTACCCCATTGTCTGCAGTCTATAGAGTTCAAACCAAGATAAAACACGTACACCATTGTCTCTAGTCTATAGAGTGGCAACCAAGATGTAACATGTACCCCACTGTATGTAGTCTATAGAGTTCCAACCAAGATGAAAAATGTACCCCAATGCCTTCAGTCTACAGAGTTACATCCAAGATGCAAAATGTACCCCACTGTATGTAGTCTATAGAATGGCAACCAAGATGTAACATGTACCCCATTGTCTCTAGTCTACAGAGTGGCAACCAAGATGTAACATGTACTCCATTATCTGCAGTCTTCAGAGTTACAACCAAGATGTAACATGTACCCATTTGTCTGCAGTCATTAGAGTTCCAACCAAGATATAACATGTACCCCACTGCCTGCAGTCTACAGAGTTACATCCAAGATGCAACATTTACCCACCCCACTGTCTGTAGTCTATAGAGTGGCAACCAAGATGTAACATGTATACCATTATCTGCAGTCTATAGTGGCAACCAAGATGTAACATGTAGCCCACTGTCTGCAGTCTATAGAGTTACAACCAAGATGTAACATGTACCCCACTGTCTGTAGTCTATAGAGTGGCAACCAAGCTGTAACATGTACTCCACTGTTTGCAGTCTATAGAGTGGCAACCAAGATGTAACATGTACCCCATTGTCTGCAGTCTATAAAGTGGCAACAAAGATGTTACATGTACCCCACTACCTGCAGTCTATAGACTAGCAACCAAGATGTAACATGTACCACACTGACTGAAGTCCATAGAGTTAAAACCAAGATGTAACATGTAGCCCATTGTCTGCAGTCTATAGAGTTCAAACCAAGATGCAACATGTACTCCATTGTCTGTAGTCTATAGAGTGGCAACCAATATGTAACATGTATCCCACTGTCTGCAGTCTATAGACTAGCAACCAAGATGTAACATGCACCCCACTGCCTGCAGTCTATAGAGTTCCAACCAAAATGTAACCTGTACCCCACTGCCTGCAGTCTATAGAGTTCCTACCAAGATGTAACATGTACCTCACTATCTGCAGCCTAGAGTAGCAACCAAGATGTAACATGTACCCCACTGTCTGCAGTCTATAGACTAGCAACCAAGATGTAACATGCACCCCACTGCCTGCAGTCTATAGAGTTCCAACCAAAATGTAACCTGTACCCAACTGCCTGCAGTCTATAGTGTTCCTACCAAGATGTAACATGTACCTCACTGTCTGCAGTCTAGAGTAGCAACCAAGATGTAACTTGTACCCCACTGCATGTGAACTCTTTAGAGTTCCAACCAAGATGTAACATGTACCCCACTGTCTGCAGTCCATAGAGTGGCAACCAAGATGTAACATGTACCACATTGTCTGCAATCTATAGTTACCACCAAGATGTAACATGTACAACACTGCCTGCAGTCTATAGAGTTGCAACCAAGATGAAACATGTACCCCACTGCATGCAATCTATAGAGTTCCAACCAAGATTTAACATGTACCCCACTGTCTGCAGTCTGTATAGTTACAACCAGGATGCAACATGTACCCCACTCTCTGCAGTCTATAGAGTTGGAACCAAAATGTAACATGCATACCACTGCCTGCAATCTACAGAGTGGCAACAAAGATGTAACATGCACTGTCTGTAGTCTATAGAGTTACAACCAAGATGCAATATGTACCCCACTATCTGCAGTCTTTAAAGTGGCAACCAAGATGTAACATGTACCCAATTGTATGCAGTCTATAGCGTGGCAACCAAGATGTAACGTGTACCCCATTGTCTGCAGTCTATAGAGTTAAAACCAATATGTAACATGTACCCCACTGCCTGCAGTCTATAGAGTGGCAACCAAGATGTAACTTGTACCCCACTGTTTGCAGTCTATAGAGTTAAAACCAGGATGCAACATGTACCCCACTACCTGCAGTTTATATAGTTCCAACCAAGATGTAACATGTACCCCACTGACTTCAGTCTACAGAGTTACATCCAAGATGCAACATGTACCCCACTGTATGTAGTCTATAGAATGGCAACCAAGATGTAACATGTACCCCACTGACTTCAGTCTACAGAGTTACATCCAAGATGCAACATGTACCCTATTGTCTCTAGTCTATAGAGTGGCAACCAAGATGTAACATGTACCCACTGTATGTAGTCTAAAAAGTTCCAACCAAGATGTAACATGTACCCCACTGTTTGCAGTCTAAAGAGTTACATCCAAGATGCAACATGTACCCCACTGTATGTAGTCTATAGAATGGCAACCAAGATGTAACATGTACCCTATTGTCTCTAGTCTATAGAGTGGCAACCAAGATGTAACATGTACCTCACTGTCTGCAGTCTACAGAGTTACATCCAAGATGCAACATGTACCCCAGTGTATGTAGTCTATAGAATAGCAACCAAGATGTAACATGTACTCCATTATCTGCAGTCTATAGAGTTACAACCAAGATGTAACATTACCTCACTGTTTTCAGTCTATAGAGTGGCAACCAAGATGTAACATGTACCCCATTGTCTCTAGTCTATAGATTGGCAACCAAGATGTAACATGTACCCTTTTTCTGTAGTCTATAGAGTTCCAATCAAGATGTAACATGTAGCCTACTGTCTGCAGTCTATAGAGTGGCAACCAAGATGCAACATGTACCCCATTGTCTCTAGTCTATATAGTGGCAACCAAGATGTAACATGTACCCCACTGTTTGCAGTCTACAGAGTTACATACAAGATGCAACATGTACCCCACTGTCTGTGATCTATAGAGTTGCAACCAAGATGTAACATGTACACCACTGTATGTAGTCTATAGAGTTCAAACCAAGATAAAACATGTACCCCATTGTCTCTAGTATATAGAGTGGCAACCAAGATGTAACATGTACCCCACTGTATGTAGTCTATAGAGTTCCAACCAAGATGAAAAATGTACCCCAATGCCTTCAGTCTACAGAGTTACATCCAAGATGCAAAATGTACCCCATTGTATGTAGTCTATAGAATGGCAACCAAGATATAACATGTACCCCATTGTCTCTAGTCTACAGAGTGGCAACCAAGATGTAACATGTACTCCATTATCTGCAGTCTTCAGAGTTACAACCAAGATGTAACATGTACCCCAATGTCTGTAATCTATTGAGTGGCAACCAAGATGTAATATGTACCCCACTGTCTGCAGTCTAAAGAGTTGCAACCAAGATGTAGCATGCACCCCACTGTCTGCAGTCTATGGAGTTGCAACCAAGATGTAACATGTACCCCACTGTCTGCAGTCTATAGAGATAGAACCAAGATGTAACATGCACCCTACTGTCTGCAGTCTATAGTTACATCCAGGACACAACATGTACTCCACTGTCTGTTATCTCTAGAGTGGCAACCAAGATGTAACCTGTACCCCACTGCCTGCAGTCTACAGAGTGGCAAGATGTAACATGTACCCCACTGTCTGCAGTCTAAAGAGTTTCAACCAAGATGTAACATGCTCACCACTGTCTGCAGTCTACAAAGTTTCTACAAAAACATGTATGAATGGTATCATCTCTTATTTGTACAAATAACAAAAAAAAAAAAGAGTCCTCCAAAGAGACAGATGCTCTACTGGTTAAAAAGAATTTTCTTGAATTTAAGATAAATTGTTTTTTTTTCTAGCTGCTCTGAATTGAAACCATCTCTGATATTTTTAGCAAAATATCAAGGTTTTCAAATTATCCACAGTGGCAGCCCTATTGGATTAAAGTCATTACAAATATAATGATCAACTATACATCCTAAGAAATCTTTAGGTGAAACCTTATGTCGAAATGACCATACAATGAGGAGTCACAATAACAAATATTTTTAAAGGGCTACCATGACAGCCATATTGGAGGTCAGACTGGAACCAATGGAACTAACTAGCCTTGTCCTTGTGCTGAAAATGCTATGTCATTCCATGTTATCATCTTAAAAATTCCATGTTATTATCCTTACAAATTCCATGTTTTCATGCCTAAAAATTCCATGTTATCATACCTAAAAATTCCATGTTATCCTCTTAAAAATTCCATGTTATCGTCTTAAAAATTCCATGTTATCATTCTTAAAAATTCCATGTTATCATCCTTAAAAATTCCATGTTATCATACCTAAAAATTCCATGTTATCATTTTTAAAAATTCCATGTTATCATTCTTAAAAATTTCCATGTTATCATCCTTAAAAATTCCATGTTATCATACCTAAAAATTCCATGTTATCATCTTAAAAATTCCATGTTAACATCCTTAAAACAGATTTTCCAGATGTGATTTTCAAACATGACTTTCTATACATGATTTTTGAGACACGATTTTCTATACCTGATTTTTAAGACATGATTTTATAGATGCGATTTCCAGAAAAAAATGACTGTCATCAACTTGCCAGTTGTCTGCAGTTTCTGTAAATGGTTGCCATCATTTGTAGTCAATTAGGCTGTTTGATGAATGTATTTGAAGCATGTGATAATCTGGCTGCTCTACTTACACCATAATAAAGGTATGTGATCTCCTGAGGCAGGTTACACTAACTTAATCCTGGCATCATATACAATGAATGCATGTCTTTAGACATAAATATGTGAAATCTTCTCATCATGACAGGGATGGCAAAGTTTCTCTCCTTGTAATAAACAAAGAGAAATGGAAATTCTTGACTGTTCTATTAATTTAATATCATTATTCTATTAGAATTACTAAACAGCTTGAAGATTCAAAACTTTCATTTTTAATGAATATTTTAAATTTTTAGTAAAAGGTACAGAACAGAATTGTATTTATTAGGTTTTATTTTAACAACCTTCATGACAAAGATGGACGTGAGATGTGTACACAATATTACATGTACTAACCTGTGATTCTGTTATTTCCAGATCTATCTTTGGCGACGTAATATATCGAACTTCTTCTGTAGAAACTTCAAAACATACTATTTTGTCATCTGAAACAAAAATAAAAATTAGTTATTCATACATGTATTCATCTGCAACTACGATAAATCCTAATCAAAATTTTATTTTATGTGGGAAATTTTATTAAAAGAAAAGGACTAAATGTGGTAGTAGTTTTAATAAATTAAATAGAAGTTGCAGTTGCAGTAGTGTTAGTAGCAGTGATAAAACTGCCTCAGCAGAAGCAGCAGCAGCAGAAGTAGTAGTAGTAGCAGGTGCAGTAATATTAGTAGATGTACTGGCAGTTGCAATATTGTATTTAGCTGTGTATAACATGCACTTTTTCCATCTAAACTTCTTAATTTCAGTCATGGGTGCATGTTTTACACATGAACAAAAATAAAAGTTTTTTCCAGGTCAGTCTGACTGAAAGATGAAGGCACTATAGCTGCCTTCACATGTCATATTCACTTATTGTGAAATATTCAATCCATTACACATTACATTGTGACTACACCACTCCCTCAATAACTCAAGCCCTGATAACATGAAAACCCGCTTTTAATGATGTGTCCGGCATGGCTCCTGATTTTTTTCAAAAGAAAATATATTTTAAAATGTTCTGAATATGAAAAAAGTCATGATAAGAAATGGTAAATTGGTAAATTAAACCATTGCTACATAGCTCATTTTTATCATCGAAAATGGTGATTATTGTCTGCAAAGATAGAATCCATATTGTAAAATTTGCAAGTTCTAATAAGATATCACATATTATGTTAGGTCTTTTTAATAGAGAAATAGTTGTCAATACACTGTAAATAAACAGTGATCAAGGAAAAATTCTGGCAAATGACAACATGTGGCAACAGAGAATGAAATAAAAACCAATTAAATGTCTTGCTAGGTGAAATTGACATTGTAATCCTTTAATTTATCCTCAACATACATATTCTCTTGTATCAAAACATGAAAAGAGTCAATTGACAGTCACATCAAAACCTGTCACATCAAAACTCATGAGTACTTCTGTGAGAACCTAATTACATGCTGGCTTTATTTCCATCAACAGCTTAACAAAGTGTTTATTGCAATAAAAGAATCAATTAAAAGAGACCTGTGTTGTTTCATCACTTTGAATATATCTTTTGTATCAAATCAAACAAGGTAAGTACAATAAAATAAAAATTAGAAGGCATGCCAATAAGAGCATAAGTTCTTGTATTCATTACCATTCTCAAATTTCATTTTATTTGACCAATTGAAAATGTTTTCACATTTTTATGTATTAACATCATTAAAGTATATAATATCAGTAATGTGTCCTAATCATTTGTAAATGTGACCATGGAGAGCAAAGGAATTAGGCAAGAGACGTACTCATTGACTGAAAATCTGTGCATCATAAATAGGGTTCATAATGGTGAAGTGAGATCAAGAATTTGCAATGAACTAAAAATTGCTGAGTTGACATTTAGAGGTTGGGATGAGCGAAAACTTTGAAATTACTTACATGATGTTGATTCAGATGAAGGGATGAAACGAAAATGAACACGGACTGCAAACGATAACGAATTAGATGATGCTGTGTATGCATGGTTCACAGAGCAACGTGTCACAAACTGCAAGTGTTATCGTGTTCTAATTTATGTCGTTTTAAATTTTTAGACCTATTAAATTCATGTTGATAATGGTTAACCCTTGTGAATTTATTTTTTTCTTCCATTTTACTTCTACCGCAATAAAATATCTACACATTGTTCGATCAACATTGTTTTTTCTAAATGTGTCGATCTTTTGCATTTAAAAAAATATCTACTTTGGATCAAACAATAAAACTAGAATGTATACCATTCACAACAAAAATTAGTGACGTAGTACACGTGTAAAGTTGTACATGTGCTAAGCGAACAGAAACCATATGGAATGTTTTGATGATCTCCTCAATATAATGTAAGTTATCCTAAAATTAATGCTACTCTGAGGAAAATACTAAACAAAGTACACCGATATGAAGAGATATTTATTCACTGTTGACACAATTATTGAGTATCCAACACTGTAACATGCCAAGCCACCCCCACCCAACCCTTTGCCTCTATGTCGATCCCTTTGTTAGTTTTGTTGTTTGTTATAAGTCCCTTGATAACTCGTGCCCTCGCTTATATCGAAGTCAATGTTTTTGGACCCGGATGTCCATGAGTAATTGTAAAAGTGGTGTATATTGTTTACTGGTAGTAGCCTTGGCATCTTCACAAGTCAAGGTTCTGATATGTTAACCCTATCTACACCTTGGCCAATCAAGCAGATATTTATGATTAGATTTCATGAGATGCCTCCCTTAGTATGTAATGCCAACTAATCAAGAGTAAGTAATAATGGTGCATTGTATATTGATCAAAAATGGTGGCAAAAGTAGCAATGATGAAAATACAGAGATAACAAGAAATGAATATTTTGAGATAGGTGTTATACAAAACCGGGTGTCTCATCTCTTTCTGCATATTAATATATTCCTACTGCATCTCACCTGCTAAAACTTGAACACAATGACTCAAACTTGATAATGCTAACACTACAAGAAAAAGAATCTTATGATTCTGCAAATTTTATGCTCATGGATAAAAACTTGTGATAATTTCAGTATTAAAGTGATGCAATAATGAGAATTCATTTAAATTAAAGAATAACCAAAATGAGCAAACTGTGTTGGCCAAATGGCACAGGTTCACAATTATTTATGTAATCAAGTGAAATAATGAACCTGCAGCCTTACAACCCTGTTCTAGAAAATCAAAGTTATCTCCCATTGATTCTCCAGCACTTATTCATTATTTGTATTTTGCTAACATAGTACCAAGATCCTTTTAATATAGTGATTTCAACAACTGATTTAATGAAATTTTAAGAAACAAATTTAACTTGTGAATCACTTTAGTCAAAACGCTGTCAAATGTCACTGACTTGAGGTATTTGAGGTTGATGACAAATCTGTACAGTTTCAACCTCAAATTTATAAAACTTTAAAAGCCTTTAATATGAGACTTAATACTATGTCGGGAGATTTCATAAAAATGTGAAACAGCATATTTCTTTTCTGTCAAAACATTGTATTTCTTTTCTAGTTCTCCAAAATGTCACACATGGTGAGTTAAAATGCCCAGTTATGAAAGAAAATCTTCAGAGTTCTTCTCAAGAGTTACACACAATGCCTAAGGTTTGAATTTTAAAGAAACAATGATTTTCCAGGTTTTCTCACTAGTTTTCCTGGTTATTTTTTTTTGTATTGTAAAATTGACCTTAATTCCCTTTAATATCAACTGATAGTCTTTAATATCAACTGATAGTCTTTAATATCAACTGATAGTCTTTAATATCAACTGATAGTCTTTAATATCAACTGATAGTCTTTAATATCAACTGATAGTCTTTAATATCAACTGACAGTCTTTAATATCAACTGATAGTCTTTAATATCAACTGATATCAACTATTAATTATAGATTATACAGCTAACTGTATCTTCAGATGTACATCTCTAAAAAGACTTCAAGTTCCAATGGAAATTTTCACATCTTCCAATTGGAAGAAAAACAAAACCGTGGCCATAACTATTATTATCTTTTCTATATTTTATAAATAATATATTGCACTTTCATTAGTGATATTGTCCAAACTGACAAACTTCCTCTTCGGTATTTTAATAACTGCTAAAGTCAGTGTACTTTGGACTTGTACAGCCTTAATTTTTGAGCACTTGTGAACATGAATTGTCTGCTTTAATGCATAGTTTCCATAATTGCAACATGTAAAACAATTTAAATCGCAGTTAATGAAATGACCCAAGAGGTATGCCAACATTCTCTCCAATTCAAATGTTTCCAATGCAAACAACTTCACCATACATTGGTCACTATTTCAGAACTACATAATAGTGCAATACCCAATGTATGTAGATGTTTGGACCACTGACCTTGCCGTCTGAATGTGAAAACATGGACAGCAAATCCTGCATCATTCTGAAGTCTGCAGGCAAACTGGCCCTCATCTAAAAGAGCGGGTTTTTTTACTTCAAGATGATGAAAACCCTCCATCATAAATCTCCGCCAGTAATCTTCACGGTCTAATGCCTCACCTTCCCTATACCACACCACCTCTGGAAAGGGATCACCTGTTGTAAAAAGAAAGGAAAAACAAAATGTAGTGACAAATAATGGTTTTACATTTTGAACTTATTTTAAAATTTTACTTTATTATGAATCTGTAGAAACATCATTTGAAATATTGTTGGAAAACATTATCTTTGGTGTTATGAGATAAAGCTAGAAATAAGAAAGCAATTCCTGATAACTTCTTATTTGACTTTTATCATGTCCTGCCTAATATTTGCATTTATTTAGAAGGAATTATTTCTTCCTAAAATTGTTGTGTGCATGCATGTATGCATACATACTTACATACATATATACATATGCACACACACAAGCACACAAACATACATACAGATAATTATAAACCACTCTAATAATTCAGCAATTTTATTTAAATTAATAAAATTGTTCTCTTGGGAAAAGTTTATGTCTATAATGAATGTCATTGTGCAGCAGTAAATATTTTATTACAGACATGCTATAATCTGCTGGACTGCTTGGGTAGCATAGTGGTTAGAACATCCACCTCCAATGCAGGAGGTCATAGGTTCAAATCCTAGCCAAGTCATACCAAATACTCATAAAAATGGTACTAGCAGCTGCTTTACTTGGCACTCAGCATTAAGAGGTTAGTATTAGGACTGGTCAGCCTGATGTCAGGATTATGTGACAGGGTAGGACATCATGCATCAAGTCTGCCCATTATGCCCCAGTGCTAGACACCACTATAAACTGCCACACCGCAGACATCCATCGTAGTGATAGGGCTGAAAAATTCTTAGAGCTGCATCAAAAATACAAAACACACACATGCACACAAACACACACACACACACTATAAACTACAAACTGTTTGTGACTTTTATAAGTAATTGTAATAAATCATTTAGAAGATATAACAGCAGCAAAAGCTCGGAATGAGATCAATGAGCTCACCTCTACTTTACTAGTATCCAGTAACCATTATAATCATTATCATGCAGAAAACAAATTCAGACTAAAATTATACTTACCCCTTTTCTAACTGAAGACTTTCTGTGATTTTTTTTAAAATTTAAAACATTTAACAATTTAAATTTAAAATGTGACTTTTAATTGGAACTATATACATGTAGCTGAAATATCGTGCTGACATACTGTGTAAGTATCTACCCATTAACCTACTAACTGTGACAGGGCATGGAAGACATAAAACAACAAAAAAGAATTTTCTATGATATCAGAGTAGAGATACTTTAATTAGTTGATAAGAGATTTATGTCTTAATTTTTATCCTTGTTCTTCTAATCTGTTTGTAAAGCTATTATCACTATCCACCTCTAGAAGTTAGATTTTATGTGTCAGATTTTGAGTAACCTTGAAATGACAGCCAGAAGAAAATAGTTCAATAATCAATAATTATCCTGATCAATCAATACAGTGAGAACTCGAATCAGGGCTCCTGCAATATTTAAAAAATGTAATTCAGTAACTTTTCCAAAATTTTTCAAAGGTCATTTTACTGATTTCAAGAGTATCTTTGATATTAATTTAATATTAATTAACCTCTACCACTTACCTAGCATATAAATTTAACACAAAAATGTATCTTACAGCTGACTTTGGGCATATTTCATCCAACAGAATGATAAGTTAACTTCTGAAAAACGCAATATTATTTAGGTCATTTTCTTTTGAGTGCCATAAATACCATGATTTTGAATGGTGGTGAGGTCCTCAGATGAAGTCCGACTGTGAAGTTTTAGAAGAACCTACTCTAACAAATCCATTAATTTAGGTAGGTTAGTAAAACATTTGTGTAGGCAAATGAAAATGTGACCGGATAACATAAAATAACCAAATTTCATGACTTTCCAAAATGTTGGATGACTTATGATAATTTCACAACTTTTCAATGCCCATCAAATGCTTGTCATTAATGGACAAAGTTTTCCAGGACTTCCAGGACCACAGGAACCCTGTCCCATGGAGTTCCCTCATAAAATCCATATTTTCAATGACATTGATAATACACAGATGACCTGATCTGAATAACATAGCATTATATACATTGCATAGTCATTATTATGGAAAATTTACCTTTCAATAAAACATTTATTCCAATTTCCAATTATACTGTCAGAAAATGCCTCCTTTATGTCTGGCATGGATTAATAAATGTGATCATAAGCAAAAATAATAAACCCACCTTAGTAAATAAATAAAAATAAAATCAAAGTGACCTTCTTTAGTTGCAAGGGTCTAATAGTGAAAAGAGAGGCATCCAATTACCAAGTTTCTTGATTGAAACATAAACAGCACATAATAATTAAACTTTTAACAATGTCAACAATTACATAGAAGCATGAGTCACAGAGACCTCTTTTTACAGTAAGGATATAGAATTTATAAAGTTGCATCCACTCAGAAAGCTTCATAATTTATATAACAAGCCAAAACATGTGCTTATATAGTAAATGCCAAATCTTAACTAAACCAGTAAAAATGAAATAAGGTCATGATAACCAATTTTGTTGCTGTGTAGGGTAGTAGCCTGAGAAATGAATATCAAGCACAAAATTTAACACAAGTCAGTGAAGCATAAGATATGGGCCATATTGACCTACTTATGAAATTTAGATTCCTCAAGTTTCATCTATTCTAGAAAGAATAGTACTGTACATGAAAAACCTACATAGTCATGAGTTGCATGCAAAAGCTTTACCTAAGTAAAATGTGAAATTTAGGTTGCAGTGACTTTGCTATGACTATAATACTATGAGAGATATATTAATCTTCTTTAATAACTGAAGCATAAACAATAAAGTCATCAAACTCAATGAAAGTCAGTGAGATGTGAAATAATGGTCAAAATGACAAATGTTTATGATAAGGGTCAATTACATATACATGAACTCACCAAAATGAACTCTTACCAAGTTTGATCATTCCAGGTATAACATCATTATACTTTAGATTAAAAAAAAAAAATTTGGTCACAAGCTAAATGCAAAAACATAATCCAGTCAAACAGAAAATGTAGATCACACTGACTTTCTTTGTATGGATGTGGAATTGCATGATTACTTTGTATGTAAATTCTGACTAAAACAGTGTTTGTCACTAAAAGTTGGCCTTTACAAAAAAAATCTTAAATGTAGGTCACCATAGCTTTCTAAATTATGTGGTGCTAATATTGATGTATCCAGCAAGTTTTATATTTCTACCATCAACACAGCTTGAGAAATAAAAAACAAACTTCAATCAAAGACTGTGACACATGAAATATGATCGAGTGTGACATACTTCTGTGGTAGTATTCAGAAAGATTCATCCCTTCACAAAGTCTCATTAACGTACAAGTTGCCAACAAAAAAACTATCTGGTCATGATCTAAACTAAAATCTCTAAAGCCAAAGCCTTTAAATGTGATTGTAGGTCATAGCAACGGTCTTTTGTGATAAGAGTGTTCTACTGATTGAGATGCTTCTTCGATCTTCCAGTTTGATGAACACAGCTTGTTGTCACAATGAAATTCATCTAAGATGCTGATGATGTAAACCTATTTACCAAGTTTGATCAAAACATCATGGGAAGTATAGATTTAGACAGGTAACAAAATGAGACAGTCAGATCCAAGATTATCCCCATTAATACAATAGAACCTCTCTTGGAAGATCACCCCTTCTGACAAGAAATTGTGGTCTCTCAAGATGGGTTATCTCTCATAACAGGTCATACCATTATACAATCAATACATTTGTGCACTGATAATATAGTCTTACAAGACAAAAAGTGATCTCACATACTAGTGGTCTTTCAAGACAGGTTTACTGTATATATCACCAGATCTCATTATCCTGAGATAATAATGATATAAGTGTATTTCCCACAGTGGTCAGAAGCAGGTGTAAGACTACCTCATATAGGTCTACTTATCAAGTTTGATCAAAACTGTACATGTATATCTGCTTCCCTGTTGACAAGATCAATCAGAGCAAGGTCATGTCATTAATATTCTTTATCACAATTATACTCAACAGAAATCTAAATATCAGTTTGTTTAACACAAATTATCAAAATACTATTTTCAAAAACATATTGTCTCAGATCAGATGTAGGATCACCTTATAAATATTCATAGGTTTTGTCCATAGTAAAACCCATCAAACAACTTGATAATATAGGAAGTTTGATTAAAACCAGATCAGAAATATTGTTTCCCATGAGGTATCTTGTTCAGCCAATCAGATCATTTTATTAATATGTGCAAACCTTTTATTTTTGGGTTGTTTTTTAAATATATTTTTTTAAATCCCAGTAATAGGCTAATCATTGGTTGAGGAACACCATTCCATAGTCACTTTACAATCAAATAGAACAATAAATGTAGTAGAGCGGTAGAGAGAGGTAGAGAGAGGTAGAGAGAGAGAGAGAGAGAGAGAGAGAGAGAGAGAGAGAGAGAGAGAGAGAGAGAGAGAGAGATAGAAAGACAGACAGACAAACAGACAGACACACACACATGCACTATAGCATTATAGTACACAATCTGTTTCTTTGATGCACAATCTAGATAAGACAATGAAGATACAAGCTTATTTCCAACATCTGAAAAATATTCAAGCAAAATTTGGTTTTCAGAGTGGTTAAAAAATCAGAAAATTAAATATAAGTTTGCCTCATAAGTATGTGTGGATTAAGCTCATAATCAAGTGTATCCTTAAATGTCTCAAAATCTCAAAGTACCCAACTTTGGCAAATAGTATTTTTATGTTGTTGTTGTTGGGCTTAACGCCATTTTTCAGCACACGATAGGCTATTCATGGCTGCCAGTATTAATGGTGGAGGAAGAAACCGGGAAATCACCGGCAAGAACCACCGACCCACGAGAAGCTACTGGCAAGCTTTCTCACATGTCCACATTTGCCGAATCCTAGACTCGAACACACGCAGACAGAGGTGAGATGGCAGTGATCCGTAATGGACAGCGCTTTAGACCACTAGGCCACTTGATGCCCCAGTATTTTTATGCATGTGCTATCCATTTTCAGTGTAAACATATCAATTAATCATGTCTGAAATGCACCATGTTTTGTGATTAATAGAGAAAGTGGTGATAAATACCACATATATGTTAAGAAACATTAAATAAAGATTAGGAAAACATCAGCGATTTGATGTACGCCACAAAAATTCCACCCAGAACTTGCTAGAGACTGGAACAGAAAACAGTATTCAAAACACACACATAGACATACATACAAATACACCTTCAAATATATACCAAGAGAAGTGTAATGTTTGACAATGAGTGTTTGGGAGGTGAAATTCAAAATAAGCAGGATCAACAGCATCAATACACATAAGTGTTGGATACAAACGTATACTACAAAACAATTGAATATAAGGTATGATTTTAAAAAATATGTATAAACATCATTTGAAATAAAAACCAACTAGATTATTTACCAAGTTTGATAAAAAAAAAGCTGATCACAAATAGTCACTTAAGTGTTGACATGCAAAGCCAATCGAATGCAAGATCACAGTCACTGAAGTATTAATAAGCTTAGCCAATCCTATGCAAGTTCACAAATAGTCACTGAAGAATTAACAAGCTCAGCCAATCAGATGAATGATCACAGTCACTGAGGAGTTAATTAGCTTAGCCAATCAGATAAAGGATCACTTCACTGATGCCTGGATTTTGCACACAATTGTACATGTACTCATCCAAATAAAAAAATTGATAATAAAAGTTTTGTAAATGGTTCGTAATATACCTAATGTATTCCTCTATGCAGACAGGATGTGGTTAACTGGAGATTATTAACCAATGGGTCTTAATGACCAGAATGAGCATGCAATCCTCAGCTAAAATTATCATACAGAAACCATCATTTTTGCATTACTTACCATGACCATTACCTCTAACCTTCAGACCCTATAATCTATAGGTTTCCAAATTATCATAAGGATAAGCCTGTCACAAAGAGTAGTCAAGGAACCAACTAAAATGCAATTCTGTAAAATCCATTATTGCTTGAGCTACAATGACCTTGACCTTTCACCTTTTTATTCCAAGTCAGTAACTAGATTCCATACTTTAAAACTCTCTACAAATCCGGTCAAGGTAGGTGTGGTCTAGAAATAAAGTTATTATGAAAAAGTATTTTTTCTTGTTCAAATCTCAATGACCTTGATCTTTGACCTCTTGACCTTAACATTATTTTCTTTTATTACCCACTATGCAATTCATCCAAAAACTTTAGCAAAGGTATATGGTCAATAACTGAAATTCATGTGCAGAAACCAGTTGTCCTTTTAAGCCAGTGACTTTGACCTTTGACCTACTGACCCAAGTTTCAGTTGGCTTCTTTCTTATCCTAAGTGTAAATAATCCACAAAGTCTAGCAACTGCAGATGGTGGAAAACTCAATATACTTTTAAGAAATGAAATAGTTAACATGTGGACAAATGAAGAGAATCTACCTATTTGCTAGTGTACAAGGCCAAGAAAAAAAAATGTTTCTATTGCACTGGTTAAAAATTAGGATAGATGGGTTGGTTTTGTCTATTTAATTTTTTTTAAGCACTATACATTTCATATATATATATATATATATATATATATATATATATATATATATATATATATATATATATATATATATATATATATATGTGTGTGTGTGTGTGTGTGTGTGTGTGTGTGTGTGTGTGTGTGTGTGTGTGTGTGTGTGTGTGTGTGGGTGTTTTTTAGGTCAATTTTGCATTATTCCTTGGAGGAAAAAATGCTAGGGTTGGCAGTGAAAACAGGATCGGCCAACCAACTGGAAACACACAAACTTGGATTGCAACTACTCAAAGTAAAATTATCAGATTTGTTCTGGGTTTAGCACCAAGATCACATATCAACACCGCTTAGTTCTCTCAAATCCAGTGGCTGCCAGCAGATGGAAAGAGTATATCAACCAAATGCAAACCATGTTTATTAAATTGTCAGTGGTATAGCTCCTACATTATATTTCAAAGTTTAAATGATGTTTGAAAGAATCATTCATATTTCACCTGTTTTATCAATGAGACAAGAAACTCCATGATACCTGCTGTTAAAAGTTCTGATTCATAGTCCTTCACATACAGTGCATGTAAATTAATGTATGCACTTATTTATAAGTCAATCTGCAAAATGAACCGACTCTGATTTACCATCACATAAAATACCATCAAGTCTGGGTCTATTCAGTAAAATAAGACAGACCCTCAACTGCTCATGTATTATACCATGGCACACCATTGCTTATGTTGTTTGCAATTAGACTTGCCTTATAAGCAAGTACTGTATATATTGTATAGGGTATGGAATGAATAATGACCTAAAATATATACTCTATATTAAAAGCTCAAACAGATTTCAAAATGGATCAAAAGTCTTTAAAATGTCAAACTCAAGAGCCATTTAAAAGTTTCAATCTGAGTAAAATCAGATCACCACTGTCGTAAGTGAAGATCTGACAGTGTCTACTTAGGCATCATGTTCTGGTGACCTATGCTATTATCATAACTGCTAATTTTATCAGAAAATCAGATGCATTTCGGAGACTGAGCAGTGTGGTTGAAGTGCATCAATGTGTTCTGAACAGTTTGATTCACTTTCAGATGTTTTAAAGCAGCATTTCTATTGGCTAATTCAAACACAACCCCTAAGCGGTTGCTGCCATATCTTCAACAAGGACATTGATTTTAGTCAGACTGTTTAAAGTTCATCCTCTGCTGAAAAGTTTTCAGATAATTCTTGCCAACAATAATGCTCTGTAATTGATGTGTCAAATTGTAACATTAACTAATATATTTATATATGTACAGTATATGATCACTAAAGTTAGGAAGCATGTTGTTGCATTGCCAATAATCAATGTATTTATAGTATGTAATTTTTTTTCTGCATAAATTATTATCAAGCTAATCTTGCTGTTTACTATATATTCAATTTTCAAGCATTAATATTTATACAAATTTGGATATAATAAATTATACATTATAATTTGACCTGAAATTTATGTATGCTTTAGAGTTTTACACATTTATAATATTAATCCATGCCAAAGTCGTGTGGTCAGTAATTAAGGAGCACAACAAAAATAAGTGAATATTTATTCATTTAATTTTCATGTTATGCTATTCTGTATTTTTATATGATACTAAATTATAATTTAAATTTTCACAGTGATGTTTTATAACCAATAGTGAATGTTGTGTTATAATCTATACTGAATGTTGTTTATAAGTATAAATATATATATATATATAGTAAATGTTGTTTTATAATCTCTAGTAAATGTTGTTTTATAATCTTTAGTAAATGTTGTTTTATAATCTATAGTGACTGTTGTTTTATAATCTACATTTTGTATAGTCTGTACTGAAAAAATCTCTTATCTTAATGGCTATAGTGACAAGATGTGAATGATGGATTTATTGACAACCTTAAAAAATTTGTACTACTCTGATATACAAATTCAGTGAAAGGTCTTATTGCAAGTGAAAATCAAATGAGCTACAATTAACTTGATGTGCCAAACTGGAGCCTTTATTGTTTTCATAACCTGATTAATTATCCCTACCTTCCTCCTATCAACTGTATTTCTAGTTCTAACTATGAATTAGACCCCAGTTATAAGCTAGTGATGACTTCACTATAACCATAGCAACTGGTGTATCCATGACAGCCTGATCTTTTGGCTAATGCAAATATAAAATCATGGGGTCTCACCTTTATTTGGAAACTGATAAATATCTTTTTTAAAAAATAGTTTTTTTTACCATTTTCTAACTTTAACATTAAGTGATGCATCAGACAAAATGGTGCTCACAGCTGAGTAAATATTTTATCTTTCAAGTGCTATTAAAATTAATAAATTTCCAAGGAAACTTACCAGAAATAATCTTATTTCATATCAGAATGGGAGAAACATAAATAAAATTATTTACAAAGCCCTATCTACAACATTACTCCACATCTGTAATCCATTCAGCAATGATTTTGAGTGCATTGGTGGCTACAAATTGAATGGTTGTGAGATATCTTGTTTATTTCTGCCACAGCAGTCATATAAAATAACAAAGTACTCACAGACTGTTAAGACCCTATCTATTTATGTAAAGAGAAAAGCATTTTTTATCTTGGTAGAAAACGTTATGGCCATATGCACAGTACTACAAGTACAGGAAACATTGCTTGGAATATAGAAAAATATGTTTATACAGAAACTTTGAGGACTCACTGAATTACTGTTCTATTATTTAATTATAGCCATATCATAATAAATGTGTATGCTCCACTAGACATAATATTAATATCAAAGAGTGTATTCAAGAAAAAATGCAATTTTGATGATGAAAAGGTACCAACTTTTCATGAATTTGTAATGTTGGGAAATCTTTGCAAAAGTATACAATAAAGTATCAATTTAGAAATACATAATGAAAAATTAGAGGTACATTTTTTGACATGGACAAAGGCAAAAATACAAAATCAAAAAATATTTCTTTTCTTTGCTTTTTTCAGTACAGATTATACTAATTTTTTAAGTCCAAGTCCATCTGCTAATGACACAGACCAGATATTCCATCACATAATGTGTCAACATATTTGGGTCTACACATTTATTGGTGTAATCAGTAGTGCTAACAACACAGACCCTTAACTGCTGGTCCATTTTGTGATGGTAGATTAGAGTCCATGTTGCTAATATTTGGGCTTGACATATAAGCAATTATATATGGCATATCATTTTCATTCAACTAGATGAATGCCATTTTATGTAATGAGTCCAAACTATGGCATCATGGATGATAAAAATCAATACTGAGATTTAGTTTCATCAAATAACAGTGTGTCATTCAAAACAAATGAGCCCATTAAAGAAAAACACCTTGCCACATTAATCATAAATAATGCACAAGTATGAATTATTTATAGTTCCATTAACCATTGCAGGTAAAGCAGATACAAAAGCTAAATAAAGTCTTAACAAACAAAAACCCACTCATGCAAAACTTTCTAATTCATAAAGTTGCAATTTGAAACACTGAGTGGTATATGTTAATAATTCATAGTTTTTTTGTTTCTTTTTTTTATTTTGTTCTCCTTTAAACTATAATAATCTGAAAAGGTGCGAATGCATGAATACTGGACCTTGTGACCTACATTTGGCCAATACATCAAATATATGTACATGTATTGCTATGCCAATGATTTGTCCCAATACATGCTTAATCAGACTTTGCTTTTCACACTCCAAAAATTACAATGTATTGACAGAACACAGATGCCCAACCACAGTGAAAGAAAACTGACCTAAATCTATAACCTGAATTGATAGAGACATGGACAAATGTATAAACAAGTGTACCTGGAGGGGCAATAATATAATCTGGAGAAAACTAGTCAGAGAACAAAAAGAAAATCCAATCAACAAATCTAGGAGGCAGAAAGAAACTTGAACAAAGCAGGATGAACTACTGATAAGTATAAACTCCCAAGCAATCTAAATATATCTCAGGAAAGTTCTGGATTTGTCAGTAAATACAAGTCCAAATTAACAAAGTATACAAAGAAGTCGCAAGTGTCAAGAGTTTAGTTCTGGAAACAAAAGAATGAAGAAAAGATAGAAAAAGTATTGACATTGAAGAATTGTAAAAAACCAAAAGGTATATACATAATTTTTATATGTGCATACAATAAGAAAACAAACACTGAAATTGAAGAAATGTGAATAGAAAAAGGTATATATGGACCATAAGTTTAATATGTGTACCAAGATACATATGGATCAGAAGTCTAATATGTGTACCATGGTACATATAGACCATAAGTCTAACATGTGTACCAAAGTACATATGGACCATATAAGTCTAATATGTGTACCAAGGTACATATGGACCATAAGTCTAATATGTGTACCAAGGTACATAAGGACCATAAGTCTAATATGTGTACCAAAGTACACATGGACCATAAGTCTAATATATGAACCATGGTACATATGGACCATAAGTGTAATATATGTACCAAGGTACATATGGACCATAAGTCTAATATATGTACCAAGGTACATATAGACCATACATCTAATATATGTACCAAGGTACATATGGACCATAAGTCTAATATATGTACCAAGGTACATATGAACCATATAAGTCTAATATGTGTACCAAGGGACATATGGACCATAAGTCTAATATGTGTACCAAAGTATATATGGACCAGAAGTCTAATATGTGTACCAAGGTACATATGGACCATAATTCTAATATATGTACCAAGGTACATATAGACCATACATCTAATATGTGTACTAAGGTACATATGGACCATAAGTCTAATATGTGTACCAAAATACATACAGACCATGAAGTCTGATATGTGTATCATGGTACATATGGACCATAAGTCTAATATGTGTACCAAAATACATACAGACCATGAAGTCTGATATGTGTATCATGGTACATATGGACCATAAGTCTAATATGTGTACCAAAATACATACAGACCATGAAGTCTGATATGTGTATCATGGTACATATGGACCATAAGTCTAATATGTGTACCAAAATACATACAGACCATGAAGTCTGATATGTGTATCATGGTACATATGGACCATAAGTCTAATATGTGTACCAAAATACATACAGACCATGAAGTCTGATATGTGTATCATGGTACATATGGACCATAAGTCTAATATGTGTACCAAAATACATACAGACCATGAAGTCTGATATGTGTATCATGGTACATATGGACCATAAGTCTAATATGGGGAATAAGTTTCATAGTAATATTTTTAATAGATATAGAGATAAGCTCGAGAAATGAAAGGAGGAGGATGGATGTTAAGATTGAAGGAACAACTGATAAATGGATGAAAAATTTATAAATATTGACAGCAAAAACTGTGAATCAGAAACTGTTTTTAAACCACTAATTGAAATATGTGTATAAAATTTTGTAAGGATTTCTTAATTAGTCTGGAATTTTTGTCCAATAAACAAAAATGAATAACTGATAGACAGACAGACACACAGATAAAGGCATAAAAATATTGAAAGAATTGTGACTAAGGCACATCAGGATCACTTGTTCTATACGCATACCATTTTCAATAAAGATATATTTTCTTCTCTGAGAGACAGGGTTAATAAGCATAACCATGTGTTAATCAAGATTCCCTTTGCAAGATAATTAACATGCTGTTGATATAGTTTTATGCATGTGTTATGGTGTAAAGCCATTAGATGCCACATTCAATTAAACTGTTGCAATTCCTGCATAATAATCTCATACTGTCTGACCTTCTGGAATGGAATGCAAGCTTTCTGTTTTGTAGTGCTAAATAAACACTTTCATTTTTGCATAATAAAGACTGGTACACTGTGAATGCCTGAAATAATCAATCAAATGTGTAAAACAATCTGACCCTGTTTTCTCAAGTTTCTTGGGCAGTGGCATTCAATAACTTTAATAATAACAAAATTACAGTTACATCAAATGCTGGATTTCATAACCATGACCAGTCTTCCAAACTGCTCTATTTTCATAACTTCAATTTTAATCATGCAGATGAATTTTAAAGAAAATGATGTAATCAAATTATAATTTTGGAATTTTGAGCTTGAATTTCAGTCTCAAAAAAGTGCTTTTGAGGCCAGTGCTCTTTGTCACCATCAAAACAATTTAAAGAAACAGGAGTACTATGAATGGCACATAATATTCATACCCAATGTTTAACAGTTCCTACAAAAATAACCAGAAGAACTACATGGTTGACTTTGGAGATTATTGACCAACCAGTATTAATGACCTTGACAACCAGTTTTAATTTCTTGGACAACTAGTTGTAATGACCTGGACAACCAATTTTAATGACCTGGACAAACAGTTTTAATTTCCTGGACACCCAGTTGTAATGACCTGGACATCCAGTTGTTATGACCTGGACAACCAGTTTTAATTTCCTGAACACCCAGTTTTAATGAAATGGACAACCAGTTGTAATGACCTGGACAACCAATTTTAATGACCTGGACAAACAGTTTTAATTTCCTGGACACCCAGTTGTAATGACCTGGACATCCAGTTGTTATGACCTGGACAACCAGTTTTAATTTCCTGGACACCCAGTTTTAATGAAATGGACACCCAGTTGTAATGACCGGGACATCCAGTTTTAATGAACTGAATAAATTTCCTGGACAACCAGTTGTAATGACTTGGACAACCAGTTGTAATGACCAGGACAAACAATTGTAATGACCTGTACAACCAGTTTAATGACCTGGACAACCAGTTGTAATGACCTGAACAACCAGTTTAAATTTCCTGAACAACCAGTTGTAATGACCTGGACAACCAGTTTAAATGACCTGGACTATTCATCAAAGTATAATGTCTTAAAATAAGCTCGCTGTTAAAAAAAAAAACATTTTTTGAATTATACTTACTAGGCCAATGACCTATAATCTTTATTAAATGTAAACCCATGACCTTTTGACCCCAAATCAACAAGCCTCTCCCATACCAAAAGTGCAAGTGCCAACAAACTTTATCAAAGTATGTGGTCTATAACTAATTTAGCTTTGTCTTCCATGAGCTTGATCTTTGGACCCCAAAAGCCATAGTCTTTATCTTACCCAACATGTAAGCCATCCACAATATTTAATTTATGAGTTAGAACTGACATTTTTGTGCAAAAAAGATTTTTTACAGTGATCTTGACCTTTGACTTTTGAACCCAAAGTCAATGGAACTATTCTGAACCTCAAGCACAAGCCATTAATATAGTTTGTGTGTCTGTGTGTGTGTGTGTGTGTGTGTGTGTGTGTGTGAGATTAGAACTATTTTTATTATGCAGAAGCCAGTTCTCTTCAACAGTAAACAGTACCAATAACTTTGACTTTGACCTTTTGACTCAAAATTGATAGACATCTTCCCTGCACCATATTTAAGCCATTAACAAAGTTTGATAACTTTAGGCAGTGAAGAATTCAAGTAACTGTGCAAAAGCAAAAATGGTCACAGAAAGATCATGGCAACATAGTAATACTACACTACACATCATGGTGGGCACAGGGTTGATTCCAACAGTAACATGTTGGAGGCCCCTAGCTAGAACTGAAAACTTTTACTGCAAAATGCTTACATGAAATGTTTAACAAACTGTCTTCTGGTTTCTAATTTCCTTAACTCTAATATTAATGTTGTTATTGTTATAGGGTTTAATGCCATTTTTCAGCACAAAATAGGCTATACATGGTGGCCAGTATTAATGGTGGAGGAAGAACCCTGGAAAACCCCAGAAGAACCACAGACTTACAAGAAGCTACTGGCAGGCTTTCTCACTTACCCATGTTAGACTGGACTTAAACTCACGAAGAGGTGAGATGGCAGTGATCCATAATGGTCAGAACTTTAGACCACTTGGCCACTCAGAGCTTCTCTAATATTAATGTAATTTTTGTTCCTATTTTCTTCCAAGTTTCTCTTTATTTGTAGATTAATAAATTAATATCACTGAAGTTATATACAGTGCAAACCAAAACAGTTAAAGAATTTTGTTTTGTTTTGTAGATATCTTGCCTTTTTGCAGAAGTAGTATTAGTAATAGTACTAGAGTTGTTGCCTTCTTTTGTACAAAGCTTTCTTATAACAGTCCTTAAAACAGGAGTATCTGCAGCCAACAAATGTATCTGTTTATTATCTAAAATGACATAAACTTGGCCTGCATTATATAAAAATGTGTGTTTCTATTAGGCCAACCATCCCTGTTTCTCAATGCAAACCCTAGCACTTTTCCCCCACAGTAAAAAAAAAAAAAGAAAAAAAAAAATGAAATCACAATAAAAGTATCTTTAAACAAAACAATGCCTACTATAATTTTAAAGCAGTGAAATAGAAAACATATTTTCTTCACCTAATAATTAAACTTGTTCTCCCAGAAGATGTCTGGAATGAAAGAACTCTATGATTAACTTGAATCAGAATCTTTATTAGAGGTGAATGGACATATTTATGAACCTGATACAATTCAACAAATCAGAACACTGAATACCTTTAAAAACTATATTCAATAAAAAGGCATGAAACAGAATGTTACAAAAAATATGATTCCGTTTGTTAGAAGCAGATTTGATGAAGTCAATGATTCAGTTCATTAGAAGCAGAGTCATTTAGCATTTCATTTTAGACCACCTGACTGCAAGCAAATTTTCACACACCAATCTCAGCCCCATGTTTAAATTATGCAGTTTGAAGCACAAAACATGTTTATTAGTCATTATGAGACTAATTTTTAATATCAACATCCCAAATTGTTACTCCATAACACTGGCCTAATCATAGAATGAATACATATAAATCACCATGGCAATGAAGAGCTGTCTGCTGCTTGTGTGTCAGTTCTTTGACAACACACATATTTTAGAGAAATAAAAAAACTAAAATTATGGTTTCCATCCAGTAACAAATATGAGGGATATGAACAAAATGCAAAATAATTCCAGCAAATCTTTATTACTAACTTCTGATTTAACTATTTGAAAATATTGGAGATACCAAAGGAAACGGGGGCTACCAGGTGTCACAAATTATAGTAGAATTATTCCTCGTGGCATAAAAAAATTCACTCATTGCACAACATTTCATCCATGGGGATTTTTGTTAGGCATGTGTAAATGAGCTGTTGATAAAAAAAATCAGGTCATGGCAGTTAAAAGAGCCTAACAAGGCCAGAAATATTTTATACTCATGATTTCAAAAACAGATAAGTCTATTTAAACACTGGATTTTACAGGAAAAAGCTCCAATAAGGTAAGTGGGAAAGGGGATGGAGGTCCAGAAGAAAATATTTTAAAAGTGGTTGTAACATGAAAATGGGTATTCAACTCAATGAAAAGCATCTGGGAAAAGCTTTGAACTTTGTGTCTGTGTTCACAGAAACTATCAAAATGAAGAAGAAGAAAACTCCATTAATGCTGTAACCAATGCCAGATTCTTTAGTTTTGCAACTGACAAGGCTGGTTAAATTGCTGAAATTCTTTCCCAATTTTGACCCTTGCTCAAAGACAAAAAAAGTCCCCTACAATGAAAGCAGGTAAGTAGCCTTCAAATCATTTTTGGTAGAAACTTAATAAATCACAAATACATATACAGAATTGTCCTGGTTCACTAAAAAGAACATTGATTTATCTTTGTAAATAGCTATTGTTAATTAACTTTAGTTTATGATACCAATTCTCTTGGATCTGGTAGTGGCTGCTCTTCGCCATAGATTTAATGACCAAGTAAAGAAGAAATCAGCTGTAATTAAAAAATATTTTTCCTTTCTCAGAAGCTTACCCATAAATATAAACATCAATTTAAAAAGTCAAGGAAAGGAAGAGAGAGAGGGGAAATATAATGCATAATGATCTTCATGAAAATCAATTAATTCACAGTGTCACCATAAATTGGAATTTTTATTTTCATCTTCAAAAAATCTCAACAAAAACTGAATTTCTATCTTAATAATGTAATCACAGAATCTCAATAAAAACTGAATTTTTATTTTTATATTGTCTTCAATCTATCACAACAAACTTTGAGTTTCTATTTGTATTTTGTCTTCAATAATAACATTTGATATTAAAGGTTATGTTTTGGAAAACAGTTGTGGCCACACTATCTCATAATTTTAAAAGTTATGTGTACTGGTAATTTGCAAACACAGCATGCCTTTCAAATTAATTTGCCAAACTGTAGTGATATGGACCTGTTTTCAATATAACTATTGTCAGATTCTAGCAGAAGAACCAACACTGACTAATCAGCATCAAGACAAGTGTTAATAATGGTTCCTTGTAATTCTTTGTACCTATTCCAAACTAATTGCCTAATTATCACAAATTCAGATTTACAAACATGGCTCAATTAAGCAAAATAATGTTACAAACACTGATACAAAAACAAAAGAAACAGATTTATACAGAAAGTGTTGTGTGCTTTTCTGATAATGCTGACAACAGATAAATGCTTTGATATTTGACTGAGCATTTTGGTAATTTATTATATTTCATTTTGTGAATATGTATTGGTCTTGTATATTTAGTGTCTTATATCAGTACTAACTGAATACAAAGTTCATAAAACACACTGAATAGTATGCCAAAATTATTTTGAACCAACTGGTATGCATAGCTGCTATAACATGACATTTTACATCATAAACCCCTGAGTTGGTCAACAAGATTTTCAGCAATCTCAGAAATAAAAATAAACAGAAATAGCAGAAAGACATAATTTGGCCACCACTATAATGTCAATAAAGCATTGTCTGCTTAAACACTCCAGTTTAAAACCCAGGTAAAATTATCCTCTGGGGAGTTTATACAAAAGAATATCCTAATGGAAATTGCAAGGTAAAGGGAATAGAGATAAGTAATCACTAATTCACAGATTACTTAAATAGCCAGGATGATAACAGGTTAAATCCCCTGAAGGCTGCTGTAAGAGCTCATTATTCTAATTTGCACAGGGATGAGCCATCTGTAAGGCAAGAAAAATCAAGCCAAAATAAATTTAACTTATTAACCCCTAGGGCTGTGTTTACCAGGCAGGAGGTGGTAGCCTACTTCTGAGCTCTGTAGCATTAAGGCCATGTGTGACACAATAAAGTGAGTGGTATTATAGAAAGGTAGACAGGTGTAGCTTTATGATGATACCAAATAATATGGATGTTCTAGTTGCACTATAAAATACAGAGGGAAAAATGTCCCTTTTTGGACCCAAGTTTTTTCCAGCCAAAATTTGCCTGAGCGCGTGATCCAGTTTTGTGTCCGGATTTTAGACTTTTTGGCTTCAAATCTAAGACAGACCAGTCTGAATTGCACACAGACATTTAAACCTTTGCAAAAATTAGAATAAGATGGGCATTTAAAACAAATGATGGGTCCGTTTAGCAATAAAAAAATTAAAAATTGAAGTCTAGTTTTTACCCTTCTGCTCATGCTCAGGCAAAAGAGTCAATGAAAATCAACGTTTCTAACACAAATAGGCATCAAGTAAGCCGAAAATGTCTTCCAATTAAATGTATTATTATGTATTTGGAAATATCTCCCAAAATCGATTTCCTACTCGCATTTCAGGCAAAAACAGCAAAAACCTCCAGGGGTTAATGGGTTAAGAACTCATGCACAGAGTATGACATTGTGAAGCACTGCAGCAAGGAGGGGCATTTTACTTTTTGCATCCAGTGCATACATGATATCAACAAATGCAGCAAAACATGTTTGACACTCTCACACAACAATGCAGATGCAGCATGATAAATTTCTAAGAAAAGTTCAATAGGATCATCTCTAGGAACATTTGTACAACAGTACCATCCAGACTAACAAGTGCAAAGAAATGACACATGCATCACCTTCAAGCCCCTAATGAAAAAAACTATTGAACACAGCAAAGGCAACATCTAATTAAGAAAATATTACACTGTCCAATGGATTATAAAGACATAAGCTTGGTTGATTTGGGGGTTTCTTGCTTTATTTTAATCTCTATGTGGTTCTGATTATGTGAGGGTGGGTACATGAGTGTGTGATGAAAGTATCAGAGATTCCCAAGTCACCAACCATTTCTTGTTTGTAAATGTTATCAAATGCTTAAAGTAAACATGTTATTTTCTGTCTTACTAAGTTTGAATTTCCAGTAAAGTTTCTATAGGTTTATATGAAAAGATAAATTATTCTCAATCAGATGATGTAGCTTTTTGAGTCTTGTGGCACTCATCCCATTCAATCCCAAAAATAACCCCAACACCATTTGGGAATGAAGCAGGTTTAGGTATGTGGTATCACGGTACCAATTGCTTTTCCATAGACCACAATGCTAATGTTTTGCGAAATAAATATACTTTCTATCTTACCTCAGCATGCATGTCACACACTGTTACAGAGAACAATGTCAGATTGTTAATTTGATAACATCGAAAATAGGTACTTCATTGCATTTAAGAGAGATAACTCTGCTGGAACTAGACAGGGGTAAGAGTTATCTAGTTACACCGGACACATTTTCAGTCATATGTACCACATTTTAAAAAAATCTTTAAAAATACAAAATGTGATCTAGATATGAATTAACATAATTTCCCATGTTGCCAAGAGGCTCAACTTTTTTTAAAGCCTAACAGAAACAACAATTTTTACATAATGCACCAATCACAGCTAGTTTTGTGGTTTATTTCTGAATGCAATGTTCCCTACACCTTAAGCTCCGCCCACCTGGGGTTGTACAATTGGTACTGTGATACCATGTGGGATGTATTATAAAACAGTATGATCAATAAATGTACAATTTGTGGTTGGTAAATAAAAAGAAAGATACAGGACTTACAATAATCAAGAGTATTGGCAGAACCAATGAGTATGGGACTAGAACAGGGAATAGAAAAAAGATGCCATACATACCAATGGAAGAAACCAAGAGACAAAAATGAGGGACAGCTGCCCGACACCATGCACACCTGTAGTAGAACCGAGGAGTATGGGACCAGAATGGGGGATATAAGCTAGATGCCATACATGGCAAATGGATGTAGTACTAGTGTTGGACTATGTAACTTATACGGTGTATCCTCTTTAAACAGGTAACAAAAATAAATGAGTGGTACATGATCAGTTTTTTAAGTCTTTTTTTTTACTTCAACATGCTATTTTTGAAAAAATACAAGCATGAAAACAAGAAAAAAAAATGAATTTTCCTGATTTATAAGAAAGAGATCATAATGTAAAATCCTCAAGCAAAGTCCTTACCTTCAACAGCGCACTTAATGGAAACCCCATTCTTATCTGATATTTCTAGTGTAGGCTTGACCACAAAGGCAGGCACGGTATATGACTGTCTGATGGCCCTGAAAAAAAAAAAAATAAAACATTTTGTCAATGATCAGCCATTGTAGACAGCAAAAAAAAATTGGAATATTTTGTGATATTTTGATATTTTCTACTGTGTTTATTTCATAGGTAGAACTACAGTTTTGGATAATTGGCCATCAGTGCAATAATGATCTCCATGTTTCTCTTTTTTAATTACAAAAGTGCCAAGAATGTATTATTTCATATTGTAGTTAAATGAGGATAGTTTTTCGAGAGAAATTTACATGTTCTAGTTGGGTTCAAGATTAGGCCTACAATGAGATGAACTAGTGTTGTGTAATCACAACTTAGGTTACAAAACAATGTTTATCATGAACTCTGATATAACACAGTTGGGGTTCACAAGTGCTATTTACATTATCATGTACCTTTCCATAGTATAATATGAATGATAAACATTTAGAAAAAAGCATGTACAAGTGTTGGGGGGAGCGTAACAAACAAATAAAATTACAAATTAGACACATAGTAATAATTTTACTACCTGCCAGTTTATAGAAGACAGCCACATTCACAATGAAAAGTGATCTTTGCTGTGTAAAACAATAATTTCTGATACATAAGACTGCAATTACAGATATTCAAGGAAATTCTGATCAATGTAAATTTCACTTACACCTATTGTAGGCAGTATATAAATATTTAAATGTCAATTAAATAATTTTTATTAAGTGAAATTTGCATTTTAATTTTTTATTTTAGTTTTTCTTAAGTGTAATGATCATAAATGCAATGTGTACTTAAATGTAAAATGTGTCAATCTACTGTAACAGCTATGTCTGAGATTCTCTGAGAACCTAATTAAGTGCCTACCATGTTTTGATAAATGACTTGTGGAAGTATTTGTTGTATTGTTGCACTGAATTAAAAGCTGTCCTCTCATGCATTTTAGTCTTGAACTTACTCATCTGTTATCTCAGTTGAGCTTGTGACATGGACAGTAACAAGGCTGACATCTTCACCTTCAGAGTTATGGGCCTTGACAGCATAATCCCCTGAATCTGAAGGAATCAAATCACAGATCTCCAAAATCACATCCGTATCTGTACACTTAAGAGTAATCCTTTCATCCTGAAGTAACAATATTCCATCTTTGTAGAATTCAACTTTTGGTGGTGGACATCCTGAAATATTGCAAAAAATATTGATGAGATAGGTGAAGTTATTTGAACTGAGTAACACTTAGGATAATATATTATCATTAAATAACAATTTTTGTTGAAAAGTGCTTATGTTTTATAAAATTAAGCACACTTCAGTTAATTAAAAGAAAAATATGACTGGTACTTCAACAAGTTAAGTTTTTGCAGCACATTTTGCATAAACAGCATGAAATTAAATTTCTCCACACAAAAAACTTAGTAAAAAGAAATGTCCACTTTGGATACTAAAATAATTTTGAAGGGAAGGTACTATATATTTTTTTTAAGCATGGTGATATAAGTCTTAAAACCAAAATAATAACTTTACCAATACTTCTAATTAGCAGTGTGTGTGTGTGTGTGTGTGTGTGTGTGTGTGTGTGTGTGTGAGAGAGAGAGAGAGAGAGAGAGAGAGAGAGAGAGAGAACCAGCAAGATAATTTTTGTACCACAGTATTTTTTAATATACTGCACTATATTCAGAACTAACATGTATGTTCTGGGAAAGGGGTCTGATATATGTTGTGGGGGTTGTTGTTGAAAATTTCTATATTTCAGTAGTTGGAAAAAAAATATCCTGCTCTGTTTATAGCAAAATAACACAATAATTATAAGCATTATGTTATTTAAAAACAAATAATTTTTTTAAGATAAAAGAAAATAAACATCTCAGCTCCAAGGAAATTCGCAGCCAGTTCCCCCCACCTTCGCCCCAAATTAAAGTCAGTAATTGCTGTATAATCTAAAAACTGAAATTAAAGTGGGATGTTTAACAATTCACTTTAACTGACAAACCCTTGAAAAAGATATTGTGTTGGCATTTAAGAACTTACTGAAGTATTGGCTATGTTGCCTATAATTAACTTGTTTTATTACTGATATAATAGGCAGGGAAACATTGGTAGAAAACAACCTGGCAAGATATTTATTAGAGAAGGCCAGTAAACATAAAACACTCTATTCGAAAAACAAGAAGATATTTAGTAGAGAAATTCTGTAAACTTAAAACAGAAAACAACTGCTGATCTGAAAATCTTAGAATGATGTGTAGTCTTAGAAAGAAATAAATCAAGATGGTTGTGTAAAACTAATAATTCATTAGGTAGTGTAAAACTAACAATTCATTAGATAGTGTAAAACAATTCATTAGGTAGTGTAAAACTAACAATTTATTAGATAGTGTAAAACAATTCATTAGGTAGTGTAAAACTAACAATTCATTAGGAAGTGTAAAACTGTAACAATTTATTAGATAGTGTAAAACTAACATTTTTTCATTAGATAGTATAAAACTGTTACACTTCATTAGCAGTGTAAAGCTGTACCAGTCCATTAACTAGTGTAAAAATGTAACAATCCATTAGATAATGAAGAACTGTAACAATCCATCCAAACATTTGTTATACTCATTGTTTCATTCACTTAAATTTTATGTTGAAGATTTGGTAAAATTTCAGGAAACAAAAATATTGTGCTTACAAAATATTATCTGATGGTCCCTCCATACATTTTCAAAGACAAGGCCATCTGATTGTTAATAATATATTATGATGCAAAAGACTTACTAAAAACAGCAGAGAAGTAGAAATGGCTATTCCTAGATACCCTATGCCTATTTATCTATACTGCTTTCAATTAAGCACCAAAATCACCAAGGATTTATACAGCATGTATAACTAAGCAATGGTCCAAAAGCATCTACCATGATCTGCACAATATGTGAAAAAAACTATGTATATACATATGTAAATACTTCAAGTTAAGGTCATATGTACATACATGTATTGCTTTTCATTTCTGCATAACAAACAGTTTTCTTCTTTTTCATTTTAAATTTGAAACCAACAGATTCATTATTTTCAGAAAAGCTAAAGCAAATCAATCAAAAGCCACCAAAACCTATGAATTACCTGTCTATGTTACGATGAGAAAATGCCATTTTGGAGCATAAATTTGCCCATATTTGTTGCAGGTTTTCATGACTTGACTCAGCTATGATTGTGCACATATATTATGGATCCAGCATTTTTTTAAAAATAACATGATAAAGAATTTTGGAAATTACATATTACAGACAAAATTTTATATGAAATATCATTCCATGGTGACAACATACACTGTCTAAAGAATGCAATCTTAATTTGCACATAGCAAGCTATTATACTTGCAAACCTTAATTCAATATATTTATAAGTGAAGTATCTCCCAAACAAGAGTCCATCAAAAGGACTGATGCTCTACTGGGTGAAAAAAAATTCATGGCATTCAAGACAAGATCATTTCTTTTTTTAACTGCTGAGTTTTGAAAATTTCTGATATTCTTCAGTGATAACATGATTTTCAAATTAACTGCTGTGGTGGATATAGTGGATGTCAGACTGGCACCATTTTCATTTAGGAACACATAAACATTACAAGTCTTTTGTTGAAAACTCCATGTCTATATCACCATCCATTCAGGAGAGGAAGCAGCAGTAAGACTTTCAAGATAGCAGGTGTGGTGGCACCTATAGTGAATGCACGACCAGACCCATTTTCATTTAGGACCAACTAGGTATTAGAAGAATTATGTTGGTGGAAACCCAATCTAGATTTATCCATCCATTTGTGAGACAGAGAGATGCAAATATTCTTGATTGCCACCATGATGGCCACACTAAAGGTCAAGGTCAGTTTGCATCAGTTTCATTTAGCTCCAACAAGACACTGTAAGAACTGTTCTAAAGAAAACCAGATATCAAAATGACTTTCCATTTAAAAAACATACTTACAACAAAAATAAAGATTTTCAAGATCAGCTGCACACCATTTCCATTTAGGACTAACAAACGTTACTCTTGGTATTATCAGACGAATATTACATGGAATGCAGTAATAAACTTATCTATTTAAGGTTTATTTGCCAAATGGAATTAACACTACTAAATAACCTTGATTACTATTTTGCAGCATCCATTTTGAACATACATGTATCATGTGATCATTCTGATCATGCAAAAGAGAGGCTCAAAATGGGGTAAAATTGGACACATCAAGGCAATTTCGGACATTTATTTGCATTTTTTAAAAATGTTTAAACCCTAACATATGTAATTTAATCAAGCACTAAAAATAAATTAAACAGGACAATGTAAATATTCAATATTTTGGTTATACTTATCATTATTGTACTGCCTGTTTAAAATTTTTACATAATGGGGTTTCAAATGTCAAATGAACTCTCTAACAAAAATATTTAGTTATTGCTATGACAACATGGACTGAAAGACAGAATCACATCATTTAAGCTTCAAGATATTTTTTTCTTGACCTTACTATTCCATGTTTTATCAAGCTTGGGAATTTTATAAGCATTTCATTACATCTTAATAATGTGATTACACTCTTGTGTAAAGAGTCTTGATGAAATGTAATGAGACAGCTGAAACTTTTCAAAATGAAATATTCACATAATAATAATAAAAACCACAAACATGTTGGTGAAAGATTTTTTTTTCAATGGTGAGGGTTATTGTAGATTATTGACATATCTGATTTGAAAGGATTAATTAATAAACAAATAAATAAATAAATAAATATTTTAATTAATTAATCAATCAATCAATCACAAATGTTTTCTATGCAGTTTTTCTGGGAATACCAGCTGAATTGTTTATGTTATCAGTTGCAATAGTTTTTGAAATAGTTTTTGTCTTTTTTACAAGCTGAATTTATTTGAAATATTAACTATTTTTACTTCATAACCTGCTACATGTATTTCAAATGTCCGATAATACCCCCTTTAGGTGTACCTCTATATATTTGTCAACTAATCAAATGAAGTTCAATGCAAGCCTAAGAGTAAACATTCAGTCAAACACAACAAGAATTGGTCTGTACAATGTCAATTCATAAGCTGTGTCAGGTGTATTTGTTTTTCTGGGAATGCAATAATATGGTTTTGAAATTAACTATCTGTATACTGGAAGTGCAGCAAAAGTATCTCATTTTCGTACAAAATAAATTTTTCATCTTTTTTAACCAGACCATAGTCATATTTCAAAATAATGGACGGGATGACGTCAGATGTTACATAAGTTGATATATTTATATGTTACTACTTTGCATTAAACAGTCTGACTAGCTTTTATTGCTTTGCCCGATAATACATGTTGACTGATAATAACCGGTGATGTTATACATCATAAAGTCTTTCAGTGCAAACACCATACTTATATGATCATTTATTTAGTAGAATTATTAATATTTTCAATAATATATATTAATAATAATTAATATTTTTGGTCAACATCATTTTCATTTGGACCAATAAAACATCATAACAAGTCTTCCAGTAAATATCTTATGTTGATATGACTATCCATTCAGGAGGAGAATCAACAACATAATTCTCAAGATGGCTACTATGTTGGCCATATTAGACATCAGATAAGCATAATTTTCATTTAGGACCAATAACACATAAAAAGGTCTTCTGGTAAAAACCTTATGTCAATATGACCTCTAGCGATAAAATTACTTTCATGATGGCTGCTGTTGTGGCCATGTTAGATATCAGATCTGCACCATTGTAATTTAGGACCAAATAGATATAATTTAGATGTATTTTAGTGAAAACCCCATGTTGATATGACCATGTATTTAGGTGGAGCTGTATTAACAATTTTTTCAAGATGGATGTTGTGATGGCAATATTCGATATCAGATAACCACCATTTTCATTTAGGACAACGTAAATCATGGAATTAATGTATGTGTAAAGTTTCGTGGCAATTCTCAAAATTGATTAGGAGTAACAGCAATAACACAACTGCTATTGATTGGACAGATTACTAAAAACAAAGGATTCCCATAAGCTCTTTCATACCATCAACTTTTCAAAAGGCATGTTGGGAGATTGACTAAAAGAACAGAGATAGGTATCCAACATCAGGAGGCTTTTCATGGCATATTTTAGCATCGTTTTTACTAAATATTTATGGATCTTCCAGATCCAATGCACATGAAATTCTCAAGATGAACTGTTTCTACCTGTGACATGCCTTACTTTTACCCCAAGATGTGCCCCCTTTTTATAATCCTACCAGCTGTGGCCAAACAGCACAATAGCCAAGGTTAGGCTTGAATAAAGAACAAAGCCAGAATGACTAATTAAGAGTAAATCTCTATTACAATTACACTGTAAAGAGGACCACCCTTTCATATATACATGTACTTCAAAGAAACCATATTCTACAGTGTTTGTATGCAAGCAAAAACAATTGATGTGCTGTGATTATGATTTTTAACATAGCTTTAACAATTTTTTAGACATATCACTAGGATGTTTGCAGTGTGGCAGTTTATAGTGATGTCTAGTACTGGGGCATCATGCCGAAGACATGTAGCATGATGTCCCACCCAGTCACATTATCTTGACACCAGGCCAACAAGTCCTAACACTAACCTTTTAATGCTGAGCATTAAGTGAGGCAGCTGTTAGAATGATTTTTGTAAGTCTTTGGTACAACTCGACTGGGAATTTAATCCATGACCTCCTGCATCCGAGGCAGACGCTCTAACCACTAGGCCACCGGAGCCATTCCAACAATTGATTGGCAAATAAATGATGCCCTACTTTGTTGTAACTGATTGTACCTAACTTTTGTGAATTCATCTTAAGAGTGCAAATCTGCAGTTTCAACTTACATGTGGCAATTTTTTTTTCCCACACTATTTATCCACACACACCCATATTTCCTTAGGGTAAACTCTTATGGCATTTAACACTATGTACTAAATATTCTGAATTAGTTTTTTTGCGGGGACAAATATGCTGTCTGGTAATTTTTTCATTTCTACTTTTAATTATGATAATAAACATTTATATATAAAGTATAGTAATGCCAGGTGTTTACACATATAAGGTTCTTCAGTGGAAATGGAAGATGCTAATTTGTTTGTAAAAAAAATTACACAGCATTCACAGTGATCATTCTTGGAATTGAAACTACTATTATGGTTTAATGTTTGATTTCAGTAATGTTACAGAGGTAAAAAAATTTATGTGAATAATATTTAACCTTAAAATTCTATTCCCTGAAGAAAACAATTTTTTGCAGTTGTGATATTACTTCATCACAACGATATTCACAGGTGATAACAATAAAATTGCATACAATATCTTTTTTAGGATTTTTAGAGAAAAATTGCCAGTCATAATGTAATCATCAGGAGTTCTCTGCAAAAATTGAGAGATATTAAGATTGGGAGGTAGGTAATAGTTGAGAGGTATGGCTCTTCTGGTCTATTACCAGTAGAGTAAAAATCACACTTGAAATTGTTCATATTCAATACAAATGAAAGGAGAATTGCCAAATTACCAAACTTTAGGAATTTGATTACTACAAGTTATGTTTTTCACACAATAAATTTGCTTGACAGATAAAAGACTTTGTAAATGTCAATCCAATTTTTTTTTTCCCACAGAGTTATGAGATTACAAAATCAGCTCATTTCCACTGGCATGTGTGGGATGGTGGTACAGTCGCACAAAAGAAAAAAAGCCAATAAATTATTAATCTTCAAAGTTCAAAGCTGCCTTATTTGTTAAGATAGCAAGCTAAGCTAATTTTCACACTAATCAACATATCTGAAAAAAAGTGTCCAAACAATCTTGCATACGGAGCCCATTGGTTACCAAAATGATTGGTTGGGGCTAATTAATAACCAAGTCAGGAAGCCATGTTATTTAAAGCATATTTGCCGAAATATTTTGTAAAGGATAATAACTGTAAAGAATAATATTTTGTAAAGGATAATAAAGGATAATAACTTTTTTCCTTTTGTGTGACTGTACCACCATCCCACACATGCCAGTGGAAATGAGCTGATTTTGTAGTCTCATAACTCTGTGGGAATAATAATGTTTAATGTGGTCAAATGGTAGCCTTGACACTAAAAGAGTCATATTCAAGTGCTTTCTTTGCTACCCTTTGGGCTACTATATTTAAGCTGGGCTACCTGGGTCTAAGGCTATTAAAAGGCCCCATCAGCCATCTTTCTAAATGGAAGACGAGGAAGATAAGCATTTTTAAAGATGCTCAAAAAGGGATGATGTTTCAAAATTAGCTTCCAAAATTATAAAATTTCATATTTTAAAAAAATCTTTTTTATGATATCAACAATTTTATTGAATTTTTTTAAAATAAAAATATTTTTCTTTAGATATAAAAAAAAATCAACCAAATTCTTGATACACAACAATTTTCCCAATAATAAGTCAGCAAAAACTACTACATGAATGGTCAGAACAATTACATTTTTCTTTTGAAATAATTATCAAACAGATTTCCATGGTATTCATAGGATATCATATATGTGCACCCTAGACCGCTCCAGTGGCCTAGTGGTTAGAGCGTCAGCCTCGGATGCGGGAGATTGTGGGTTTAACCCCGTCATTCCAAAGACTTTTTTAAAAAATGATATGTACTAACAGCTGCCTCACTTAACGCTCATCATTAAGAGGTTAGTGTTAGGACTGGTCGTCCTAGTGTCAGGATAATGTGACTGGGTGGGACATCATGCTACATGTCTGCGGCATGATGTTCCAGTGCAAGACATCACTGTAAACTGTCACAGTGCAGACATCGTAGCGATATGACTGAAAAGTGTTTAAAGCTACGTTAAAAATCCTAATCACACACACCCGCGCGCGCGTTTTCATCCTAAAATTTTGAACAGTTTCAGCAGGTACTTTAGTACAGCCAAAGTCGATTTCATAAGTTACATCGTGCAGGATAATAACAGTTTAAAATCACTTCTGAATTAATTTTAACTCAAATTTTGCGCCTTGCGAACATCACCATAGTGGACTTCCGAGTATAAATATACCACATACGCGAGACCGTTATCGAACTCGTTTTAGTACAGAGAATATGCAGGTAGGAGATATACGAGAAAGCTGTACGATATGAAAACTACAAAATGTTTCGTCATGCTTACCAGTTTTAATACCAAGGGATTGGATTGGGGTGAGATTCCTAAAGGAAATTAAGTTTTTACTAATAAAAAATAATGAAATCGTACCCCAAAATACCAACATTTCTTGACATTTTCTTACGAAATAAAATTCAGCTAAAAACAATAAGCTAAACGTGATACTTTGCTTACAGTTCACTCACAAGAAACTGTTCCCAAAATCTCATATTCCTATACGAAAATGTTTCTGAACCACTCACATTTTTAAAAACCAAATATCCTCGACTTTATAGACAATCATGTTGTTTCCTTGCATTTTTGAAATATCACAGCACTGAAATATAAATCTGGACAGACTCTAAAATAACATTTTCGTACATAATCGATGCCAATTTGTGTGTGTGCGTGTGTGTGTGTGTGTGTGCGTGCGCGCGCACGCATGTGCCCGTGCTTGGCGCTTAGTATCACAATGTGGCGCTAGCCTTTCCAGATCACTCACACATCTCAACTCTGCTCGTATGAGCTTAAGTCTAGGTTCGACCAACGTAGGTGTGTGATGCCAGTAGCTTCCAGTGGGTCATTGGTTCTTCTAGCAGTCTACCTGGGTTCTTTTTTCTTAAAATATACTGGCCGCCATGTACAGCATATCTTTATTGCATCAAAACAAACCCTCCAATTCTGTGTTGGTCCTTATGGACAAAACCTTAAGAGAATATAATTACATGTGTGGGGCTGATTTATCAGCGTATCCTATTATCGGGGCCGACAATTTTTTTCTTTGGAGGGGGGGGACCGGAGCCCAGGGCCATCAGGGTGCTCTGCCTATCATGTGTAGAAAATGTCGACGTGTGGGGCTGATTTATCAGCGTATCCTATTATCGGGGCCGACAATTTTTTTTCTTTGGAGGGGGGACCGGGGCCCAGGGCCATCAGGGTGCTCTGCCTATCATGTGTAGAAAATGTCGACAGCCCCTGCAACTATAAAAAAAAGCATTTTATACAACCTCAAACAATGCTAAAATCCGATGCAGAGCGTATTCTAACTGTACCATTTTAACTTTCAAGCTAAAACCGAAATGGGTTATGGAATATTATTTACAAAAGTTCTTATCCACAACTCGTAATATTTTTACCGATGATCGTATGATACAAAATGTCTCTTTTATAGGCGGATTTAAAAATATCGCGCGTGTGCGTGTGTGTGTGTGGGGGGGGGTCGGGTGTAGGCTAAACAAGTAGGCAAGGGGTCTGTGGGCTGGAATCCATGGCTTAGGTCCAGTAGATGAAGTGCCCGGAAGCCTTCGCATTTTAAGCGGTTCCACGGCATAACTGTCACCCTTTAGCTGTAAAGAAAGCTCTGAAAATGTCGTGCTTCGTCCTCATTGTTTAGTAAAGGGAAAGGGTTGCAGGTTCTGCACTACCCCCACCCCTTAGCCATTACCTGGATCCGCCACTGTATGTTCTAAAATCACACTTGTTAATAAAAAAAATTTAAAAAAATTAAACGTACCTTCCACTCTCCATTTTAGATGCAGCGTTTCTTCTATCCGTTTGCTTACGTCCAAACCGTCTGTCCAAATTCTGGGTTTAATTTCAGTTCGGACCTCAGAATCCATCTGTGCATTAGCTTTGGCAGGAATGTCTGCAGCTACAGGGGACATTGGCTTCTGGGTATCCAATGATAAAATGGTCACACCCTCTGCAGGTCTGAGATTTGGAGTATCAAGCGTCTCCATGGAGAAATACACAGCATCGAGTTCGTCGAAAGATGCCAAACTCGTCTGCAAGAATTCCTCCGTAGCTTTACCAATTGTGGATTCTTTCCCAGACTTTTCATCATTCCTCTCTTTGAAAATCTCTTTAAATGTTGTATCAATTTTCGTAAGTTTGCCAGTGGCTTCCTTGATGGCTTCCTCCTTTGTCTCCAGTTTTGTTTCCTGTATCTGAGTTTTGGGTACTTCTACTGACGTCGATCCAGTCTTTTCATCAGTTTTATCTTCCCCATAGGAAATAGTTTTTGAAATGTTTTCGGTAATTTCATCAATGGCTTTCGTTTCTTCCATCTTCCATATTTCCTTTCTGTGAGAGTCGGAAATATCGATTGGTGTGGGCTCATCCTTCTCTTCAAGTCCTTTACTTAATGGGACTTCACGAATTGCTTCTCTTTCAGACCGTAAAACAAGTTCGTTATTCTTGGACACGGTTTCCTCTCCTCCAGCTTTAAAACTCTTTTCTTTTTCATCAGCTACAAGTTTGGGTTCTATTTTGTCTTCCCAATCATACAATGGTACATTTTGCGATTTATCTTTGTCTTTTTCAGTAGGTTTAGAAGCCGTAAGTTGTTTTATGATTTCTTCCTTAACAGAATCTTTTGCCTCATAAATCGTGAGCTCCGGTCTCTCTTCTGTTGCAGACGAAATTTTTTCTGGAGACTCCTCTTTCTTGGTTTTTTCTTTAACCTCATCTGTCATTGGTTTCAGAGCTTCCAGCTTATTATTGTTTTTTGAGATCTCTTCCATTGTTTTGTCGGATGGCCCAACATTAGGAGTAACAGTTTTTGATATTTCTTTGTCTCTTAACTGGAACTTCGTTTCACTGTTTGTTTTATCATCCTGTATTTTTCCCGATGATGGTTCGTTTAGAGATTCTGCTTGAATAACAACTGAATGAACTTTATTTCTAATCTTTTCGTCAGGGTTTTCGACCTCTTCAACTTCCTTCGCGTTATTTTCCGGCTTATTTTCAGCATTTGCAGTCAGTCGTTGATTTACATCTTCTGTAGCTGATTCTTCTGAAGATATATGCTTGGCCACTGATGGTTCCTGCTCAGACGAATCATGAGAGCACTTTCCTTTCGACAGCTCGTGCTGCTTATCCTCCATCTTTAAAACAGTCTTGACCTCACCCCTTAACATTTCTAATTCTTCCAATGCACATAGTGCTTTTCCTCCACCAGATTCAGAATTTTCCTTCTTGATTGCTGTGATGACTTCTTCAATGACTTCCTCTGACACTTCATCTGGTACAGTGGATTTCTGCACTAATTTTGAGTCTTGTTCGTACAGTGGTCTCTTAAGTTCAGATTCCTCATTTAATTGTTTAACCCTTTCTGCCTTTTTCTCAGCGAACTCTACTTTAACATCAGTCTCAAATTTTTCTGTGCCTGTAGCAATCTTCCAGTCTACAAGAACATTTTCCGTCACTTCATCAGCATCTGGCTTGACTATTGTCTTTTCTTGTGTCCCTGTTTCGGTTGTTTCAATCTCTGATTCTTTGCTTTTAATGGGCTGACTTTCAGATGACGATATATCTGCCAAAGTTTCTTCAGCTTTGTCTTCGTCTATTGTGTCTTTAAATTGATTTTTACCGAGGTATTGCTGTTCCACGTCTGATAACTGAGTTGAAATGAACTCATCTGTCACTGTTACATTTTCTTCAACATTTCTTCCGACTTCTTTGGAATCATTGGCATAAGTAGGAACTTCAACTTCCTTTTCATTGATGGATGTTGTCCCTTTTTGCCGAGATTCGTTACTTGTGCCAGGTTGTTCTATTTCAGTTACTGTCGATAATGCTCCTTTTTCTATCTTGGCATCTGTCTCTGGCTCTTTTTGCTGGTCAAATTCTTTTTCATCCACACCTTGTACGGTCTTAGGCCCCTCAGCAGTCACGCCTACTTGTTTACAATTTTGAACGGTTATTTGTTTCTTAGCCGTTTCAGCTTTAACCTCTTCCTCTGCTACTTCTTTTCGAACGTCATATTGTGTGAGAATTTGGACGTTATCTTGTGTGAGAATTTGGACGTTATCTTGTGTGAGAATTTGGACGTTATCTTGTGTGAGAACAGATTGTGAACTTATTGATATGCTCTCTTGATTTAAGTGACCATTTGTATCGATTACTGAAGATCCTACGTCAATAGTTGCAGACAGCCAACCTGGTTCGGAGTTATCAGACCTGGATGACTTCTCAACTGTAACATCAACCGATATACCTTTATCAGTATTGCTTTCTGATTTAGTAGACGATTCGGCGACAGGCGATTCCTTGATGTCATAAGAAGTAATCTCAGCTGTTGATACGATGTTTGCATTAGTATCCTCAGCCTTTTCTTTACTTGAATGATCCTTTTCTGTTAATCCTTTGTCATCTTCTTCAGCGTTTTGACCAGTTGATGTTTCAGTTTTGATGGCGTCTATATAAACTGCTTTCACCTGAACAGATTTTTCCAACTCTAATTTATTGCGAAGGTTTTTTAGCTCCACAATATTATATTCAGCTGAAATTGGTGTTTCTCTGCCCATGAGTCCGCCTTCTTCTGTAGTCATACAATCAATGCCAGTTGAACTTTCGAAAGATGTCTTAAGTCTACCGGTTACCCCTGAGTCTTTAAATTCTTCGGCTATGGATGTAGCCACTTTAGGATGTACAGTTTCTACCTGATCAACTTGTTTCATCTCCGCAGATGACGTCTCCAATGTCGTTTCCTTCTCGGTTGTTTTCATGATATCGGATCCCGATTCCGCTTGTTTAGACGAAATGGAAGTCTCCACAGATATTACAGCTTCTTGAGAGCTTTCAGTCTTTGAATCCAAAGCTAACACTTCATTCTGATGTGTGTCTATTCTGGTGGCTGACTCTAGGACAAGTCCTTTGTCTAATGTTACAATCATCTCCTCCACTTTTGTATCTTGAACTGCTGATATGGCATTCCGAAAAGCACCTTCCTCAGAGCTCAGTAAAGTAGTTTCTCTTCTTGTCTCCTGAATAATTTCTGATATGGTCTCCTGCTTTGATTTTGTCTCAGAAGTAATGACCGTCTCTTGTACTACAGACTGAGTGATCCCTGTTGAAGCCTGAGAGAGTTCTACTTTCATGGACTTTGATATGGCTATAATTGGCTTGTCAGTTGTTAATACTTCGGCTACTGATTCTTCGAGCCTGGTGTGAACCTCTCTGGCCCTTTTAGTTTCTTCTCCAGTCTTTAGCTTTGTGTCTTGTTCACTTGCATTAACTAAATTCAAGGTTCCCATGATAGTTAAACATTCTTGCTTAGCCTCTTCTTTTACTTCAGCCTTGTGTTTAACAGCTGATTTATCTTTGATTGCTTTCTCAGAAGCTTTCGGTACCTCCACCGGACCTGACGTATCAATCACCGATGTTTCATATGTCTTATCTTGAGCAGTTATCACCTGGGCTTGTTTGACTTTGGCTTCATCCATCGTTTGTGCTTTTACAGACGATTCTAAAGCCGGAACTTTTTCTTCTCGTATAGTAGATACAACATGGGGATCTCCTTCGTCGGAGGAGTCGCCATTTGTCTCGATTGTCGTCTTTTCGTATTCCTTTGTAACAGTTATTTTTTCCGTTACTTCTGAGGTTTTAGAGACCTTTGTTTTCTCCCTTATTATTTCTTTTACTCCTCGTTTAGATCGACCCTTATTGTCTTCAGTTTCTTCCGTCCGAGTCTCTTCTGCAACAGAATCACTGGCTTTGTCTTCGAATCTGTTAATTTCACTAATTGTTTGCGATACAACTTCATGTGATATAACTCTGCTGATTTCTGGAGCTGAGAAGGCTTCCACGACCCCATGACCTTCTGATAATTCGCTTTCATTTGCCTTGAATTTAGTCATTCTTGAAATAGGCATATCCCCTTCAAACACCGTCGACATTTCAAGTTCATCTGAGGGTTCTCTTTCAACCTGGATTTCTTGGAGGATTTCTCTATGGATCGGAATTTTCTCTGACTCTGGAGCTCTACTTTCCAAAATTGTAGAATTCGCAAAATGGCCATGCTGCCTCTGAAACTTCTCCGTTATAATTACTGCAGGCGTAAGATCAACTATTGGGTTGTCATCAATTAAATATTTTCCAGCATTGATAATAGACTCTGGATCCTCGAGATAGCTCCAGTCAAGGATCTTAAGGGACCTGTGTTCGATTCTTCTTGACATGGTGTCAGTTTCGTCAGCTCTCGACTCCGGTCTACTGAATGTTGCTTGTTGTTTGTTTTCTGGTTCACTCAAAAAAATGCCTTTGTTAAAAACGAAATGATCGACATCCTTTGTCTTTTCTGCTTTCGCTGTGTCGTAGTTGTCAACTGGAAAAGCGAAACTCTTGTCGGAATCAGCTCTGCCTGTATCTTCTAGATGGCTCACAGGAGTAACCGTCTGCTGCACTGATTTGGGGAATCCATTGAAATAATCAGGTATTATAGAATAAGACACACCCACATATTTTTCTGTCTCTCCAGTAGCATACCTTGCGCCGGCAGAATCATAAGTGCCAGATGTGCCAATATTGTTATTAATTGGCTGTGCGGCTTCAGTATAGCCACTAGTTTCATTCAGTAAACTAACGTTTTCGGTATGTGATTCTACCTGAGAGCGTATCTCTGGCTTTATTTTCCGCTCTCTAATTACTTCCACATCGACAGTGTGCGTTTCATTATCTGATAAAAAGGCCAAATTCTTTTTTCTTGGGTTAATATGTTCACCCTCATGTACATGCGAATTAGATTCACGTGATTTCTGGTAAATGTTATCGATGGATTTGTTCTGAATGTTTTGGAGTACTCTTTCTTCTGTGGTATCAGAAAGTGATTTTGCATTATCCCAACAGTTACTGTCGGCCTGTACATTATCCGTGCATGAATTTTCTTTTTCTTCTTGTCTGTCGATCTGGTCATTATTTTCTGTCGTGGATAAGAGTTGTGTTTGTCTCTGTGATTCACTCACTTCATTGTTTTCAATTATTTCATCATCAAATACATCTAACTTGATTTCATTGACAGAGCTCTCTAATCGCTTTAATTTCAAGCAGCTCACATTCAAGATATTGTCCTCATAATTTTGTAAAATAGTACCCACATGACTCTCATTCTCAGGATTTCTTTCTTTACCAAAGTTTTCATAAATTACATCTGTTTTCCCTTTCAAATATTCTTGCATTTCTACCATAGCATCGTATGAAATGCTTGCCATATCTGGTTCGCTTGAGGGAGAGCTTTCTCTCGATAAAATTCCGCTGTCTGTCGTCCATCGACGAGACTTATCATGTCCCTTCAATCCAAGGGCAAGGTCATCCAAATAGTGTTGCAGTTCTTCGTCGAGATCTTGGTTTATCTCATTTTCGTTATTTTCTTCAGATGAATCGGCAACATTTTCATCTACACCAGCGTCAACAGAATCATCGGTGACAACTGATGTGCTGGCAGATGAGTTTGTATCCATGTCTGACATCAGAGGAATATTTCCTTTGAGTTTCATGTAGTTGTGTATTGTTTCGTCAGTGCAATAAACAGTCATTGGACTATCTGAGGCCGTGTAAGGTTTTGAATCGTTCGAGCCAAAACTTTTGTCATTTGTCAAATGGTTGTCATTAACATTACGACCCATAGCATCATTTTCACCAATACCTGCAATCTTCCGTGCATGTTTTTCTTGATTTGAATGTTGTAGTTCGGCAGAATTTGAAACGACTGAGTCTTCATCTGCTGTCTGGAACGTATTAAGTTCATCATTAAATTTGTTTTCATCGTAGTTTGTTTCTGCATGGAGACGTTGAATCAACTCTTTTATTCCAGACCGATCGCCCAAATGTCCATTGAGTTGACTATTCTTATTGAAAACGGCTTCTTCGTCAATAATAAGAGGTCGCTTTTTGCTTTTTGATGTTTCCTTTTCTAACCCTGACTCCGGATCAGACAGGTCTGACCTTTCGAATGTCATGGTGTGGATGGCAGAGATTTCATCCTCAAGTGCCGAACTGTGTCCTGAAAACAAATGAATAACCATTACTCTTTCAAGTACAACTTAAAATTGGTTATGTATTCATTTTATTGCCAGAGAAACCTGAATACACACCTATTTATCCATCCACAAATCTATCCAGATAGTCAGATATCGTGTATTTGTCAATATATTCAAGTTTCTGTTTCTTTGAACAGTTTTCTTCATATTGTACTTTTTACCTTTCTAACGATTAGAATAATTTTAAATTTTATAGCCCTCATATTCAGTTAAAACGATGATGGAAATTTAACTTTAGTCCATATATTTGTGAAAAAAACGATATATTAAACAATCAACCCGAAATAAAAACTAACAAAAAACAAACATTGAGTATTTAAATAATTGCAAGAAATTTTGCAATATCAACAGGAAGAAATTCTTTGGCCTAAAGGTGAATTCCTAAACTTAACAGAGGTGAACCAAACAAAAAGTTTACTCAGTTAATGTGAACCACTGGTACAAACTTAAATTTTTGGTATCACAGAAAAGGACAGAACTATAATCATTGCCATGTCGACTTCTCTGATGATAATACAGCATTGCGTGTGTGTGTGTGTGTGTGTGTGTGTGTGTGTGTGTGTGTGTGTGTCAAATTAAATCAAATTAATTATTAATATCCCCTCCTACAAACACAATCACACTCACACACACAAACATACATATATATATATATATATATATATATATATATATATATATATATATATATATATATATATATGTGTGTGTGTGTGTGTGTGTGTAGAGAGAGAGAGAGAGAGACAGACAGACAGACAGAGACAGATATATAGATAGATTAGAAGTTATTATTGATCTTGTTTTCTCTCACACACACACATACACACATTCGCGCTAAATGATATTAAACTAGTATTAATCAAGTGGTAATTTTCACATTAGTGACATTTATAAAATAATTCCCTCTCCCTCTTCCTCTCCCTCTCCCTCTCTCCCTCTGGGCTATGAGAGGCAGAATTTGGCCCGATGTCGTACAAACAGACTAATGCAGGCACATTTTCAGCACGATCATGCGTCCCATCATGCAATTCAGAAAGAGCAGGTTTCTGAACTTTTTTTTGGAAAAGAGTTCGGTTTATGCACAAAATTTGTCATATGACTTTAAGAGTTTACACCATTCCTTTTGCCTTTAAATTTTCTTTTTTGGGTACATACATACATACATACATACATACATACATACATACATACATACATACATACATACATACATACATACATACCTCTGTCTATATGACCGTTTCTCTCACCTATGCACAGCGTGTGTGTGTGTGCGTGCGTGTGTGTGTGTGTGAATGTGAGTAACAGAGGGAAATATAGCTAAACTGTAGATTATTCTTTGAAATATCTTTAATAGGTGTGACGTATGCAAAATTGTCGCAAATGTATATTTCTAACTACCGTATCAACAATATATCATATATACCTCACTGACCAAAATAACTTCTTCGATAATTCAAGTGAACACTATACATAACAGTTTGCAATTGCGACCAATTTTTTTTAAATTATCTTATTTGTGCACAATATCTACAGTTTTGTTTTCTTAGGTGGGGTGTTGTGTTTCTTTCTTTCTTTCTTTCTTTCTTTCTTTCTTTCTTTCTTTTTTTTTTTTCTTCTTGTTTGTTTTTAATTGAATTCCGTGAAAATAAAAACAAACCAGAGCAGGGTCGGTGCATTTCGAACCATCGAATAAACCAGAACATTTAATTTTGGATTCTTGCATAATCTGAGAAACAAGTTTTTTGTGTTTTTTCTAAATGTTAATAGTTTGTTAAACAAGTTTAGAATAATGCCAATAAGCTTAGCCGGGCCACGACCCATGGTGATATATAAGGAACTAGTCCAAATTACACTGCCTTCGTGTTGATTCTGATACAACATGCTAGTTGTGGGCCATTATATGTGTTGCTTGCAGTGATGCTGTAATGTATTTTTTGTAAGTGGGCACACTAATATCGCACAGAACACGAAAGTGTTAATATTTACAAGACTTATCTAAATTCTCCTTACGATGCACCACGTGTACTTAATTAGGACAACGAAGGAAGTTCCATAAGTAGAATGGATAAGAACTCCTATTATCAAGAGTAATGGTGATAAGTGTCCACGTATTCTTCCATTCATCCGTCAATGCATCCAAATATCTACCCTTGCATGCATGCGCACATACGGAGAGAGAGAGAGAGAGAGAGAGAGAGAGAGAGAGAGAGAGAGAGAGAGAGAGAGAGAGAGAGAGAGAGAGAGAGAGAGAGAGAGAGAGAGAGAGAGAGAGAGATGGTGTTTATTTTACGGCTGAACGAATTCTTAAAATGTATATATTCTAACGAATTTGAACGAATACAAGTTCTTGACTCAAGTTTTGTAACAGCTGAGACAACTTTGTATGGAAAAATAAATCAATCCCTTAATCAAACATCAAGCTTTCTGAAAAGATTTATTCGATGATTTTTGTGTTATTCCCAGACTACAATACAAAAAATCCAAACAAACAAGAACAAAAAAAATAAACAGAATATCAACATTATACAGTATCCCTGTGAAAACTCTATCCTAACGACTAATTGTTTTTAAAACTCTATCCTAACGACTCTATCTTAACAGCTAATTCTTTTTAAAACTCCATCTATCCCTGTGAAAACTCGATCCTAACGAATAATTCTTTTTAAAACTATACTTACGGCACAATCATAAAAGCTAATTCATTTGAAAACTATATCCTAATGGCTAATTCTTTTTAAAACTCTGCCGCGTTATTTTTAAAACTCGACCCCAACGACATTTTAAAAAATAAAATCTATCTATCCTAACGGCTAATTCTTTTAAAAACACTTTGAAAATAGTTTGAACGCGTTTAGTGTTATATTCCTAGAAAATAAAGGTAATGTCTCTCTCTCTCTCTCTCTCTCTCTCTCTCTCTCTCTCTCTCTCTCTCTCTCTCTCTCTCTCTCTCTCTCTCTCTCTCTCTCTCTCTCTCTCTCTCTCTCTCTCCACCCCACCCTCGTGGTTTTACTCATTTTCTTTGAATTTCACTTTAAATTGATATCTTATAATTAAGACAATTCTGATGACATTAATATATTTTTCAAAGTAAGAGACGGCTCAATAGATTCTCAATCACTAATTAGTTTTATGATTGAACGCGTGGAAACCTAACCTTTGACAAAAGGATTTGACGAATTTCAAAAATGTGAGCAATAAAATCTCAAAAACAAAACCAAGAAGAAATTAACAGAATACATTCGTATTTTATTAATTCCTAGTGTCTGCTGAATATTAAGTTTTAAATTGACTGTTATCAGCCATGAAAAAAAGAATGATATTGAAAAATCTCAACACGGGAATAAATTCTTATCCATGCAGTGAAACCAAGACCAAGGCAGCAATATGCCCGCTCTTAGAGCAAAAAGCCTGGAAGGGAGGGGGTATACATGAATTGTTATTGACCGGAATCATAGACATGACACTAAGTCTAATAATTGGAGAGCTTAGAAATTTTGTTTTAAATCACGAACTCATGTTATATATATATATATATATATATATATATATATATATATATATATATATATATATATATATATATATATATATATATATATATATATTGTAGGTATGTAGAATTATAAATATATACCAGACAGAACAGACATTGCTATCCCTGGATACTGTAGTAGAATCTTGATAATAGTGGGCAGAAATAATAGTTTAATACAAACAATACTATCATTCAGGTTAGAGAAATTATATTCGTATTCTACGGAGTTTCAAACCCAGGTCCGCGAGTAAATGGCACCCATCGCCTTGTCTGCACGCACTAGCCCATATACCGTGACGAATAAGCACGCAGAGTACGAATTTGATTTCTCGATTTCTCTAACCTGTATAATAGTGTTGTTTGTATTAAACTATATATATATATATATATATATATATATATATATATATATATATATATATATATATATATATATATATATATATATATATATATATATATATATATTTATAAATATATATATATATATATATATATATATATATATATATATATATATATATATATATATATATATATATATATGAGATAAATGGATAAATGGATGCTATAAAGAGAAAATGAACGGATATATGAGTTGATGTATGGAGGATTAATTGAACATAAGATTGTTATTTTTTTTTTTAATTTTTTTTTTATTTTTTGGTGGGGGAGATGGTTTGACACCATGTCTCATATACAAGGTGGCCAATATAACTGGTGGGGGAATAACCACTCGGCCACCTGAGTCCCACAGTAGAGTATCACAGCTACTACAGCTTACGGTCTTTTTCCTATTTGGATACGTTCGTAATCTGTTCTAAAATTATTCGTATTTTTTGAACGTATTAAAACTCTAGTGTTATCAGTATGATGACTGATAACTTTACAAAGTTTTCAGTAATATGTATAAATAATATGGTATTGCTCAGGCTCAACATTGATTTTCTGGCGACTGATGTATTCATGATGTTTTGTTTTGAGTACGAGGAGCCCGTTCATTTCGTACATGGAGGGAAAGAACACAGACCGCTGCAAGAATGATCTCATTGTTAATTGCGCTTGACTAAAGACACCTGTAATACTAAGATTACGAGTGTCGTATATTTCTTTCATTTACCTTTTCCGAAATAATTCACTTTTTAACTTGGATGAGATCATTCTGATGAAATACAATTTAAAAGTTTTTCTACATCGCTAAAAGCACACACATACACACCCCAAAAGTTGCGTAGAAATCAAAGAAAAAAAAAGTATTTCTAGTTCATTACTTTTTCCAGTAGGTAAAACTTTCAACTTGGTACGCACGTTTTCATGGAAAGTAAATCAATGCCGCTTTGCGTATTAACAAATTAACTACACATAATAGTAACCATATAATCATGGCCTAGCGTCTTGTGGGATGCATTTTCAAACTCTTGCGGAAGAAAAAGGTTAATGCAGCACGCAACATTCAAGAAGTTGAAAGACTAAAAGAATTTAGCATGTAATTCATAATCTTTTCATTTCCCGTCAGCTGCTCCACTGTGTATCGGTAAAACAGTATTAAGTCCGTAAAATCACCCAGTACCTTTGTATATTTGAATGTCAGAAATAACCCGTAATTAGTCTTTCTACCCGTACGCATGGCTATATTATTTGCAATATTTGCAATATGTAGTTATTTGTAGTTCCCTTTGGTACTTAAGTCTGGATATTTAATGTACGCTTTAACCTGGTGTTGGTGTTGATGGTGGAGGAGGATGGTTACTGTGGTGCTATGAATATATCTTCTAATTTCCGCCAGAATAATATAAAATGAATTTGCAGACTGTGATAAATAAATCTAAAAATAAAGATATATACAAATTGTTGACCCATTACTAGACATATTGTTGACCCATTACTAGACATTTTGAGGACATAACACATGGCAAAGAAAGAGACTGCCCCTTCTTGTAATACAGGAATATTTATATTATTTTATAATGTCTAGCGGGAATATCACACAGACGACGCATTTGTTCTTAGAGACGGCAATGATTAATAGAAATTAGAAGCCCCGCTCTCAGACGATGAAAGTCGTAAATGAAACTTCTGCTACAACAATCATTGTCCTTGATTTGATCAGCGCCCAATTCAAAACAGACATTGGTGGTTGAAGAACTGCTATCTAGCTCACACTGTAACATGATTCTCTTTACATGACGATATTACTTTTGCTTTACCTACAAGACTGATAAGTCATACTGTTTTATTGAGATGTTTATCGCGTCTGAACTTTAGAGAGGGGTATACAAAAAGGAAGTGTTTTCTATCTTCGGCTTGACTTTTATAGAAGAGGCAGATAAAGGAGATGGAGTGTTGGTTGAACTTGTTTTAGTTTGTGGTGTGCTAGAAAATGGTAAAATCTTGCTTTGATGGATACATCGGCTGCATACCTTGCGTTGGATGAGATGGATGTACATACGTGGTGCGTCTGCAGAACTTGTAGGGTTGTATGTGTCGTAGTATCTGGTTTGCATAACTTCTCCTATTGCATGTATGTGACGTTTTTGTTAATTGTTGCCTTTACCATGTTTTCCTGCATTACTTGCCGGGGAAGTGGTATCAATCAGGTCGAGGGCTGAAGTGAGTGCTTATTGCTGTAAGGTAGGTACACCAGCTGTCTCAACTCTCGTCTTTTAATGCATGCTGCTTAAGTACAATCTCAAACTCCACCCATGTGGGTTGTTCTTTGGTTTCCTAAGTCGTTTTGTTCCCACAGATTCCATGACTTTATTACCTTTTTAAACGTTTTGTTGAAGATCAAGATGTTGCATTTGGATGGGTTACAGAATCTGCAGATCGTTTGCTGTGCAGGGTCACTAGCCAGGATTACCACGTCGTCGGCAACTGCGTGTTATCCTATGAAAGTGTTTCCAATTGATATCCCCAGACTGTAGAGTTGGAGTTTGTAGTAGAGGTCATTGTTGAAGCGCTTATATACGGGGAGGACTAATGAATTGTCTTGCTTGACACACTGGCCAATGTGACAGTGGTTTCTGAACTCGTCCGGACATTTTACCTTGCTATCTGATGCCCTATGTAGGTCTTTCAGAAGGTACAAGAAGTTGTTTTTAATACCAAGTAGATATACCTTCTTGTGGACGTGTTCGTGCCACACGATTTGATATTCCAAGATTCAACTTTTGTCCTTTTAAAATTGCAAAATAAATCTTCAACGTCTCTTATAGCTTAATAGTATCACCACTATTTTTAAAAAAGAACTATCGAAAGTTATTATTTATTTATTTATTTATTTATTTATTTATTTATTTATTTATTTATTTATTTATTTATTTATTTATTTGTGTTTTTACAGGGATACCGTTTGGACAGGAACTTATGTTTTGTAAAAAGAACCCATCAAATTGACTTGAGCAATATTTATTTACAATAAACACAGAAAAGCTTTTAGAATCGTGAAACAAGCTCATTGCACTGATATGACTATCTTTTTAAGTTTAACATATTTTGAATCAATTATTGTCTAGTGACACCTGCTTGTGTAAGCACCATCATGCTCATCCAAATATCTCGATACTGCACAATGCGAATGATCCACGCTATAAGACGCAAAATTCAATGTTATCTCCCATCCCCTAGACATTCACATACACACAGACCCCAAATCCCCCACCCACCCCCACATATCCCCCGGACATCCCGCCCTCCAGACCCCCCCCAATCAAAATTATATTTTCCCAGTCATTCCTCCCCTCATTATCGTTTATTGGGGAAAGGGAGAAATTAAACTTAATTCATTTAATATGACATTTTTCCAATAAAATATAAAAACTTATATTAAGGTATGTTAAAAGAGAAAGGTTGTTTGAAATAAATTTCAGTAGTAAGTGTTAAACAAAGTTAACATTTTCACGTATTTAAAAAAAAAATGTATTGTTTAAAAGTTAATGTTGTAAGCAATTGCTTTTAAATATTCTATGATGTAACGATTGTCGAAGTTGGCGATTATGTTTACAATTTTCGAAGAACAGTCTTTGTACTTCTTCTTTGGTTGCTGAAGTAAATGTCCACCGAGGATCTGATTTAGGTTGACATTATTTAAATTCTGTTCACGTTTAAGAATCCGAAGAAAGCTCCAGATATTTGGATGATGACAGGAAACCGCGACTTCACCTTTCTATTCCAACCTTCCACAGCATCGTTTTTCGCAACACATGAATGTACATTCCAAATGCTTTTATCGAACACCGCTACTGCACGGCGATTACGACGGAGACGACCAACGTAGTTTTCCTCAAAATAATCCATGACAACCGCAAACTCCTCCGACAACGATTCCTGAAATGTTTCGAACCTTGAACGTTTCATCCATGAACCAATACTGTTAATCTTTAATCAAATTTAGTGTTCATTCTGTTCAAAGCTCAACAACACAATGAATAAATAAAGCGAGTATACATCAAAGCTACCGGTAAATGTTACTATATATATATATATATATATATATATATATATATATATATATATATATATATATATATATATATATATATATATATATATATATATATATATATATATATATATATATATATATATATATATATATATATATATAATGTAGTATAAAGACAATGGGGAGAAATGATTGGGCGAAACCCTATTTGATGGGGAGGAGGAGTGTCCAGGGGCATGAACATGGGGAAGGGGAATGTCCGGAGGGATGTCGGGGTTGTGGTGGTAGATGGTCCTGTTGCGGTAGAGAATGTCGAGACAACAACTATATATTGATCGAAATCTGACAGGCAATGAGAGAAATGTTTCACTTCGTTGGTCAATCAACAGTCTTTAATTTTTGTGTAGCTCTTTAGAATAGCTATTTGATCAAAATTGATTGTTTAGTTTTTGTACAAAAGTTGTTAGAACCTAAGACGGTTGGAATTCTTTACTCAAATGCAAGATATAGTACTGACATTTTTATCTTGAAAAAGTAATTAAATGCTTATATAAATATCAGCTGATGCCTTTCCTCTGACGTACCAAAGCAATACAATGTTGAAAACACTAGCGATCTGGTGCAAGAAAAGCAATTTCTGACCAGATGAAAATCACAAATTTCTAAATTATCTGCTTTTACATTCACCCATACGGAATTCATAAATATGTGTGCTATCTCGTTAAAAAGTTAAATTATAGCACCTAGGTTACTAAAATTTTTTGCTCTAAATGGAATACCACTAAGCAATCAATGCTTGCTTGTGCAACTTCAATTTCTCGAGTTACAAACATAAACTCTTATAATGTAATATTTTCATTGCTTGGACCCATTTTAGCATCAAGCTTAGTAGTGATATTTTAATAAAAGCATAAGTAGTGTAGTGGAGAAGTATGCAGTGTCGAGTGACAGGGACGACTAAATCTTCACATTCGTCCCAGGGATTGGTAAAACATTTTCCGGAGCGTTTTTTTAAAAGCTTTGCAATAAAACACATTAAGACATATAAAAGGACAAGATTACAACAAGAAACAGTGCAACAAACGTGATAACAATAGTTAATACTGTACATATTATTTGGTGTTTAAGTCTGTTCTTGTAGATGCAATAGGTGTGTCTAAAATCAATGGTCAGTTCCTTTCTCGTAGCTAGGTCCTGGTATGACTTTGTTTTAATGGGAGTGTGGGTGGGGGACAATTAGAATACGAGCGTCAGAAGAGGAATGTAAGTTTTAGATGAGTTATACGCATGGGTGAGGTGAGATAGGTATAAAGAAATTAAGAGTAGAAAAATTTGGTGTTTAATTCTGGATGAAACGGGTAGCCAGTAGAGACAACATCGTACGATGGAATTGTGCTCAATTCTTCGTACACTAACGGAAATCCGAGCAGCTTTGGTTTTAACTTTGTTGAAGTTTATGTAGTAAATAATGAGACAAACTAGATAGAAGATAATTACAATAGTTAAGTCTTGAAAGTACTAAGAAACACACAAGTGTTTTAGTTGCATCAACCGAAAAAAAAAACTGCAAATGAAGCTAATGAGTCTCGGCTCCAGATATGCAGCCATGCAAATGTTCGTGACATGATGGTGTAATAAGAGAATACTGTCTCAAGAGACACCAATGTCTCATAATGACCGTTTGAATTTAATATTGATATTTCTAATGTTTATTATTTGATGTATATAATGTAAATGAGGAAGTCTTTGCCTCTTGATTGAGATGATTTCAGTTTGATAATTATTCTTCTGCGGCTTGTTTTCGTGCCATCAGTGACTTCATGTCGGAAATGCACCTCTACGCTTTGGGTGGTAGATTCAACTTCAGTTCAGTAGTAAGATTTGTCTATTTAAGTGTCATTAGCGTATAACTTGTGAGACACTGGGTGTCGATCTACGACACTTTAGAGCTGCTGAGTGTACACAGAATGAAGAGAATTAGACCTAATACAGAGCCTTATGGAACACCTAAACGTAGATGAACTGGGTTGAAATGGTTTTGTGTCATGTTGTCTAAGTAGAACTTGAACCATAGTAAGGCTGTATCTATAATACCAAAGTATGCTGTAGATGGTGACGTGGTACATCATGGTCTATTGTGTCACACTTCCTGACAAGTCAAGGAGGGTGAGGAGTGTAAATTGTCTAAATGTTTTTTGAAAATGACATTCATTTTCTGTTGAAGACAGTTTTGATATAGAACAATGTTATCACCTCAAGTCACCAGCCACACCCTCCCCAAAAAAGAATGTGCAAATATCCGCAAATTTTAAATCTTTCATGTTGCTGCGTATGAACTCCAATTTTGTCACGCACAAAATGCTTATAACAGTGTCTGCTTCGTTTCCAACAAACAAATCTTTACATGTTGTTTATCATTATTATAAATATGTAAATATATCATGCAGTTTAACGTCAATCATTGGACAGTATTTATTATTGTCTACATGTAATCTATCATTTTAATCTATCATGTAGTTTTAAGTCAATAATTGGACAGTATTTACCTTTGTCTACATGTAATCTATTATGCAATTTAAGGTCAATCATTGAACATTATTTATATCATTGTCTGAATGTAATCTGTCATGTAGTTTAAGGTAAATCATTGGACAATATTTATCACTGTCTACATCTAATCTATCATGCAGTTTAAGGTCAATAATGGGACAGTATTTATCATTGTCTGCATGCAATTTATCATGTGGTTTAAAGTCAATAATTGGACAATATATATTATTGTCTTTATGTAATCTAATATGTAGTTTAAGGTCAATCATTGGATAGTATTTATCATTGTCTAAATGTAATATATCATCCATTTTAATGTCAATCATTGGACAGTATTTATCATTGTCTACATGTAATCTATCATGCAGTTTAAGGTCAATCATTGGACAATATTTATCATTGTCTACATGTAATCTATCATATAGTTTAAAGCCAATCATTGGAAAGTATTTATCATTGTCTACATGTAATCTCTCATGCATTTTAAGGTCATTCATCGGACAGTATTTATCACAATCAACATGTATCATGCAGTTTAATTTGTCATAAATTATGACTAATCTTTATAATTTTTTGAGACAATTAACGCAGAGAAAGATACAATCAAAAGCTTTGAATTTGCAATGGATGCCAAAATTCGGAAAATCCCCTATTCTAACGCAAATCCACAAACGCGTTTAAAAAACAAAAATCCACAATTTTCAGAAAATCAGAGGTGTGTTTATACACCAACACATACTTTCACATATCTGCGATACCACAAATCTCTGGCTATCACGAACATACTGACAATAATGATGCGAGAAACGCCATGTTCCATTAACAGTAACGCAACTTTAACAAACTACAGGATTAACATGCATTTATGGCAGAGATACAACACAAATATGTAATAACGATGACGAAGGCAAAAAGAAATATCCGGCAAATACATTTATAACCTAATGTCATTTGTTATTTTAGTAAGCACGTGCCATCAATTTGTACGTTGAGGTAGACGATCTGCTTCTACTAAGTACGAATCTTTCCAATCTCACCGCGTCACAGTTGACCTGTACAATTGATTACCTAGCAGAGGCGAAGAGATCACGTGATAATGGCCAACCGCTCTGATATCAGTTGATCAGTTATTTATCAACTTCAACAAGAACTTAGATATTCAGGAAGATGATATTCATTTAGAAATATCTGGATAACTTTACAAATATTTCTCTTCACAGCAGATGTTCAAGATTTTCCAAAGTTGAAATGTTCAGTATTTACATCATTAGGAACAGGTAGGCGAGGGCGTGATTTAAACTTGGATAATTTATTATAAATAGCAATATTTTTTGGGGGTGGGGTGGGGTCTGTCCTGGCTGTCCAAAACAGTATGAAAATATCTTTACCGTTATTCGCAGCTGATGATTAAAAGTAGCATATAAAGGAAGAAAGAGACGGACATACCGAGATGTCACTTAAATGGCTTTAAAAAAAAAATTATATATCTAATTAATGTTTCCAGCATGCAATATTTTAATTCTGAACAGAAAACTAAAACAAAATAATAAAGAAATAGGTGGGATTTGAATTTAATTCATGAAAACAAACCGTTCACGTGATGGGATCACTTGAAGAAATACTACATAACTTAATATAAAATGAAAGTATTGATTCATTAAAAAATAATATAAAAAATAGAATGTATCTAATGATGCATTTCAAAGATGGGATATGTTTAATTTATCTGCTAGTTAGTTTATTAAAGTTTTTAGTTTTTGCCAATGCTCGATTTAAGTATAGTTAGATTGTTTTGTGTTATTACAATGATCATTATTGTATTCTTATTGCATGTCGGCTCCTAATTTAGCTACAGTGATTCCAAATGGGTCCTGAATATTTAAATTTTAGGTGGGGGTGGGGTGAGTGGGTGGATACGCCGAGGTACGTTGATTTAAATAATTTTAAGACTCTGACTCTAAAACTGCTTGAAAATTAACTGTACTGATGTTCAGTACACAAAAGTTCTTAAATCCATTATATTATTTTATAAACGTCAAAATTATCTTCAGGTAATGGAAACTATATATATATAGTATATATATATATATATATATATATATATATATATATATATATATATATATATATATATATATATATATATATATATATATATATTTATGTATATATATATATATATATATATATATATATGTATGTATGTATGTATGTATGTATGTATGTATGTATGTATGTATGTATGTATGTATGTATGTATGTATGTATGTATGTATGTATGTATACATACATACATACATACATACATACATACATACATACATACATACATACATACATACATACATACATACATACATACATACATACATACATACATACATACATACATACATACATACATACATACATACATACATACATACATACATACATACATACATACATACATACATATATATATACGGCTCAAAAAAAAAACATATATTCCGACTCAAAAGAAAATCGTACTCCACCAACGCAAAATTTAAATTGTTGGTTCCTGAGAAGTGAATGAAAATGCGTCAGGAATATAATTATCTGTAACTAAACTCTACAACTGATCAACTTTAGTCTCGACCATGTTTCCATCACGTCATCGACTTATGTACATGACGTATGGATTACTACTGATTTTCTTGCGAGCTGTGTTCATAATCCTATGGCTTGGGAGCTTGGACAATATTCGAGGATGAGGATATGCATCTAATAACGTGTGCAGTGACAAATATACACGGTATTTAGAACACATATTTCTATAAATCTCATAAGTACGAACTGATATCTATACGGGCTTATTGTGAAGAGTTTTGCAGACGAAAAAAATATATCGCCATGGTGACCGAGTTTAATCAATGAGGAATGGTGTTTTTAGAATCGGATTCTACATATCCAAACTCTACTGTTTCCAAACTTGATGTAAATTCAATGTCTGTACATTCCGATGCGTCAATGCTTTGGCTATTGTTCGGAGAAGACTCAGCAGACAACGACGAAAGTGACTCTACGGAAACAGAGAGGAACAAGTGTAGCTTCTATTCCATTATTATCACAATTATCGTCGTCGTCGTCGTTCTCAGCATTATATTTCTCATGACAAGAGCATATACTGTACGCCCCTCAATCATGTCTTGTAAATGTTTATAATAAATATATCTGCTTTTCATGACGTCTAGCAATTGCGTCAAAACTCACCCAACAACATGTTGCTTATGACTTCTGAGACGGCAAAAATTATACATTTACATACAATAAGGATATGTGGAGTGTATACGATCATTTGTCCATCAGTGGGTTTACATTGTATTATTGTTTTGCTTTGTGGGATAAAGGGATCATAAAAATTCAGTATTCGTGCAGTGCAGAAACAAGCTAACAATACATACACACATTTAAAACAAAACATCAGTTATGTACGGTTTTACACAAATTCGAGTGCAGCCGGTCTTCACTTATCAACGAGGCCAAATAAATAGTATACGTGCATGACATCAAACTCTCAAAGTCTGCATAGTTCCCACTACAAACAAAAATTCTTATTGTCTACGGTAAAAATGATCTCACCACTCTCTCCGAAGGAAGTTATCAGATACAATATTATCAATGCTGCTATAAATAGAAGTGTCAAGATAAACAAAGTGGCAATTTCAAGATTGTTGAAAGAAAAAAATTAAACGTGAGTCATTTGCCAGAATTTGGAGTCGAAGCAACCCAATATAATGGCTATTAGAAGTTCATTTAGTAAAATATTCCAAAGGTCGGACTGTTTTTAATTAAATATGTAAATATTTTGTCTATACAACTTGTAATACATATATTACAACAAATGTACTAAATGTCATCCAATATTTTAAAACAGGACCGAGTTGTAAAAATATTATTCATATTCTAGTAAGCTTTACCAATGTAAAGGAATTGAGTTCTTAATGGACACTGAAAAAAACTGGTGGTTTTATAACATATACCATATACAATTTAAATAAAGCATTTCAGCAAGAATAAACTAAGTTACCTCTAGACCACACTTTTTAAGACTAGAGAAAATATAAGTCATAAATTTTTTAATATTTTTTCGTCAGAGACACATCTGAAACCGCCATTATATTACTTGAAATTCACTCGAAGTTTTAAAAATTGAATCTTGTTTGCCACTTAGCTTCTCCTCTCGAACGTGTCCAAAAGTTGAAATACTGCTATCTTCTATAAGCAAGGAACCACCCACCCCTCAAATAATGTTTCTAAAACGAAAAAGGCACCAGAGAGAGAGAGAGAGAGAGAGAGAGAGAGAGAGAGAGAGAGAGAGAGAGAGAGAGAGAGAGAGAGAGGTGCGTCGCATAATTGATTGATTGATTGATTGATTGAGAGAGAGAGAGAGAGAGAGAGAGACAGAGAGAGAGAGACAGAGAGAGAGAGAGAGAGAGAGAGAGAGAGAGAGAGAGAGAGAGAGAGAGAGAGAGAGAGAGAGAGAGAGAGAGAGAGAGAGAGAGATTTAATATAATCTATATTAATACAATGTATGCAAAACAGGAACACAACGCCAGCATGGATCATCACTCATACGATAAACAATTTCATACTGAAAAAAAAAATGTAGTATGATAAACTATATTTCATTTAATGTTCTCACCCGCATTTGCTTACAATGTACGTAGTAATCTTGTCACTCTCTCTCTCACTTGAACTGACTTCACTTTCATATTTTATCTACGCTAGATAATTAATGTGCATATTATATTATTTATTCGTGGGGGTGGCGAATTACTATGAAAATAAGCAATATTGGTAGGCATCTCCTATCTCAGTTCTGGATAGTATACAAGTAAGTAACAGTGTTAAACTGATCGTCATTTTAAAATGAATCTTTTCAATATTAATTGCTGACTAGCATTTTGCTGAACTACGACATTTAAGATAGAAACATTATACTTTAGGTATTAATATTTACTACAGATCTATATGTCTTGTTGATATTTTTACATATATATTAACAGACGAAGAAAAGGAGAAATAGTACAAGAATACCCCATATATGATGAAATCACACAAATTATTATTCTTTTTCCAGGAGTAGTAGGGTGATCCAAAATATTAACTGCCTGGTGTATTTTGGAAAACGAACTAAAAATTTGAGACAATTTGAAAATGTTTTACTGGGTACTAACTATCTAGAATTATAGAATCGCACCAAAATTCCTAGAGTTTCTATGTTTAATGTTTCCATAAAGCCCTTACAAGTCCAAAACCTCTTTTGATAAAATAATATTACAATTCTTGACAGTATTTATCCCCCTATTTTCAATTGTTGGTACAAACACATATTTTGCTTCAAAATATAAAAAGAAATGAAACCTCCATACCTCAACATAAAATCAAAACCTCCATACCTCATCCTAAGAAAGATAACATCCATATCTCAGCATAAAATGAAAACCTCCATACCTCATCATAAGAAAGAAAACCTCTATATCTCAACCTAAAAAAGAAAACCTCCATACCTCAACCTAAAAAAGAAAACATCCATACCTCAACCTAAGAAAGAAAAGCTCCATACCTCAAACTTAAAAAGATACTAATACTTGCGAGCTATAGGCGCATACTTAGATCGAAAAGACTATCAAAACTAAAATTATTGATTCATGAATCATGTTCCCTCTCTTTTTACTATTTTAAGTTGCTTATCTCGGATTCTTGGCAATCTTCAGCAGTATTTCCCTAAGCCTTCATATGTACTTCTGATACCACCAACTTTTTAATTTGATCTCCAGTTTTGATACAAGATTTTGGTTTTTACTCAGTTTAGCCCACAGTTTTGGCACCAAGGGAGTTTTATACTCTCAGTCTTGCACCCCTAGGGGATGCACTAAGCTTTTTCTTTTGGATTTGAAATTAGAAGGGCAGGTACTAGACTTATTGAAACGTTCTGACTAGTAGAAGAAAATTCAGTTTGTTAGTAAAAATCATGTCACATTATTTTAGACTTGTGTATATCGATGGTAACGTTTACTTCCTGTTTTTTTTTTTAATGCGTGTACCTAATTTAAAGTATTGCAGCCGCGTTTAATTCATAATACAAATCATACATTCAAAAATAGATGCGCTGAAAGCGAAGCTCCTGTTACTTACCTCGAACCTGTAGATAGGCTGACGTAGAGGCCCTCCCTTCTGAGTTGTCGGCCTGACACTGATACGCACCTTGGTCTTTGTATGTTACATTGTCGATGATGAGGGTAACGTACCCCTCCCTTGTGTAATCAAACTTGTATCTTTTGTCGGTGGTAATGTTGACCCCATCCTTGTACCATCGGACTGAGGGTCGGGGGAATCCGACCACCTTGCATTCAAACTGTTTACAGCGTCCAACTACGCCCTTGGTTTGCTCTGACATAACTGAGCCCTTCTCACCAGATCAGCAGACAGCCTTCATAAAAAATATACAAGCCCCAGAAAATAAAAATTCTCAGGCTATTAGCAATTGTTTTAACTTTTTTAAATTTTCTTTGTTTTTTTATGAAAATTTTTAATTTTCTCGTTATGCATGCTCCTTTATAAATGTTTAATATTTACAAGGATTCTTTTAAAATACAAACCGCTTTGTAGACTAAAGTCTTTTTAAAGAATAAAAGACAAACATTTTATTCGAAACTTCGACATCAGCATACAGTTGATCACTAACGTTAAATATGGACAGATTCGACCATGCTGTATACCATTCAAAATTGTCTTCTTTTTTTGTGAAACTTATGTTGCAAAGGAATACCACTTTTCACGTGAATATGATCTGCGTTATGAACTGTAATTAACTAAGTATATGTATGCATACCGTTTAGCGGAGCGCTGCAAAGAATTCCAAGACACTTGTGACGTGATTTATACTCTTTGTATGTGTGTGCGTGCTTGTGTGTAGTATGTATGATGTATCTTTGATACCCTAAGACTTGTGTCACTTTTCTCCTTACAATGAAACTATACCTAGGACTTAAACATGAAAGTTGGTGTAAATGAAGATAGTAGAGCACTACTAACACACGGTTAGTACATTGAAACGAGGGGAGGTGGAATAATCTCAACAAAATGATGAACAAATAAGAGAAAATCCAGCCATTTACAGTGGATATGCCTTTATTACGGTTTATATGTCATTGGTTCTGTCCATAAAATTATTTTTACCTCTCCCACTCGCGTTGATCGGTTTATTTCAGAGGCAATGTCGCATGCCACAACTGAAAATCCGCTACGCTCCATTTTCACTAAGTTTTATCTGAGGCTTGCGAGGGACTTGGATAACATGAAGTAAAATTGACATGCAGGCTGACCAAATAATAGGGATATCAGGATGGGGATGTGTGGGGACGAATTATAAATATTTTTATTTTTCATCTCCCTGTTTCTCAGTTTTTCCGAGAGAGAGAGAGAGAGAGAGAGAGAGAGAGAGAGAGAGAGAGAGAGAGAGAGAGAGAGAGAGAGAGAGAGAGAGAGAGAGAGAGAGAGAGAGAGAAGCAAAACATTCTAACACACAAGACTGGGAGAAAAAAAGAGAGAGGAGGGGAAGCCTTTAGACTCTTTGATATTTATAAAATGATTTGTTTCGGAATCTTATTGGTTAAAAGACAGTAATAAAAAAGCATCAAATTGTACACTATGTGTATACCAAGGAATGTACCGTTTGGTTTGTCCGTCTTCACGTGCTAATGCAACTGTGTATCCTTTTTAATGCATAACACTGTAGATAAATCCCATGAACAGTGTACATATATTTGTATATAGAACTAGGTTCATATAGGTTACTTGATGTCAATTAAATTTCAACGTTTACGTCCAGTCTCTCTCTCTCTCTCTCTCTCTCTCTCTCTCTCTCTCTCTCTCTCTCTCTCTCTCTCTCCCCTCTCTCTCTCTCTCTCTCTCTCTCTCTCTCTCTCTCTCTCTCTCTCTCTCTCTCTCTCTCTCTCTATTTCTAAATATTCTTGTCCCTTTCGGTGTATTAAAGAGCTCGTATCATTTCTTACAATTTAACTGTTAGCCATACCCATAGTATAAAATAAACTACATGTATTACTGATAGTTAAATTGTAAGCAACGATACGAGCCCCTTTTTGTGCATGTGTGTGTGTGTGTGTGTGTGTGAGAGAGAGAGAGAGAGAGAGAGAGAGAGAGAGAGAGAGAGAGAGAGAGAGAGAGAGAGAGAGAGAGAGAGAGAGAGAGAGAGAGAGAGAGAGAGAGAGAGAGAGTTCTTGATTTTTGCTTTGGCGGGCGGGATTTCACGTAGATTAAATAATTTTAGTTATATCGCTACGATGTCTGCAGTATGGCAGTTTATAGTGATGTCTATGTAACATCAGAGAGCGAACGCAGATGAGATTTGGCTGAAACTGTAACATATTTATTTCATTTAGAAAATGGGATTTCTTTCTGTTTAGTTTCCTATTATGGCATTGAATAATGCTTGGAAATTAATCACTTATTTATCTAGAGAGTCTAACTTGATATATAAACTTTATTGGTATATCAAATTACTTTATACCAAAGCAAGTGGTAGAGAGTGACTAATGAAGTATGTAACATCTGTGACACTGTAGAGTCTTTTACAATGCAGGATACCCCGCTCTTCGGAAGGAAAGGGTAATGAATGGTATTTGTATTGTATAAAAACTACCATAACAAGTTGTATAACTCGATATTGGATAAAATACATTAAAACTTCGATGCATGGTAGCTCTAACAAAAGATTAAATTTTAACTGGCAATTTGTCTATAAGCAATTAAGAATGACTGCATTTATGTCGTGTAAAATTATAAGATATGATGATATTTTTTTGCATACTGTGCTCTCCTTTCATTAATGTACTAACATTGTATATTACTCAAACTTTTACAGGCAATATCCAGCTTGGAATTGTACACATGTTACTTTAATGTAACTTTCATCGTCCAAAACCATCTTTTTATCACTTTTTTGGCCCTAATGGACGCATCATTTATACATTTTCAGATGCATTTTTTAATTATTTTATATTTCCGTCTTGGATTTCACATCAAAGTAGCGTTTCTGCGTCTGTCACATTTTCCATATTGATCCAAGTCCCTAATCACGACTGAAATGCGACTGAAGTTTGTTTATCATAAAAGTAAAAGGGGCCATCCATAAATGATGTCATGCGATTTTGGCCGATTTTTTTACCCCGACCCCCCTCGTCACACATCGTCACAAAAAGTCAGACCCCTTCAAATATGACGACACAAAGCTATGCCACCCCTGAAAAAAAAAAACCCGTATTTCCTACTTGACATGTTTCAAATCACTTTATTGTCATTGTAGTATGTATTTAGTGTGGCGCCGCACTCTGATATTGTTGGAGAAAACGTATTAAAAAGGAGGCACTGGAAAGCTAAAATTAGCATAAAATTGTATTGAAAATTTTCGTCTTCTAGCTAAAACTGCAGAAGTAAGTTTGGCGAGAATAAAATTATTTCAGCATCTCTTTGTCGACACTAGTGGACCGGAAACGGAAGAACGCTATATGGAATAAGCCACTATTGGGGCTAGTAGGGATGTTGGTAGTTTGAAGATGAGTCCAATTTAATTTGAGCTCATGCACCACGCGCGTGAAGCTACTTAAAACGTCATTAAATAAATTGTAAGCAATCAAAAATTAAGGAATAAAAATTAATTGGAACTTGTATTTAAAGTTGCTCATTTTGATGTGACGGCATAATTCTTAAACACCCCTCCCCCTCATCACGCATCGTCACAAATGTGTGACCCCTCCCCCCTGGTGCGTGACGTCATTTATGGACGGCTCCAAAGAGTCTTTAGATAGAGTTAACGCTTGTATCATGCGCAGTTTTAACAACTGCCATGTGACGAATCATTCACCAGTGAATGTTTCAGTGGATTCACATAATGAAACAGTAAAAAATAATTCTGAGAAGCATTCCGGTAAATTTTCCTTATGTGTATTAAAAACGTTCGTAATCATGTTTGATTGTAACTTAATTTTCGACCCTGAACATTAGTGAAAATAAAGGTTAATTCGCCAGATTGGGTTCATGCGATGGTCATCCGAGAGTAATACTTTGGTACGTTACTGTTTTTTAAATGGATATGTATAGTTTTTCAGTCTTCTTACGATTCTGAAGCGATAAAAGACGCGTGAGAAAAGTCGAATCGAGCGGAGGATTGTGGTTGAGTTGCATTCCTTGTGTTAATAAATAATACCGTTAAGGTGATTTCATGTTGTCAGAAATTTCGTCGTGCTTTATTGATAAAACTACTGACTCCTGTGCTATTATATCTGCACAACATTATTTTATTTATAGATGGTACATTGAACGTCATACAATGATCGGTATTGCTGATGTACAGTAATTTTATTTATGTAGATCGGAGAGTAGTAGGATCAAATTATGTGGTTATTCGCCCTTTTCACCGCGACTGGTATTTCGCTAACGTCCAGGCTACATAGAGGTGTTTAATATTTTCGCTCAATGGTGTGGAATCTTGATATGAAAATGAGTTACCTACGACCAGATTCTCGATTAAAACAGATCTCGATGGATAAGGTGTGCCGGAAAAGCGGGAAGCGGCATTGGATACAGTATATGCAAGCTTAAAGGACCAGTCTCTGTGTTAAAATTCTTCAATATCTGTCACAAAAATGATATTGGTGTTGATGTTTTTCCTATTGTTTTTTTTTTAATGGATGGGGTGGGGTGGGTTTGGTTGAGTTGTTGTTTTATTTTATTAGACACAATGAAATAAATAATTCATTCTGTAATAAATCGGACACTGTTAACTTAGACAAAATGTAATAAACAAGCCATTTTGTAGCAATTGGACACTACGTATTAAATCAGATACAATATGATAAATTAGGCAATAATAATAATTGCAATAATTTGGAAACCGTATTAAAGTATACATCAGGTTTTATTCTAATTTAGGTTGCAGGGCTGACGAATATCTGAATCTTTCTCAAGGGGGGGGTGATGGAGAAGAAAAAGAAAAACAAAAAGAAAGACAACACTCTTACCAAACATTGTCCAATATATTAACTGTCAGTTACAGATAAGTATTTGCTACATATAGCTTTTGTCACAACAGACGATATATAAATTAAAAGACCTAATACCTCTCTGTACGAGTGATATCCTTTCCCTTTGCATTGTTCCAAAGAAGGGGTTCAAAAGTTCGAAGGCATGTAGCCCCAAGATTTAAATAAAATGGGGGAAAAAAATGCATTAGTCCAATTTTGATCACCCTGATCAATGAATCATTACCGTGAAGAATCCTGATTAGTTCAAAAGAAATTCAAAAAGTTCAAGCAACATAATTTTGTTTTAATTATAAAAAAAAAAAACACGAACATACTATCGATGAAGATGTATTATTTTTGGTAAAGTGTCTGGGTCACACAAGTAAATATCCAGATTTCTGTGTAATCATGCATGTGTTACTTATTCTGTTAAGTCATCCCTTATTTTACAATATATTTAATTCAGCATTTTTTCGTATACTAACATACAACAATTAATTTTACTTTGTGACATCACCGATTTCAACAATTTCAAGGCAATGAGATTAAATTATGAGAGTAAATTTTTAATATTGACGAGGCACTGTTAGACAGATATTGCAACACACCTTGTATTTTTACGGAACGTTAAGTATCGAATCTAACAAGGCATTAAGATAGTGAAGGCATTGTTCATTAAAGTCTTGTATTTAACTCCTCGTGACATCATTGCTTACACTACTTTGTGCAGTGACTTTTTGTTTTATTAAAATAATTATAAAATTTGGCACGTAAGTTGTTATTTAATTGCGTCAAAGATGGCGTGAAAATTCCATGCATCCTACTAAGTTAGATTATTGGGTATAATTAAGCTAAAAATCTGGATTCTTTATCATGAGACTTTACAATTATGCACATGACCATGGTTAAAATGGAACGATGAGGAATTGGTCAACTGACTGATGAAACGTGCGAATTAATCGCTGTTTCCTTCTTCTGTGATGGTGTATTAAGATAAATTAGGCACTAGACTAATTCAGAGTACTAATATCAGAAAATATTCCGACAGCTAATATGTAAGACTGGGAACCAGGGACAAAGGTTGATTTCCTTGCCATTTTTTTTTAATCATGTGTTAGTATTGTTTCTCGCCACAACGCGGAAATCGCCAGTTTCCTATGCGTTGAAAATGTTTATTAGTGCATTGAAGGCCGTGTCATGTAATTGTTGCAGAAGTTGATTGAGTATTCCAACTGAAATGTAATTGTTTGTATAAACTGATAGAGTATACCAGTTGGTCTTGTTGAAATGTCATGTAATTGTTGCAGAAGTTGATAGATTACTCTAATTGGTCCTGCTTAAGGACACACGGTACTAATGGTATGGAAAAATGAGAACAAGCCTGGATATGAGTAAACATTAAATATAGTATAGATGGGTTTGGTTGGCCAGGATTGGTCAAAAATATAAGTGATGATGTAGATAAAAGAATCTTTTGAGAGCTTATCATAGTTGTAATTTGAAAGTAAAAAACAATACTATCAGACATTGCTTTATTAATGAAATTTCAGTCCGTTAACAGTCTTCAGTTTTGGAACACTCATTACTAAAATTATCACCTGACGTTTTGGTGCAGAATTAAAAGCACATTTTTCAAACACATGCAGGTCCAGAAAATGCCGCGGCTCATATCTTTTCCTCTACACAGAAGCTGACACCCAGGTTTCATCTATACTGATAAATATAGGTTTGATCATTAGCATTCAGAAATTTTAAGTTATTGAATTTTTTAAATTATGTTGTTTGCATAGGTTTAGTATGGGCACTGAATTAGTTTCTTCCATCTTCCTTTGACACAGCCTAAATAAATATAGTGTAGCCGACTAAAATAAAGGTGAAAATAACTGTTCTGTACGATTGTTAGGACTGATTAATTGGTTTGGTGGGGTGGTGGAAAGACATGTTAAGCAGGGTGTAAGAGTTTTGTGCATGGAGTGATGGACGCCACTGCAGAGGTTTTGGAGAGTTGCTATGCTTTTAACAAACTGTTTGACTTTTAAAAAGGTCTCTCGAATGCAGACAGTTATTGGATTATGTTCTTTAAGCATAGGATCTATATCGTAAATATTTTCCATTCAACTGTCAGCGTGGAATTTTCAGAAAGTCCAAATTACATAATAATTCAGAAAGAAAAACAATATTTCAAAACATTTTGTACAAGTGTTTGGAATAAAATGAAAAGATGGTGATTTGTGATACGTTAAACGTGATTAATGTTACAGTTCTAGCTAAGGCTTACAAAGCACTTAGATCTGTATGTGTGTGTGTTTGTTAAATGATAAGGTGTTACACATGTGACTTATAGCAGTGTTAAATAACACGATGTTACACATGTGTAACGTATAGCAGTGCTAAATGGCAGTGTTATACATATGTGACGTATAGCAGTGTTAAATGACAAGGTGTTACACATGTGTGACGCATAGCAGTGATAAATGACAAGATGTTATACATGTGTGACGTATGAGCTAAGGACCTATGGGCAAGCTGGAACTGTAGTGATACTACCAGAATCGGATTGAGACTAGGAAGACCCGGAAGTTTTTAAGGTTATTGGGGCCGTTATAGATCTACAAATACATCCCGAAAGCAGTCTTTATCTTGTCCTTTATATCTGTGGAATTATGTAATTTTATCCGTGGCAACCTGGGAAACTCATGACTGGAGTGGGTGGGCGAGGCACGTATCCTGTGGACCTCGCCTCACCCCTTTATCCAGCCCTGGGCAATTAGCCAGGAGGTTAGACATTTTCAAGTGGAGAACTGACCACGACGTATGGTAATACCAAGTAAAGTCCTTTGTTTGATCAGTCTTACGTTTTACGGTTGGTTTGCCCCCAAAATAACCAATCATTTCAATCTTTCGCACTTGAGTGACTGGCTCTATTTTCAGTCACTTGACTGACTCTATTTTCAGTCACTTGACTGACGCTACTTTCAGTCACTTGACTGACGCTACTTTCAGTCATTTGACTGACGCTACTTTCAGTCATTTGACTGACGCTACTTTCAGTCATTTGACTGACGCTACTTTCAGTCATTTGACTGACGCTACTTTCAGTCATTTGACTGACGCTACTTTCAGTCATTTGACTGACGCTACTTTCAGTCATTTGACTGACTCTATTTTCAGTCACTTGACGGATTACTTTCAGTCACTCGACTGACTACTTTCAGTCACTTGACTAATTACTTTCAGTCACTCGACTGATTCTACTTTCAGTCACTTGACTGACTATTTTCAGTCACTTGAATAACTCTTTACGTTCAGCCACTTCAGTGATTCTCCTTTCAGTCACTTGAGTGATTCACTCAAGAGTATTAGGGGGAATTTTAATTGATCATAAAGAAATACAAAAACATGGTTTCAGTTAGTATCTTCTAATATATTAAGCACGAATTTGCATGTTTACAATCGCAGATGAAAATTCCATCTCATGAACAGAGTAGAACGTCACGAATATATATGTACAACAGTATACTTATAGACGATAACTATTGACTTTTTCTAACCCAAATACCTCTGAGGCTACATAAACTAAGTCGGTTAAATTTGATAAAAAAATATGATTGTAGACCAAATACAGCAATATCTTTTGAAGTGAATTTCCATTTACATGAATATGTTGTCAAGCCGCTTAAAAATTTATTTTCATGCTTAAATAACACGAAGATTGAATTATTGCAGTAACTGATATAACTAGTAAATTGTAAATCATAAAGCATAATAATAATATTGGTTTTATAAACCTATCATTGAAATTGCAACATATTTCTTTGCCAAATACTAAACGTTGGCCCAAGTTTAAACTTGTCACGTGATTCGGTAGGCGATACTATTCATTATCTCCCGTGAGATGAATTATAGACAGATTTGTAATCTGTCAAACTGTGAATGTCTATATGAATCTTGTAATATAAAGTTAGATCAAAGTTTTTAGAGATGCATTAATCCATTAGTATTGGACGAAATGCAGTAACTTAAGTTTTCGAGTAGAGCCTTAGTGATCAGTCTAGAAAAGCGAAAAACGTGAATAAAATGAATATTAACTAGGTTTACTAAGCAAATGTTGATATAGATAGGTTGAAATTCTATACCGTGTTCAGCAATTGAAACTACACTTTTAATTTATTTCAGACAGCATGAGATGAACAATATTTTAAACTATGCAATATTTTAATCTATGCAATATCTGTAAATTATTTAATCATGAATTAATATGCAGTTTCTGACACTAATAGCTTTTTGTAAATTCAGAAATATTCTCAATCGCTGTGTTATGCAACTTTGCCAATTCCACTGTATTCAAGTGTGTGATATATTTATGGAAGTGGGTAAATACGACACTTCTGGGAGTCTTCAGGCATGGTGTCAGTGGACTTCCAAACTTATTAAAGATATTCATATGATCATCCTAAGATCTTTATCTAAGTCTCGCAGCTTCTCTATATGGTTTGTGCGCATGAATTTCCGCTGGCGCCAGCGGTCTGCTGCCTTTCAGGTGGGAAGGATTTAATAGGTTTCACGCTAGTACAGCTCGATATTTTACATGTCACACTGTATCTGTGCACCCTGGGGCCAATAGTTTACTGCTGTGTTAGATGGTTGAATTTACGTGGGTTGTCTATTATAGCACTGCATTTCTTTTTTTTTGTTATACCGAACATTTCTCTTGCATAAAAACTGCTCTAAGTGCACAATGGATGAAGGAGATTGTATATGGCATGAGCTTTCATGAGCCCATGAAATTTGTGGAAGGCACATTCAACTTAAGAGGTGTTGGGAATACAAATGGGCGTAACAGGGTGGTGGAAGGCATAGCCACATTTCACATACAGTACGTAAAAAGTGAAAAGTTACAATTAAGAAACTGTCATTTAAATGCTTAGGGCCACTTTCTGTTCCGGAAAATGTATTATTATAAGCTAAAATAGTCAATTTGGTACTTAATTTTGCCCGCAACAGATCACAGCATCATGACAGTATTCAGCCGTTGCATTGTAATTATCTCGTTCCTTGAAGACTAATTAAGATGCAGTCAGCGTTCAATTTTTCAGACATTGATCATTGCATAATATGTACGATGCAAACATCACACTTACACTTAATGGGAGATACCATATTGGTCTTTTTCCAGTCAACCCCGTCCCCTCACCGAAAGTCACATTGCATGCATACTTATAACCCACTGACTACTAAATTGTCCAGAATGAAAGTACAGTTTATGGTCGGTACTGTTAATAGCAAACAAGAATTCAGAAAAATTCCTGAAATACATGCTATGAAATCACTTATTTGCTTGTTCACAATTTGCTTCTTTATTAGTTCTTAATAGCTGTTCAAATATAAAGAAAAGTACATTGACATTGACCATACAATGAATCAATATTGATTTTGCTTGTAATTATGAGAACTATTTTTAGTTGTGTCATACGTTTCCGCTAGTGCCCGACAAAGCGCATCCCGCAAAGTAAGAGTGTGACAAAAAACAAAGTTTAACAAAATTAGAGTTGATCAAGTAAGATATATGAGTAGTTGCATACATTTGTAGAAGTTCTGTTGGATGTTACGATTGTCACTAAGCGGGAATGTTAAACAAACATTTGGTAACATACTTATTTGCGGTGACTGTGACATGTATACCTGCATAGATCTATTTGTTTAGGACTTTTTGGGATTTAATTTACAAAACTGTAAGTTCTTTTGTTCATTTGTCACGTATTCATGGGAAATAAATTATTTGTTATACAAACGTTGTTGGTTTTCACTCTTTTCTGTTACTGAGTTTAAGAATATATAGTCGTTGTAATGTGTCGAATTTTGAAGAAGTACTGGATCCTTAAGTTGAATAAATTGTGCATTAAAAGTTTATCATGGCAACAGAAAGTCTTGAAAAAAGTTTACTTTGAAATTTTCCTTTTTTCATCAGTGAAACGGGCCTAATTTTAAAGGTCACCGGCCACCTGTATTGTACAAACGTGTGATATTGGTATAGTAATAAACAAAACTCATTTGTTATGTTTGCCTAACATAAAAATGCTGAATTAGGCTTGCGAATTCACTTTTGTAGATGACAAATTTATTCGGCAATCGCCGTAAATAATCGGTAGTTTCTGCGTGCCAGACAAGGATATGACGCACATTTATCCCTTCTATTCAACCTAGCCATTCAACCTAGCCATTCAAGTATTTAATTTCCCGACGTAAATGTCTATATGATACATCTTACAATCGTGCTTTTGTACAGTAAATATGATGCTGGCGTCCTCTATAGGTGGGAAATCGTAGCTAAGGGGTCATAACTACGTCGTATACGTCTTTTTCGAGTAATAAAATTATTGTTTCTTCTTTACACTTTATAATTTTTTTTATTCTTTTTATACTAGTATAACCACTTTTAGTCATGTAATGCAAATCTGACGTAAACAGAAAACTGTTGGAGCGTGGTTGGTGACCTTTTATTATCAGTGGAATTGACCCAGTCGTCGTAACGGTATATTGGCATACAGTACTTTAGAACTACGACAGTAGCGATTGGTAAATGACCGTATGTCAAATAATTTATCTTCAAAGTAAAGCAAATTGTATCATATTCTAGGCTGTCAAAAACTGATGAAATACGTGTTTATTTTGGGGAAAAAATAGGTACAGTTTCTTTCAATTGGTCAGTTAAAATTAAAGCGTACATTTTGTAAGTAATCTGAATTTAAGGTAGCGGTTTGGCTCAGAATTCTTTAGTCAGAAGTTTGTCTTGTGAGAAGACAAAAGGTTCGACCCCGTGTGGAACCTAACAGCTTAGAGCTTTCCCTCGTGAATAAAGTAAAGAGACCAGCTAGCTGTCTTGAGAGGAAAAGACAGGTTATAGTGCTTGGACGCGCGGTTGTGTAGAAGAAAAAAAAACGTTAATGTTCGCAATTTTAATTTCCATGTTATTTTCTATTTTGTTTGATTGGTTTTATGCAAATGTGTTGGATATGCTAATGATCCATGCATATATCTTTCATTAAATTTCATAGAGCTCTTTTGATATGCTAAAGTATTATGGAATTTATATCTTTAATTTAACAGTTATCAATTCATTGATAGAATTGACGGATTTGTGATGTAATCCAAATATTCAATTTCTATAATTTATTATGGTTATATGAATTAATTTGCTTTGTCTGTAGGATGATACTGTTTATCGGAATTAATGATAATGGCATATTTATATCTGATTTTGTAATGCTCAAATGATCTTGCAGGCTATTGGTTACTGAAAGCTAGAATTTAGTTAATCTTACGCAATAGTAATCGAGTATTTATCTAATGAGTGGTACTGGCAAGCTAGATGTAAGAAGACGAATAGTAGTGTATGCTGATATATTCGGCATCATTGTTTGTATACAGAACACGTGTCAAATACTTACCATTTGCCGCGTCGCACATGGACGATGAACTGTAAAATCAAGGATCGTTAATCGTTAAGGTCACATTATGTCAGAATTTATGCAGTGAGGATAGGTATTTCTGTTTTTGACTATCGGAAGTGAGAATATATATATATATATATATATATATATATATATATATATATATATATATATATATATATATATATATATATATATATATATACGGATATGTGGTGAAACATATACAGCTTTAGTCGTAATCTTGTCATTTAAGGGAACAATTCAAGAAGGAAGTCAGTAAATATTGAGTTCAGAATAGAAGGAACAAGAGGAAGAACCAAGCATACACGCTAGATGTGAAATACACAAAGTCAAGAGAGAATGATGCAAGGTGATGCATGTCAGGCGTGGACATTGTACTCTTTCAACACTCGTTACTTGAGTGAACGAATCCGTAAATTGTACGCTGCTATAAAATTCCATTAATGTAAATCGGTTGGATTGTAATTTTAATATTAGCTTATGTATAAATTAATTAAATTTGTTTTATTTTGTTGTTTAAGTAGGCTGTATTTGTTTATTTCTTCTCAATAGTTTTGCTTAGTTCTCTATCAATATTCTATCTATCTACTCACACTGGGTAATAACATCGAGGGAGATATTACTAGATAACGATCGCCAAATCAATAAACAGAGGGGAACACACACAACACGCACGTCTTACTTTCACGTCACGACACCCCGTTACATTCGTAATAATACCTTTTTTTTACAACAACCCATATGTGATGTGTCGTATTTTGAAAACTCTTATAAGCATTGGTTAAAATAATTGTATCAAAGAAACTTAATTAAAGCAGAAAGGGCTAGAGATAGATGATTATTTTCATTTCGTCTTTGAACGTCAAAAGTGAATTCGTTCCAATTGACGTAACTTGACCGAGTCATATGCTATGGTACAAGATAATGACATATGACCCTTTCCCAAAATCGACCGGTTAAAGGGGGAAGCTTGCCATAAGTTATTGTTCAAAGAAACGTTAATTACGGCATGATTAGTTGTCTTGTCAATCCAAAACTTCTACGGAACAGTTTTAGGAAACAGCCTTTTCTGATTGGTTAATAATACTTTCTGGGCGTAACTTTGCAAGAAATTAAAACTTTTACTTTAGAAAAATTCTTCAGTCTTCAATCTTTCTTGAAAGAAGAGGGGTCGACTCCGGGAAAACGTGAAAGACGTTATCTCGTGATTTGGCAGTAAAGCATGAGAGTTGTCTCAGCGAGTAGACAAACTCTACCTTCAAATTCGTAGTAAGTACGTTTTCGTTATTGAGCAAGGGGCCAGATAGTTGTCTCAGTTAGGAGACAGACTATACTTGAGGTTCGTGGAAACGAATAAAGAAACGGCAACAGGAAACCAGCTTTCCTGGACTCTCCTGAAAAATCGCTGAACCAATCACAGGACAAGAGCAAATTCTAAGCCGAAAATCTAAGTCCAGAGACGATTGTTAAATCAGAGTTCGACTGACAAGTGTCCAAGACCAAACAACTAGACAAAGATCGACAGAGCAGGGACGAACGGAAGTCTCGATGTCTGCATGAAATAGGTGATGAAGTCTCTCATCGTTGCACTCAAAGGTCACATCTCGTAGGCGATGAAGATAGAATTTTAAAGCTGATAGAAATCGTAGCAGTAAACGAAATTTGCATTGTCCTTTTTTTGAGTACATGTTAGTACAATTTTTTCTTCTTTTGTAACCAAGTACTTGATTTCTTTTGATTTTAAATTCTGTTGTTAAACTGATTAAATTTTATATTTGTTCATTGAAAGGGGACTCGTGTTTATTTCTTCAATATACTTGTTCAGTGATCTGCATTCTTCTTTCTAATTATCCACACTGGGTAAATTACACCACGGAAGGTCATTCCCTAGCAACGAACCATAGTGGATGGTTGGTGCGTGTTTTGAACGTCGCCAATTTATCACACTATATATCGTAGGTATTGTTAAAAGAACTTTTTCCTGTTTGGTTTATGATTGATTAATGTAGTTTTGCTTTTATCGTATATAGCTTGGCCTTAGTTAAGATGTGCACCTATTAAGAAAAAAATAATAAATTTGCTTGGTCTTTCTCACTTCTTGAACATCAGCTGTGAATTGTAAAAATAAAGGTAGCCGATAACTTCTTGCTACTCTTTATATATGCTATAATATTTCATTCATTGTTCTTTCGAAAGATTGTTTTGTCTAGTCTGGCAAAATTATTTTCCCTTATTTTAATAACTGATAACGATGTTGTACTTTAGATTAATTCAGACTAATGTTTCAAGCAGATTGGAGCAGCTATTTTATTTAGCCGTGTGTTTAGATCATGAACAGTTTCCACCATAAAAATATTATACAAGTAAACATATAGGCATGCCAAAGTTCTACCATTTGATCATGTTAGAAAGAGTTCAACTTACACCTGTCACTCTCAGAAGTTCGTAACATCCGTTGAGCGACCCCTAAATAAGGGTCAGGTCAGTTCTAAATAATTTATACAGTCATTGTGAACTTTCTGGCACTGTACAGTAGTGAGGAAACAAGAGATCAGCTGTCTTTAAATTTACATCTGCATAAAAAGATTTACGAATTGTATTATTTAGGAAAATATACAACAATTTGCTCTCTCTAAAGCAGGTTCATACCATCTGGTGTTTAGAATAATTTTTGTAGAGATAAGCGGTTTTCTCGCCGTGCACTTGTTAATGGAATGTTTACTAGATACATAGACCGATTGATACACCATTAATAGTTGCACTGAAGAGGCGAATAGATCTTGCCTTGTTCCGGTGTCCGATTCAGAAAAATCATGCAACCTCACGACATAGTTTATGATACTATTTTAGGTTGGTGACAGTCTCCGGGGATAGAATTAAGTAAAATACCAAAACCTCTAAATCCAGGAGAGTTTCTAAAATATATCGCCATTACCGAAAGTTGCATATTTTTAAGAGAGAGAGAGAGAGAGAGAGAGAGAGAGAGAGAGAGAGAGAGAGAGAGAGAGAGAGAGAGAGAGAGAGAGAGAGAGAGAGAGAGAGAGAGAGCGTGCGTGCGTGCTCGTGTTTGTGAATTGCGAAAGCAGTGTAACTATACGAACTTTATCATTTTCTTTCACACACGGCCATTGATAATGTAATCAAATCTAAAACGTATAACATCTGCATGCTAAAATTTTGTGATTTGAATTAATCCGACTCGCAAGTTAAGTTAATTCGCGCCGAAGAAGAATGTTCGCATGTAGATTCAGCGGAGTTTGGAAAATTGTTGTTTGCACATGAATTTAATATATCTTTTAATATATATTTCAATGGAGAATTAAATCACCGATCATAGGAGGATAACAAATGATGTCTCACAGTCAAATCCTAGACACAGTTAAAGCAAAGTAAGTCAACCTTTTCAATATTCACCTCAGTCCGACAGTTTGTAGGCACTAGCTATGCACCAAGCTTTACAACTGACTCGTTGTCTGTGCTAAGTCATTTTCTGTCTGTGTACAGTATTCATCATGTCACACTGAATACAACATAGCCATGCCTGGAAAATTTGCATAGATAAGCGCTAGTATTTATACGCTTTTATATTGTAATGTCAAACCAAGGGCGCCCGCACTATTATTTTCCTGGTAGTGTGGGGTTGGTTTGGGTGGGGAAGAAACAGACAGTGGTCAGTTATTAAATTTTACGGATGTAGGCCAAAATAAGTGCTCCCCACCCCTCACTCCCCTCCTCTTGCCATTGGTACTGGCGCCTAATGTGTTAAACATAGTAATAATGCGTAGTATATAGCATAGCAAGGCCTGGAAAATTTGTTTAGATAAGCGCCAACAGATAATATTCGTTTATAAACCATCTTATAGACAATTTGCGTAGGTAGTGAATTATAAAATTGTTATTTATTCCAACTCCTTTATCGTATTTGTGATAGGTTTCTTTGAAAATACTCAGTGGTGGGTTTTGGAGGGGTTTTTTGTGAGGGTTTAAGATTACTTCCTTCCAAAAAAGTCAGTTACATTACGGTTTTACAAAACTAAATCGCATCCAAACGAACATCGAAGGCATATATGTTTATTGCATTACATTCTATTTGTTCAAGCAAGAAATTCGAGTGCATTTTCAGTACAAATCTACAGTATGGGTTCATAAATGAGTTCCCCGCGGCAAAAATCTCTTAGGTTTCAGTAGTAACATACATATTCCTGTGATATTAGATATAGCACGTACAAATACGTACATAATGAAACAGTAAATTAACAAAACTGTAAAAATTAAACAAACCAAGATAAATAGCACACTTTAAAATAATAATGGAAGCATGTGATGATTGGACTGTAAGACCTACATTTCTAGTCCATTCTTTGAATTGCCTATTCCACAGCCAAAATTAATTTTGTTGGCTGTGCATTTTCCAGACAGTTCCACTAAATGACATTTTATTTTTGTTAAATGATAGTAAGAGTAAGTATATTGTACCTTTGGGAAAGGGAATTAATTCATGGCTTTATACTGTACCCAACTTGATGCCTGCCACGCTTATTGCCTTTTTGACTTTGCATTTAGCTCACCGGATGTTTCCAGCTTACAAAATATAGGCCGTGTATCACCATATATTTGTATCCGCACCTGTGTTAGATTCTTGGTATTGATACCTGTGTGTGCGATTATTCACCCACCCAATGCCACTGCCCCCTTCCCCGCCCATTTGTGGCTTCTACGTTAAAGACAACTGCACGTCGCCAATAGAGTCGTTTAACATATATCATTTAGGTATGAAGAAATTGTAGTAGGCCCGGGCCTAGGATGTGCCGGGCATCACGCGTGGCCCAAGGCAGCAAGCGATGAGTGAAGGGGCCCCAAGCAAAAATACTGCACTCGGAGAAGCACGGAGCCCAAGGCGGTTGCCTGCTTCGCCTTACCCTAGGGCCGAGAGTCTGAATTGTAGTTCAGTTGATGCTAAAGAAATCATGTTGGTGGTGGTGATTTGATATATATATATATATATATATATATATATATATATATATATATATATATATATATATATATAAATATATATATATATATATATATATATATATATATAATTATTATTATTATTGTTCTGGTTGTTTTTTTTGTTGTTATTGTCTATGTGGTTGTTCCACAGTGCTAAGTATTGAACTACAGCTATTTCGGTCTGTATTCCTCTTTGACCTCCACGATCTACGCACGCTGGCTTCATTACTAATTACCTTGTACCACATGATACATTTACTTACCTATAAAATCGTAGCAGATGGCGATTTGTTATCCGTACTCCAGTTCGTCTTCATTCGTAAATTAAATTATACTTATGATTTTTAAATGTTTTCATGTTTTCGTATTTTTATTCGTATTAGGTTTAATACCATATGCTGCGATAGTGCTTTTTAAGTTTTGTCTTTTAGTCTTTTCTCCTCTTTTACTCTTTTATATATATATATATATATATATATATATATATATATATATATATATATATATATATATATATATATATATATATATATATATATATATATATATATATATATATAATGTACAAGCCTGAAGCTGATTTAGATAGATTTTATCATACAAATTATATATATATGGCAAATAATTTATATCAAATCACCACCACCAACATGATTTTTTTAGCATATATATATATATATATATATATATATATATATATATATATATATATATATATATATATATATATATATATATATATATATATATATATATATATATATAAGAGTAAAAGAGGAGAAAAGACTAAAAGACAAAACTTAAAAAGCACTAGCGCAGCATATGGTATTAAACCTAATACGAATAAAAATACGAAAACATGAAAACAGTTAAAAATCATAAGTATAATTTAATTTACGAATGAAGACGAGCTGGAGTACGGATAACAAATCGCCATCTGCTACGATTTTATAGGTAAATAAATGTATCATGTGGTACAAGGTAATTAATAATGAAGCCAGCGTGTGTAGATCGTGGAGGTCAAAGAGGAATACAGACAGAAATAGCTGTAGTTCAATACTTGGCACTGTGGAACAACAACAGAGACAATAACAACAACAACAACAACAACAATAATAATAATAATAATAATAATAATAATAATAATAATAATAATAATATTATTATTATTATTATTATTATTATTATTACATTAAATAATAATAATAATAATATAATATTATTATTATTATTGTTACATTAATAATAATAATAATAATAATAATAATAATAATAATAATAAAGACTATCATGAGTTCAAACATTTAGTGTGTGTTTGTGTGTGTGTATGTGTGTGTGTGTGTGTGTGATTTGGACTTTATTACATTTTGTACAATTTGTATCGGTCGTTTCGCTACAACGTCTGCAGTATCGCGATTTATAGCGATGTCTATCATTGGAGATCATGCCGCATACATGTAATATAATGTTTCACCCAGTAACATTATCCTGACACCTTCTACCAGTACTAAGAGACACCAGGCCTACTAGTACTAAGACTAACCTCATAATGCCTATCGAAGCAGCAACTGGAAACCATTTTTATAAGTCTTGGGTACTTCAGTATCACCCGGTCGGGTTTTAACCGAGTCGGACACTCTCAAGACAGGTCATCGGAGCGGTCGGCAAACATTAAGCAAGGAAAAATAATAATAATGACAAATGAATGGTTGACACATGTTTATCATTTATATATACACAATAAACCATGACATTAGCAACAGAAATAATAAAAACAAGCATAAAGCTACAGTGACTTGTAATTAACAGTTTTCCAGGAGTGTTTTACGAGTTTACCATCGAAGCAACATTATCATTATCTAGAGATAATGCCTGGTTTACTTTTTTACAAGTGATAAATGCTATTTAAAAGCTTTTTTTAAAATAAAAAAATAATAACAACAACTGGATACAACGTGTTATGCATATTTACAGATTGCATTTAATTGACGTCACCAATAAAAAAATAAAATCAAGTAAAATTCAATAAGGAAAATCACCCGTTAGCAAGATGGTTAATACTGTACAGTGCCAACAAAAGAAATAGTTACGTATTTGATGGATATCACAGACATATTTATCAAATTTACAATGGAGCTTAAGAGCAAGGTAATTTTTTAGTTTACAAAGTTTCGATTGATTAAAAAAAACCTACAGAGGTAAACTTTATGGAGAAAGAAATTTAAATAACACACAGCGCATAAAAAGTAGCATTAGCAAAATCAACCAATGGAATTTGACGTAAATCTCAAACATCCATACGATTGGTCGGATTAAAAGAAGCTGATAAAAGAACCTGTTTGGACTGATGTGTTGTTTGCTTGTTGATAGCCCACAAAAAGATTTATCAGGTATAAAGTATTTTTCTGATGTTTTATTCTGATATATTTTATAATATCGTATGAAATGACTCACACGGTTAATTTAGATCTTTATTATCTTTATTACGAGTATGATAGTCAAGCTGCTGATACAAATATCATTCTATTGAGGAAATAAAATAAATGTAATAAAAAATACACTGAATTTATAGAATGGTCAACTGAATAGACTGCCTAAAATCTGAACAAAAGCCAGAAAAAAATCCTTGTAAAACAGCTTTTTGGTCAATTGATGATCCGCGGCATGCAATAAAATATAAAATAACGATGGAGATGACTATTTTTTGTAATATCATTTGGTTTTGTGTTTATAATATTGTGTTTAAACAGAGAAAGAAGGTGGCATACCCAATGATTTTATAAAAAAAAAAAAATCTTTAAAGTGAGAACACCCGAAAGAACACAGGATGATGAAGGTTTGTTTCGATTTCTTTTTGACAAAAGGTTGATACATTTGCTCATCCAAACATTGAGTACTTCTCAACTTCCATAATGATATTCATTACTTGACAACTAATAATACATTTAGAACTCCAAAATTCAAAATTCGTGAAATTATTTGACTTTAAAAATACTCCTTACAGTTTGAAAGAGGTTTATAAACAGGATGCCTTTCGCAACGATATGAATATTTATCCAAAAGCAAATGATGAGCGGTGAAAAATATGTACAATAAACAAACGTAAAGAATACTAGCTGCAAGCATGTCATTAACATGAAATAATTATTTTAGAGAAGAAATTAAAAGATATCACATTCAAAACACGAAGTTGATCCCAATTTTACCTTAACAAAGCTGAAAGACATAAAGTCAAAGAAACTACGTGCTTTCTTATGATAACTTATGATTTCTGTCTATTTTCTCTGGCTTTACAATAATTCATCCTTTGTTAATAAACATATTTTTTTTATTTTGTTGTTATGGACAAATGGGAATTTGTATGATAAAATTTATCTAAATCAGCTTTAGGCTTGTACATTTTTTCAGTTTCCAAATGCATTAATTACTTAACTTTTTCAAAATTTTATCTAATTTCAAGTGTTAACACATCAATGTTGCATTGGGTTTTTTTTAACGAAACGAATACAGCTACTTTTTAGTTACGTTAATAAGTAGTATGGTAACATGGTTAAATTTTTTCGTGCTAATTTACTCTCTCCCTCCACATCATGATTCATAGATTTTAAAATGCGTGAACGGCTTGCCCTTTAATGTAAATGTTTTTGCAATCAATGTGGTTTCATAAAGAAATATATAAAACGAACCCCAGGCAGCAAAATAAATATTAAAAAATGAAATTATGTAATTAGCTTACTACGAGAATCTTGGAAACCGGCAAGGACTGAACTTATATATCTTATTGTTAAGCATCACCCATACAGTATTATATACCTGTAATACTCATCGACAAACGAGAAACATTTTTAAGAAAAATAAAAACCTCGTGATTAAATATTGTAATAAACTCTTTCGGTTGCAATTTTAACCCATGTTTGGAAACGATGGATATAAACTGGGCATTGATTACTGTTTAGCGCGAAACGAATTTTAGTAACAATTGGATACAGTGTCTGCTGCAGAATTAGACTCTAGGTTTGCCAAGGTCACACACAAATTGAATATAGAAATAAACAATCTACAAGTGCACCCACAAGCATTACAATCTGTTGTTTACAGATATTACGCTCTGAGGTTCCGCAGATACAACGCCTCTTTGACGTTTCTACCTTAGGCCT